>JAGFBZ010000913.1:0-389556 GCA_018398805.1 Hirundichthys speculiger | reverse complement strand
ACGCGCGCAACATCGTGGCAGCCAACTCTCCCGGGTGGGTCAGCTGGGTCGGAATGGTGGGACGTTTGTGTGTCGGAATGGTGGTATTTCGGGATGGTGATATGTCTAAATGGTGGAATGTCAGAATGGCAGCATGTCGGAATGACGGAATGTCAGCATGGAAGGGCATTTAAATCTTATCTGTTAACGAATATTAATCGTTAAAGGGCGTCGGTTAACGGTCATAAAAAAAAATCCAAATGTCCATCTCTAGCTCAGATCAAAATGTGATGTCACAAAAACAGATATTGGTGTTTCCCACAGGTCAAGGATGTATTTGTGGTGGTGTGGATGGGGTGGGGTGGTGGTGCTATAGTGATATTGTCATAGCAACACCCACACATATGAACTATTTATGATTGTTTATTCAAGAACACTAACATTAAAGAACGACTAAAAATCACTTACATCTCCAAAACAAAAATGAACATAAACATTGTCTTTTTTACTGTTATTTTACAGTAACTTAAATGCTTGCATTTTAAACAGAAAAAAATGTATATATATATGTCACATATGCTTGATTAACATTTATTTATTAGCATTACTTGGTATAACAACCATTAAATCTGAATTTATACCTTCAAAATTCTCACGCTTTGGATAAACATATTTTTTAATACCTAGACTACAGAAAAGAAGAATAAAACAGATTTGGTTTTCCTAAATCCCATTACATTTTTAGCCTTTTAGGTCAATTCTATGTCAGAATTAACCTGCTTAACACATTTTATAGTTTTACTATTCTGCTAGGGTGACCCAAAAACCCAAAAAGAGGACACCCCCTCCTGGCCTCTTGTTGATACTGCAAAAATACTCAAAGATAGTCAAAGATGACAAAGTAGCTTTATAAACCCCACATTTATTTAAAACTTATGTTACTTATGTTTAAAGCTTATGATTTGGAAAACACTTCTCCCCCTCAAACTTCTTGGCTTTTAATTTCCATTTTTCCCATCCACCTTTCTCCTTGTGTTTTCTGCTTGCCATCTTTCTGTCGACAGACATTAACGTTAGTCTTTGTTGGTTTTTAGGTTTATATCTGATAAATGATTGTCTTGGCACCCCCTGTTGTTAGTTGACAGAATTAAAATTCTGGTTATTGAACATGGCCGACAGCCGTAGACCGGACGGCCGTTCTGGACTTTTCCAGAATGCAGAGATTACCAGTCCGCCCCTGCCACTTTGTAACGGCACGCCTTACCTTCACATAGACCGTATCGTCGTTGCTTGAATTACACATCTTCCGGCATGACTTCTTCTGCAAACTTCTCGATTAATAGCCCCAACGCAAGTTCTTCTTTTGCGAAATTGATAAGCGGCGTCACAATGCATACCGCCACCCAATGGGCCAGAGTTGAAACGACACGCGTCATTCACAAAGTAAACAGTCTGGAGGTGAGGGCGAGCCAAAAGCCGAAAAAATTATTCGTGGCAGCCAAAATTTATTTGTGGCGGGCTGCTACGAATAAATGAACGTGTGGGAAACACTGAGATAATATGACAATAGCAGGAGTTCGGCTGATTCACAGTTCAACTGTCTGGAAATAGGAAGTACACTATGATGTAGATGTAAGGCAGTTGTCTAAATAAGTCAGCAGGTTGCGTCATTGTTCTGAATATGCTCTGGTTTTAGCTCAGTTCTCTAATTTGTCCCTCACCAGACAGTATTTTGATTTTTTTTTTTTTTATTTTACTCCACACCGGCGCAGTTTTGTTCAGTGTTAGTTTATGGTTTGTAAGGTCAGGACTAGGGCTGTAGCGATACACTAATCTCTCGATACGATACGATACATCTGGCTCACGATACGATATTATATCGATATTTTTCTAACAATACATTTACATCATTTTCTGAAAGATTTTAACAGGACAAAGTGATTTTGGTGACATCTTGTGAGTGCTCCAATTTGTTTGAATTAACTGAACTGAAAGGTAGGTGACAGACAGAGAGGAGAGAAAGGAGGCCTCTGATTGGTCAATTCTACATCCACGTCATCGAAGAAATGAGGAAGTACCCACATCTGTACGATTTTTGTTCTCCTCACTACAAAGACAGCACATATTCTAGTAATTCATGGAGGGAGATAGCGATAAATGTGGGTCTGGATACGGCCGAGACGGTTAGGAAGTGGAAAAACGCAAGAGATAAGTTTATAAGTTTAGCTAGTTCGTGATTGTCGCTCTCCATTGTGGCGTTGAATAACAGCGCAGACGCGCTTCAACATTAACATATATCAAAAATAACTGCGGCATACCGGGGACAAGATAACTGCGACACGTTGCCGCGAGAGTAAAACACAGCCCTTAAAGCCGGCGTTTTCCACCACTGAATACGGTCTCAAATCCTGACAAATAAAGTTTGGCTCGCTCTCAGTTAGCATTACCTTGTCTGGGTGGTGACGTTTCAGGTGGGCTCACAGGTTGGTGGTATTTCCAGAGTACTTTACGTTTGAGTGACACAGCTTGCAAACCGCCATACTTTTGTCTAAATCTTCGCTTTCCTTTTTCTTTTTCAACCCAAACTGCTCCCACACATCTACTTTAAAGCACGCAGGCGCTGCATTTATACTCGCCACCATCCTCCTGAGTGGCTGAGCTGTAGCCAGAAGAGTAAGAAGCTGCTTCTGGATACCCTGTTAGAAATGCTCTACAGCGACACTAGCGGCTGGAGGACTAAATGGCACTTTGCAGGAAGAGCACCCGTGCGTGACACGGGGGTTTTGAAGGGAGCTTAGAATATCGATACCCGCGGCTGAAATATCGATACTCTCTGAGAAATAAAATATCGATATATATCGCCGTATCGATAAAATCGCCCAGCCCTAGTCAGGACCATAGATTGCTGTCTACATCATGGTCAAATATCTTGACCATAAACATTTATTACAATGTTTATTCTGAATAATGTGTTCATTGAGATGTTTGTTTACCATTGGGTGAAGTCTAGGAAGTTTGAGAGTTTGTTTTATACAAGTATGTTGGCTGGAATTTTGGCTAGCCTTCTCTTTACTATTTTATTGTCTGTACTTCACAGACTTTGCTATTTAGTTGCCTTCACATTTTCTTTTATTCTCTTTATACCGATTCTGGGACCTTGCTGCACATGATTTTTAAAATTTTAATTGTATTTAAAATTACATTCATACGAGTTATCTTGACTGAGTGTTTGTGGTTTGTAAGGTGGAGCTGCTAGCATCAACACTGAATAAACGCCACGGTCTGAACAACAACCTTGACCACCGTGTGTCCGACTCTTGCCTCACTTTGCATCCCAACAACAACCCTTAACACAACACAGAGTGTAGAGAGGTGCAGTCCTACACGGGCTGGGTTACATGAACATTAACCCTGCTGGGTACAGTCAACATGAAATCAACTGTTTATGTACAAAATTAACTTCACATCCACCAAAAACTAATCACTTTCATAAATAAATGGACATTAATATCCAAAGCTTTTGACACAGTCGACCATGATGTTTTAAAACTTCTGAAGACTTCTGAACTCAGGTCTCTCAGAAGAAGCAGTTTCTTGGTTTGCAAACTATCTTAATAATCGGTCTCAGTGCATTAGGTATGATGGCCTATGCTCAGATGTTGTATTGATCCACAAAGGTGTGCCACAAGGCTCTGTGTTAGGTCCACTCTTATACACTATGTGAATAATCTGGGTCAAAATGTATCAAATGCTACTTTCCATTTTTATGCTGATGACACTGTTTTATACTGCTGTGCTGCATCTCTTGCACTGGCTGCTGAGCACTTGCAAAATGCTTTTGTGGTTGTTCAGGATAAACTAAGATAAGATATTCCTTTATTTGTCCCACAATGGGGAAATTTACATCGTTACAGCAGCAAGTGAAAATAGCAATAAAAATAGAAAAGGACAACAATAAAATAAGATAAAACAATAATAAAAACAAACAATAACTACAATAGAGAATATATAATAAATAATAACTGACTTTATTTACAAGGGATATGTTGGTAGTGATTACTACACCTGAGATAAGTTATTGCATGTCAGTGAATATGTATATGTATATTGCACATCCATCCATCCATCCATCCATTTTCTATACTCGTTTCATCCTTGAAGGGTCACGGGGATCTGCTGGAACCTATCCCAGCCGTTTATGGGCGAAAGGCAGGGGTACACCCTGGACAGGTCGCCAGTCCGTCGCAGGGCCACACATACAGACAGGAACCATTCACACTCACACTCACTCCTACAGGCAATTTAGAACCACCAGTTAACCTGACATGCATGTCTTTGGACTGTGGGAGGAAGCCGGAGTAGCCGGAGGAAACCCACTCAAGCACGGGGAGAACATGCAAACTCCACACAGAAAGGCCCCGAGGTTCAATCCAGGACCCCCATCTGCCGAGGTTCGAACCAGGGACCTTCTAGCTGTGCTAGCAACAGTGCTAACCACTAGCCACCGTGCTGCCCCTATATTGCACATGTCAATGAATATATATATGTATATTGCACACAACAGAAATGAGTCACATTGTCCATTGGGAGGGGGGTTGCTGAGAGCGGTGCTGATTGTACAGTCTCACAGCAGCAGGGAGGAAGGACCTGCATGAGCTGAAAGTTGTTTTAAATGCAGATAAGACGAAGCTTATATTGTTTACCACCTCAAAAGTTAGGTTACAAAATGTACCTGTGGTGGTCACTGTTGATGGAAAGGTTTCCAGTAGCCAGAAACCTTTCCAGTAGCCGTTCTCCTGGAAACAAATGTATTGTTCTTCGCGCAGAGGTGAATCTGCTTAGCTGATCTGTCGTAGTTTTTCTGCTGTTGTTATTTGTGGATCCTCCTGTTGTGAACGTCTTTGTGTCTGATGATCTTAGGTTGCTCTGTTTTTTCTACCAGAGACACACATTCATGGTTCAGGTAATTCTCTCCTCATGTCCCGGTGGGTGGGCGGGGGGGGGGTCTCCATTCTTAGAAACCAAAACAGTCCCTTTGAACCCATCATGTCATTTCAGATGTAAACGGTAGATACGTCATTGTTGCTGGGACATTATTTAATGCAAAGGTAGTGCTGGCCAACATTTAGGCCCCTAATTCAGATGATGTTGGGTTTTTCAGACACTTTCTCTCTTTGCTGCCTGATCTCAGTTCATCCTCTCTGATCCTCGGTGGAGACTTTAACTGCTGGTTGGATCCTTCACTCCATCGCTCCTCTTCTGTCCCTGGCATAATGAGTAAATCAGCTGTCCTTATTCCATCCTTTCTGTCTGATGATGGTGTCTCTGATGTGTGGAGCCTCCTCTACCCAAACAGGAGAGAGAGTCCTGGTTTATTTCTCATGTGCACCACACCTTTTCCAGGATTGACTATTTTCTTATTGATAATCTAATTCTCCCATCAGCCCACTCCTGTGTGTATGAGAGTATCATCATATCAGATGATGCACCTGTTAGATTATCCATGAATCTTCCTGGACTCCCTCCCATCAAACACATTGGTGTTTTAATCCAATCTTGTTGTTGTGATCATGTTTTTGGAGAATATATGAAAGAGCTTTTTTTAGTTCACCTGAAACCTCTAGTTTGATTGTTTCGGATGCTTTAAAAGCTTATCTCAGGGGCAGATCAACTCCTACACTGCAAACATAAAAAAGAAGGCCCGTAAAGAATGACTAGAGCTAGATAATCAAATCAAAGACCAGGATCAGCTTTATGATCAACCTAGTGATCCTAACTTATATAAGAAGCTTCTAGAACTACAAACTAAATTCAACCTCCTTTCAACGTTCTCAACTGAATACCATCTGTTAAAGAGTAAAAGCTCATTCTATATTCATGGTGATAAATCTGGGAAGAAGGGAGCTAATTATTTTAAGAGGATCTAAAGCAGAACAGCACAAAACTCAAATTCAAATGGAAAATGACAACATCTGGATAGATAATATTAAGATCAATGACACATTCAGAAGTTATTACACCAGACTTTACACCTCTGAATTTCCTCATGATACCAACCAGATGGAGGATTAAACATTTCTACACTCTCCCCAGACAACAGACAGAGACTTGATGAAGCCATATCCAGGAAGAAACACCTGCAGCTATAGGGTTGGGCACCGAAAAACGATTCCAAGTAGGAATCGCTTCCTAACGTCTGGTTCTGGAATCGTTTAGAAGATTTTTGAATTTCGATTCCTTTTTTCAGTTCCTAAATGTCCGTGCTATTTTTTTTTTTTTTTTATTGCACTAGTTTGTTGATGTTATTCCGCCCGGCGTTCTCAACTCCACGTTAGTGTCGACGTCACGTCCGTCACCGTCAGGACTTCACTCGCCACGATAGGGATCCCAAGAGACGCCGCTCTGGAGTTTGGCTGCATTTCAGTCTGGGAAATGACGGCTACCTGGCGCAGTGCAACATCTGCGGGAAGCCTGTTACTGCCAAAGGAGGGTGCACGACTAATATGGCAAAACACCTTCGCCTGCATGGCATCACAAAAATAAACAAGTGTACTGTATTTAAATAACCTTTCAGTAAGCACCGCCCCCTTCCTAGTTACTGTTGCTAGGTCGGACAAACTTTCTGCTCCTCCGTTAAGGACTGTGTTGATTCGCTATTTTTCTGATGTGTATCATCAGTGTTAATATTATACTATAATAACGCTGCTCCTGGGGACCTGCAACAGTGACTCGAGGTGTCCAGAACGTTTGGAGGGGGCATTTTTATTCCCTTTCCCAATCCAAACAAACAACGTGACACCCCATTCACGTTGGCTGTGAGGGGTAAAATGACAGTGGAGCAAACGCACGAGTGTCACAGAAAAGTAACAGACCATGTGGTGAAAAGGCTCCTCCCCTTCTCAGTTTTTTTAATCAAAAAAATTCTACTGTTAGATAAGTTGCAATCTGTTGGCCTACACTAGGGGTGCACGATAACTATCGGGCCGATAACAGGAAATTATGACGTCATTCCGATAAGTCTTATATCACAACAAATAGCCCCGATAAAATATATATTTTTGTCAACACGGCAGTGCCTCGCTCCCTCTGAGTCTTAAATGACTGGCAGTGAATGTTATGTTCAAGTGATCACTATGCTTTTTGTCTAAAACAGTTATCCAAGGTATACATCACTGCTGATATAGCTCCAGCTTGGGTATCTATTGAAAGGGTCCTTACCTATCCATATCCGGGACAGGCCTTTATTACACAAACTAGTGGCAAGATTCCTCATGATAATCCAATACTGGCATTTTCATGCGAGACTTGGCAAACTTCACAAAGATTCCTGGTTTTATATCCAAATTTTACTTGTCAAACCTCATTATGGCATAACAAATGTCTCAAGATAGGCAAAAAAGACATTCTTGGCCTGACTGGGTCAAGCTTGGCATTGTTTACATTGGAGATTTATTCAAGGGAGACATTCTCTTTTCTTTGAACAACTGAGAGTGAAATATGGACTCCCAAACAAGGACTTTTGGAAATACTTACAGTTAAGGAGCTGTATTCTTTCACATCTCAGACTATCACCACTTGCACCAGCTACTGAGTTACAAAACAGATTAGAACAATAAAAGATAATGAAACCATCAAGCTTTTACAATATTTTAAGGAAATCTCAGCCTCCAAGCTTCGCAGGCTTAAAAAATGCTTGGAGAAGGACATGGGAGAAAATATACCTGATGAAACGTGGGAACAGGTAATCAAGTCATGGTACAAAGTTTCAAGAGAAATGCAGACACGGTTGATGCTTTATAAAATTGTCAATAGGATTTATAGGACCCCGTCAAAAATAGCACGGTTAGGACTTAGAAACTCAGATGTGTGCTGGAGATGCAACACTGAGTGTGACACTCTCCTACATATGTTATACTCTTGCCCTATAATAGATCCCCTATGGTCTGAGATAATGTCTTTTATCAATAAGCTGCTGGGCACAGTTCTGTTACGCCAACTGTTACTGTGTCTCTTGTGTGTGGTACCGCAGGGGAGTGTTTCATATATTGGAGTGTTTTCTAGGAGCCTTTTCCACATGAATGTACTAAGATAGCGTGTTAGGGGTTATGTACGACATAACTGGACTCTGTCAGCTGTTGCCCCCGTGCACCACTGCTGTGTTTGCTCCATCAAGGTGTTTGCTATGATGTGGGGCTTCAATGGCCTCTAGCATCTGTAGTAGACATTTCTCCAGCACATCCTCAGTAAATCCATCAGGGAAACACTATTTTACTAGTGTGATATTCTGAACCCTCTGCACCACCTCACTATATCTGCCAGGAGATCTAAGCTTCCTGGAGAAAAACTGGAACCTGCATGAAACAAGCTACAAGTTTGGAAGTCTGTTTAACCGTCATGCAGTAGCTTTTTTTGCCCACATGAAGTCCCCCAGTGGTTTGACATTTTAGACTCATCTATTTTTATGAATCCTGCAGTTTTGTCTTCAGTAAGTTTGCCAGTACAGTGATCCCTTGCCACTAGGGATGCACCGAAAATTCGGCCACCGAAAATTTTCGGCTGAAAATGGCCCAAAAGTGCATTTTCGGTTTTCGGCCGAAAGACTTTTATCACCGAAACAACACGGCCGAAACAGGATGTTGTGATGACGAACAAAACCGCGGCCAGCACGCACTTGTCTGGGGCCAACATGTCTGTGGTGTGGACGCATTTTAATATATCTGAGAAAGACCCACGGATAGCGATTTGTAAAACATGTAACGCTGACATTTCAAGAGGGGGTGCATCTGCAAAGAGTTTCTCCACGTCGGGTTTGATTTATCACCTGAAATCCAAACATCCCCATCGCCATTCTGAATATGGGAAGGCGGCGGCACAGAAAAGGAAAATCCCTCCAAGCACGCCCACTCCAACTGTGGCGGACGTATTTGAAAAGCCAAGAAAGTTTTCCAGTGATGGTGCCAAGGCAAAGGGCATTACACAAAAAATGATGGAATTCATTGCCTTAGATGATCAGCCGTTCTCTGTTGTAGAGGATGTGGGATTTCGTAGGCTGATCGAGCACATTGAGCCCCGTTATTCCATACCGAGCAGACGTGTGTTTACCTGAGCTGTTTAATGTTGTTGCAGCTCACGTCCATGAGCTTATAGCTGCAGATATTTCAGCAATCAGTTTCACGACAGACATATGGAGCTCAGACGTCAGCCTCACCAGTATGCTCAGTCTGACCGCACAGTGGATCGACACAGATTTCAAGCTGCAAAAGATTCTGCTCCATTCACAAGAGTTTAGAGCAGGGGTGGGCAATTAATTTTTACAAGGGGCCACATGAAAAACCTGAGTTGTGTCAGAGGGCCACATCAACGATAACTTGAACTTAATCCTGCTCAACTTCCTTCCATTGTAAAATGCATTAAATTATATATTCTAAATAGCTGGTACTGGTAATTAGAAGAATACAATTATTCTGTGGATATTTATATTAGGCTCTGTGAAATTGTGGCGTATAGGTCAAGTAAAATAACAAAAATAATCATTAATAAGTCCAATTTATTCTTAACTTGTTAAATTCCTCAAACTGTGAATTACAACACATTTATAGAAACACATCAATTAAATGAATAATGTTTTAATGTTTTCCACCTCATTTTACCAATTCCTTGTTGGCTTTGCAGTTTTGCTAGCAATGTATCAGCCTCTATTGCGCGCTCTTTATCAGACAGATTTCTGTATTTTACCTCATGCTTGGTCGTGTAGTGCGGATTCAAATTATAATCTTTAAACAGCGATCTGTGTAGCACAAATCACGGCTTCACCTTTTAATTTCTGTAAAGAAATACTTAGCGGTCCATGTCTTGTTGAAAGCACGTCATTCCTTGTCAACTTTTCTTTTCTTAGCGTCAGCACACATTTTAACGGCAGCATCACTTAGCGCTGTTTACCTTCATGCACGTACGCTACACGGAAGTACTACGCCTTTCAAAATAAAAGCACCACAGTTGTATTGCACGCACGACATAGATTTTTTTTTTTTTTTATTAAGTTGTAATCAAATGTAATTTATGATTGGCCTCATGCGGGCCGGACAGAGACGCACAAAGGGCCGGATGTGGCCGCGGGCCGTGTTTTGCCCAGGTCTGGTTTAGAGGGTCACACACAGCAGCAGCCATTTCTGATGCCTTCGCCAATATGTTCGACACCTGGCATATCGAACGATCTAAAGTTCATGCCATCGTCAGTGACAATGCAAGAAATATGGCAAAAGTGATCGAAGAAAGCCAACTGAAAGGAATACGGTGCATGGCCTATTCATGTCTAGTGTTTAATTAGACCATTTGTTTTCCACTTTGCACATCTGCAATTCTTGGTGTATTTGTTGCTGTTAAAGGCCTACAGTTAACACATGGGCTATGTAATCTTTGTTTTGATACACTATTATGTTGTAGGCCTACAGAAAAAAATATTGTTATATCTTTCAGCAGTTGCACTTGTTCTGAATGCACTTTGTTGTAGTAGTCCTACAGATAATTTTTTTTTTAAATGCACTTGACTTAAATGCACTGTGTTTTTATGAGAGAACATTTTTACAATCTTTCAGCAGGTCAGTCAGTTATAGGCCTGTATTATTATTTAATGTACACCTGAGTGGGCTCAAGTTATACATTTTATTTTGAATTTTGTTTTATATTGTGCATTGTTGTAATGTCAGTGCTAATAATGGGGGGTCCCCATTAACCGTGAAAACTAAGGGATCGCTGTAACCTGCAGCTATTAGACTGAATTTAAATGTGTTTGCTCCGGGTGTAAATAAAAGTTAGAAAAGCGTTTTCTGCTCGGTCCTGTGGAGAAAAAGACCTGTTTACCATTTACACTGCTGTTATATGTGAATATCACAGAATAGTTTCATCTTTGTCCTTTAACTAAAACATTTCAGCTCAAATTGATGATTATGATGGAGCCATTTGAAGTTTGTGGTGAGTATAAAGCTCTTCATGTGAACCTATGAGCCTTTAGAGTAAATATCTGTGCTTCATGGTTGTTTATTAAAAAGTTAGAATCTTTTTTAGAAAGATGAATGAATTCCTAGAACCAAACACATAATATTCAAATGCACGTTACTTAATTTTGTTCAATAATAAGTAGAACAGTAGAATAAGTAGAATAATAAGAACATCAGCAGCAGACACAAAACCTGAACACGCACCTTTAGACGAGCAGAGGAGGAGCCCGCTTCGGTCCAGTTGGTGGACTGCAGAGACTCCGAGCGCGAGTCCGGGTCTTGGTCCCGCTCCTGGTCCGAGTCCGAGTCTTGGTCCCGCTCCTGCTCCATAGTTGAGACAGTTTTCTCTTCAATCCACGAGCTCGTTCTTGTTTCGACAGGATTAGAAGCTACAAGGACCCGGAAGATCCACGGAGCTCCCTGTGCTCGCTGAATGTGACGTCATGCTGCGCAACCAATCACAGACGAGGATCATACTACCAAGCAGCAGCGTTGCCAGGTGGGAAATGTAGGATTATCGTAGCAGAGACTCAAAATTATCGTATATTAAGGGAAATTTTCGTACATCTGGTATAACCAAAATAACAAGGCTGAGTAGGAAGAGAGGTTTTTTTTCAATATACTGTACTTCAATTAATACAATCAGAAACTCTAAGTTCTAATTTTAAAAAAGAAATGTAAATAGTTTACAAACGGATCTTTTTTTTTTTTTTTAAATAACCCTTTTTTCATCTGCACTGTAAAAAGAAATACCTTCATTCAATTTATAAAAAGTAAGGCAAGTGGTTGCATTGGACTTTTTAAGTTGAGTAAACACTATTATGTTAGTTGAGTTAAACCAATACCACTGATAATGCTAAGTTGGATAACCTTAATTCTTTTGGTAATGGTAATTCAATTACACATGACATTTAACTTGATTAAAATGTGTAGCGGTTACTTGTAGCAACCTCCAAATGAGTTTGATTAACTTAATTATTAGTGTAAATTGGACCTAATCATACATGTGAATGACCTCCATTAAATTTATTCCAGGCTAGCTATATAACCTCTGGTGAATAAACTATACTGCATTCATTTATTTTTTTATTTGTCATTTCTTCATCTCATGCACTCCATCCAGGGTGAGTGAAAATGGTAAAGCGTGTGCACACTGAAGAATTTCATCTCACCACTGCAACTAAACCACATGAATTGGAAACCTGATTTTAACCTGCTTTTAGTACTGGGAGTTTAATAGAGGGAGGCTATTTTTTTACAGCCTCTCTTAACCTCTTAAAGTCTTACATTTTCAGGCCTTCAAACGGACCAGGCCATTGACCGTAAGATTCACCACAACGGCAGCAGAGGGAGCCAGAACCACCTGAAACCCCTAATAGCCCAGAGGGGAACATCAACTTAATGATGATGAAGGGAACAATGAAAGTCATGCTGAATGAAACCCTTACATCTGAGAAATCCCCTCTTAAGCCAGAGGGGGCTCCCGGGGCAATGGCTGGCTCCCTACATCAGTCTCAACCCAACAGACATCCACGAACTTTTCGTAAATGCCTGTATGCCATGTAATGTGTCATGTATGTCTGTAATGTCTCTTATGGATGAGGTGAAACTGGACTGCCCTGCAATGTGGCTAACCAGATCCCTTGACAGAAAGTTTGGGCCAGGCCCACCATGTACTATCGACACAGCAATCATCTTCCCTACCAAACTGTATTCATCCTCTCTGATTGCTGCATGAAGAAATGCAGAGTTATGAAATGTTAAATTGGCTTCTACACTAAACAATGATACACGGTTGTGTGTAGTTTTCCTTTAAAACATTCACCATAACAGTACCTGTTGTGGGTCGTTTGTTTAGCGTTTTCATCAGAAGAGAGAGGAATTCTCTTTTTGGTCCACCTGTGTCAAGACCTTCCTCAAATCTGCCTCCATCATCAGAAAACCTTACCAGGAGGTCCTTTTCCTCAGAGAATGTTCCCCTCTTGAATCCTCTGACAGCCTCGTCCCAGATGTCCGACCGGCAAATGTTAAATCTGCTCACGGCGTGGCGGTCAATCTGGAGTGCCAGGTTTGCAACGATATCTGACACAGATTCCTCTTCCACCCTACAATGAGTTATATCATAACCATCTTACTTAATACACTTAATTCTGCACGACAACAGACCTGTTTAATCAGAAAAACGTCAGTTTTAATAAGGATAACCATTCTCTTACTCTGCATCCTTTTCAACATCGCAGCTGTGCTCATTACTGTACAAGTCGCCCAGATCCTCTACTACAGTAGGTGCATATAGTTGGGTCTATTTGCTGTGAAATAAACAAATGTACATTGTTGTTATTTCCATATCAACTACACTTAAAATGTGGGGAAGAATAATACCTATAGCATGCAGTTTCCATTGCACATTTTGATGTTTCTGGGCCCCCTTCTGAGTCAGAAAGTAAGACCTGTCTCACAAACCATAACAGGGATTAGACAGGTGTGTTGCAATCATAAATGATGCTATTGCATGTCCCATTTAGATGGAAATCCTCTATTCTAAAGTAAAAGAAGATTACATGAATCTCTAGGTCAGTGTGTCACACATCACTTACAGTAAATGTGCTGTAGGACAAATTAAATGTGAGAATATTTTTAAACAAAACTATATATTTACATCACAAAATATTTTAAGAAAGATATTACCACTTCTGAATCAATACATGATTCTCTGTCATCAGCACTGGTGCTAGTCAAAGTTGGTTCCCATAGCTGAAAGTAAAACAAACATGGATTTAAAACCATAGCACTTACATTTGTCTGACAATTAAACTGAATGATTTTTAAAAGTGTTATTGTGATTATAATTGCTAACATTATGATTATCAAGCTAGACCAAACATCTATGCAGCGTGACAATATTTATGTCAAAGTGGTAGTTTGGCACACATCTCAAAAATATATTGTATCCTCAGCTATTTAAAAATAGTAGTTTGTATTGCAATTATTAATTTGTTCAGCTCTGCAAAGAACCTACAAATTTAGAACATGGCAAATGTTCCACTCACCACTGTGTCAGCTGAAATGAATTCTGCAGCGCTTATGCTTGTAATGACCACCTCTGAGTCTGAATCAGACTTCTCTGAGTTTGGTTCCTGAGCTGTGAAATAAAACATCAGACATAATAACACTACAATGTACAGATACTAATTAATGCAAGAAAGCTAGTCTTGTATGGTCATTTTTTTCACAATCACTTACAATGGGTAAGAAAATCTTCAACTGGACAAATGTACACTGTAATGCGCTGGTATGCCTTTCCCACTGCCTCCTTTTAGCATTTCACAGTGAAGGGCTTTTCTGTTCCTGGTAAATTTATTATCTTTGCCCCATCAGGGTAGAGAAGAAAGTAGGCTCTGCTTTGCAAATTTTGGTTGAAGTCTTTCATTTTTTGTACAGCAGCTTTGTGCAACTGCTCTGCATCTATCTCTGGTTTCACAACAAGCAGTAGAGATGTTCCTCTGACAGGTCTTAGCTCTCCATCCATCAGTCTCATCAGAGCAACTGAAATCTAAAGAACAAATATGAAGGCTACTATTAAAAGGTTCACTGACACAGTGCAAATAAATGACAGAATGAACTATAACTAGGTAGGTCTGTCACAATAACAAAATGTGCTAAATGATATATTGTCCCAGAAATTGTTGTGATAAATGATGTTACTGTCATTGTTATTTTGAGACCAATTCTCTAATAATCTAGTAATGAAATATCATACTAATACAAGTACACCCTTTCAAAAGCAATAAACCTTTATTTCTCAAGAATATTGAGCATTATTATTGGAGTGTGAAGAAGAAATTTTAAATATTCTAAATAAATAAAACATAAATCAACAAACAATAACAACAGTGACTCTCAGTCTCAGTCATCTTTCGTAGAGAAAGAGACAAACAAGGAAAACAAATGCGCATGCAAATGGCGATATATTGAAGCCAGCAAAATAGTTAATAATTTCATATATTGTACAATTTACTGATTTATAGATTATTGTGACAGGCCCAACTATAACAAAACGATTGACTATATCAACAAAGACAGGTTACCTTTACGCTGTCTGGCCGTTGTGCCTTTTTCTTTGTGAAGCATGACTGTCTCTCCTTCTCTTTTACAATCTGAAAATTCTGGAATGACTCCACTGCACTTTTTCCCGCCGCTGCTGTGCTTCCTTCGTCAAAATTGAATATGATTAGGAGAGGACAAAGATCACTGATAATACTGTTGTTTAGACAGCCAGTATTCCAGTCCATATTTACATAATATTACTCTAGTCTTAGTACAATTTAAAAAATAAGTAACTGATAGATAAACAGACAGACAGACAGACTTTATTTAACCAGAGAAGACAAACTGACAGTTGTGCAATCCTTTTTTAAAGAAATTACCTCCACTTGTGCCAGGCTTCTCAGCATCATGCAAGAATTTGATGTCTTTGCCACATGAACTGCAGAATGCATTTAGTGAATGCAGGCCGGATCCACAAAAAGAACAGTACATTTTACTGTGTAAATAAAAAAAAATATATCATTAAGCAAGCACTTAGAATGGTGGACCTTCCTAGATGTATAGTTACCCGATCAAAGCCACTTAGGCTAAAATTAATGGAAAGGCAGGAAAATATACACCTCTGCTGACCTAACATAATTGAGAGTGTATAGAGACAATAACTTAAGTGTTGTTTAATAGTGTGCTCTGCACCTTTTACTACTTTGTGGTCAATGGAAGTAATGTAGCTGAATTACCTTTGCTATAATCCAGGGCCGGCTCTTGGCATAGGCGATATAGGCGGCCGCCTAGGGCGCCATCTGCTGGAGGGGCGCCGCCACGCCGCCAGTCCCCCGTGGCCTTGAGGGAAAATAATAATAAAATAATAATTTTCTATGTCCACTGGCGCCCTCACTTAGTGTTTTCTGTCTAGAAAAAAAGTACATATTAACATTACAAATAAATAAACAGTGACATGTTCCTAAATGATGTGTGAGCACGTGACGTGTCGTTATTGGGTCCGGATCTTGATGCGCGGATCAGAGGTCAGGGCAGGTCAAGTGGAAGACGATCTCGGACAGGTGTAATTTGTGAGATGAAAAGGCCGTCCAAGCCCTCGGGTGCGCAGAACAGAAAGAGAAGAAAAGAGGAGGAGAAGAAGAAGTTGCAATATAAAGGTAACATTAATGCCTTCTCTTTTTTTATGTCGTTTTGTGTGAAGACTTTATTTGAGCTAACTATGTTGAAGTAACATTAAACAACGCCAAAGGACTTTGGGCATGGGCACTGCTGACTTAACATGCTAAAAAAAAAAATCATAAAACACACTAATAGCTACTAAGAAGGATTAATAAATGATGAGAGGGGTGAAAATAGAGGCCAAATCATCTGCACAGATGATACGCATACAAAAACACAGCTTTCTGCTGCCTGTTCTCTGTGTTGTTTAATGTAAAATGCACTGCATCAGCGCCGTTTATGTCTATGATGAGAAGAATAGAATATAAAAGTTAGTTAGTTCCATCCGTTATAGGATAGCAGTTATTGTCCCTGCCCGGGTGTCGGTCTAATATTGCATTACAGTTTCATCATATCATTATAAAATTGAAAAATAATTTTACCATTATTAACAACTGTGAGTCCAGTGCCGCTGCTGCTGCTTAGCTCTCCTCCTCCTACTGTACTTGTCACATTTGATATTGTGCCTAATGATTGCTGAAATTCAGTAGCCAGGTGATGAAAATGTAAACTGCAGCAGCTGTTTTTTTTTTCATTTTTTATTTTTGCTTGTACAGTCATAAATATATCTACTCTATATCTGTCTAGATGCAGTCAGAAAATATTTGCAGATGCCCCAAACAGCTGCTGGAGTGGTGCCTTCTGATCAAACATCCACACAAACACAGCACCCTGAAGCATGTAAGTTTATTGTTTGTGGTCTCTGACACACTGCTATGTTGTTGTTGTTGATGTTATTGTTGTTAATGTAAATAGTAATTACAGTAATGAAGTTATTAGTCAAATGAAATAAAGTGTGTTTATTAAGTGAAGTAGAATGACACAAACTTAATGCTGTGGTGTGGATGTCCTCTATGTTTGAATACAGCTACAAGTCAGGTGCCATGCAGCAGCACTACTGCATCAAGTGTTCTGTAATTACATGAATTACTGAACAATACTGTTATTCATAATTTATGCTTCAGATGTGTTTATTGCCTGATGCCCTGTAATTTTTAAATCATTGTGTGATACTGAAGGACTAATATTTATATTTGTGTGTGTTTATATTTTGTGTGTTTGATTTTCTTGCAGGTAAAGGAACAAGCACAGCATGCACTGTTCAACAGCCTGATGACACCCTGTCAACACAACCTGAAGGACACGATTTCACCATAAAGCAAAAGTCATATCGAAATGGCTCGGGGTGTAATATCGCCTAGGGCACCAAATTGGGTAGAGCCGGCCCTGGTCTTCTTTCTCCCAGATGTTGAAATGAAATGAAAAATACTTTATTTATCCCATAAAGGGAAATTCAATGTAGTAAGGGCTCTCTCTCTCTTTTTTTTTTTTTTTTTTATAAAAAACAGACAGAAATAATAATAATAATATAATAACAGGTGTTAAGTCTTGTTGTGGAGGCTGATGGCTGCTGGCAGGAATGATCTTCTGTATCTTTCCGTCTTGCAACGGACCTGAAGAAGCCTCTCACTGAACACACTCTGTTGTTTGATCACTGTGTTGTGGAGAGAGTGTGAAGAGTCCTCCATCATCTTCATGGAGAGGGTGTGAAGAGTCCTCCATCATCTTCATGGAGAGGGTGTGAAGAGTCCTCCATCATCTCATGGAGAGGGTGTGAAGAGTTCATCATCTTCATCAGCTTGTGCAGCATTCTTTTTTGTACAATCAGTTCCAGCAGCTCCAGAGTTCCACCCAGCACAGATCCAGCTTTCCTGATCAGTTTGTTGATTCTCTTCAGGTCTCTGGTTCTGATGCTGCTGCCCCAGCAGGATGGCTGCAAAGCTGATTGCACTTTCAACAACAGACCTATAGAAGATGTGCAACATCTTGGTGCAGACATTAAAAGATCTCAACTTTCTTAAAAAGTAGAGTCTGCTCTGCCCTTTCTTGTAGATGTATTCTGTGTTGCATTTCCACTCCAGTCTGTTGTCAAGCTGAACTCCAAGATACTTGTATTCCTCCACCACCTCCACCTCCTTTCCCAGGATGGAAACACTGCTGTGTTGATTCTTGCTCCTCCTGAAGTCGACAATCATCTCCTTAGTTTTGCTGGTATTTAATACGAGATGATTGTTACTACACCATTTCACAAACTGACAGATCAGTTCTCTGTACTCTGCTTCCTGTCCGTTGCTGATACACCCAACAACTGCAGAAGTCATCAGAGTATTTCTGCAGATGACAGGACTCAGAGTTGGACTGGAAGTCAGAGGTGTAGAGCGTGAAGAGAAATGGTGAGAGAACAGTTCCTTGTGGTGCTCCAATGCTGCTGACCTCCATCTCAGACACACAACCTTTCAGTCTCACAAACTGTGGTCTGTTTGTGAGATAGTCATAAATCCAGGAGGTTGTGGAGGAATCCACCTGGAACTGATGGAGCTTCTCAACATAACAACGCAGGCTGAATTGTATTAAAAGCACTTGAGAAATCAAAGAACATGACCCTCAAAGTGCTGCCTGATTGGTCCAGATGAGAGTGGGCTCTGTGAAGCAGGTAGATGATGGCGTCTTCAACCCCAAGCCCATTACGATATGCAAACTGGAATGGGTCCTGAAAGGCTGCTGACCTGCTTGTTGAGGTGGACCAGTAAGAGTCTCTCCAGGACTTTCATGATGTGAGATGTCAGGGCAACTGGTCTGTAGTCGTTAGGTTCAGCTGGTTGTGGTTTTTTAGGCACTGGAACAAGGCAGGATGTTTTCCACAGCACAGGAACTGTTCTCTGTCTCAAACTGGTGTTGAAGAGGTGCTGGAGAATCGGACATAGTTGCAATGAGCAGGTCTTGAGAACTCTGGGACAGACACCGTCTGGACCTTGCAGCCTTGTTCTGGTTCAGTTTCTCTAGTTGTTTTTGGACCTGATTGCAGGAGACAGAGAGAGTGGAGGGGGAGGCAGAGGAGGTCTCCTGAGGTGGAGAAAGATGATGCTGGTTTCTGGTCCATGACTGAGCTGCAGGGTGACAGAGTGGAGGTGTGACAGGAAAGCTGTGGGCTCACTGAGGGGGTGTGGTCTGTTGGGCTGGAGGCAGGGGGGGGAACTGAACCTATTGAAGAATGTGTTCAGTTCATTAGCTCTGTCCAGACCTCCATCAGTCTGGTCCCCCTTTGCCTTGAAGACGGTGATCTTCTTCATTCCAGACCATACATCCCTTACGTTGTTCTGCTGGAGCTGACTTTCTAGCTTCTTCCTGTAGTCCTCCTTGCACTTCCTGGTTTGTTCTTTAATTAGTTTTTGTGTTGTCTTCAATAACTCCCTGTCTCCATCCCTGAAGGCTTTCTTTTTGATGTTTAACAGCTTTTTTCAGGTCTCTGGTAATCCAGGGTTTGTTATTGGGGAAGCACCTCACAGTTCACTGAATGTGAACTTATTACATTAAACTCTTACCCTACTGTTAGCAATTCAATTCATTGCTGTTAAAAGTTTTTTATCATCCATCATCCAAAAAATCATCAAAAAATCCAAAAAATCCTGGACCAGGACCTGGATCATATGGAGGGACCTTCCTGATGAAGACCAGCTGGATAAAGACAAAAAAGAGGGGAGACAGGACAGAGAGAGGAGGATATAGATATAGAGATATATATATATATATATATAGATATAGATATATATATATATATATATATATATATATATATATATATATATATATATATATATATATATATATATATAGATATATATATATATATATATATATATATATATATATATATATATATATATATATATATATATATATATATATATATATATATATATTAGAAGTGCACAACTTCAGAGTGCATTATGGAGCTTTATAGGCATTCATGATTGGTCTGAGCCCCATCTGGCAACGAATTACTCTCCAATCCAGATTTTAATAATCCCCTCAGTATTCATGCATTGTGTGTGATAAAGAAAGCATTGCCTTGACTAAGTAGAAAGATATCTGTGTTGATCTCTGTAGGTCATTTTTGGTATCTATGTTGTGCTGATTCTAGCTTGAACTTGTAGGCTAGATTTGTAGACTTATTGTTTAAAATGTAAGCAAGTTCTCAAAATTTAAATTATCCTAGCTTGGTTAGGAGCTCTGTGTTTCTGTGACTGAGTTGACAGCAAAAGTTGGGTTTGCTCATGAGGCACCCCTGACCCTCACAGAGACATTAAAATTTTACCAATCAGAAGATTCTTAAATCAGCATCAGCAGTTTACAGGAAAAACATTTGTCCATCCATTGACTTCTGTTTATCTGGATTCAGCTTGGGGGGGGGGGGGGGGTCTTTAGCAGAGCGGCTCAGAGCTCCATCACCCCTGCCTCCCCCTCCAGCTCCTCACCAAGGACACCGAGATGTTCCCACACCAATCACGAGATGTAGTTTCTTCAGTCTCTATGTCCTCCTGCTGAGGACATAGATGTCCAGGGGACATCTTAATCATGTGCCCAAATGACCTTTCTTTGCTCCTCTTCATGTGTAGGAGCAACCGGTCTACTCTGAAAAACTAATTTCAGCTGCTTTGTATCTGCAAAATCATTCTCCTGATCATCACTATAGGTAAGTGCATCAACAAAGATTTACCAGTAAACTGAGAGCCAGTCTCTGGACCACAACAGACCGCTAAAAGAGTTCACACCACTGTAGATGAAAAACTCAATTCTGCATCGGTCATGAACACGACCACAAGATACTTAAACTCCTCCATTTAGACAAACTGTACTAGCACAGACGTCCAACAACAGAGCACCACTTAGTTTCAGACCAGAGAGCCATTCCTCTCCTTCAGGTAAAACTCTTATTGCCTACAGGAGCATTTAAGTCCCCCCAGCAGAATGAAGGAGTCCCAGTTAGGAGCATTTTCCAGCACCCCCGCTCAGGGACTCCTAGAAGGCTGGGCACTCTGAACAATCATTCAGTGCATACAACAGTAAGAGCAAAGGCACAGGGAAGCTCCCCTCTCAGCTACTGGGGAGTCGATCCATGGCTGTGCTTCTAACTGCTTCGTTGGCTGCAAAGATGAAAGTTTCCTGGTGTGACTCACCAGTTTTGCTGCTGCTTGGCTGTCAGTGCTTGTTTAACAATAAAACTAGTGTTGGGATACGATTAAAAAAAAAAAGAAATAAAATGAATTAGTGGTTTTCTAATTAATAAATTATATTTTTATCAAACAGCAATATTTGACATATTAATTTAAATACATTTTAGCTGAAGACTAAATCAATGAGTAGACATGTATTGTATATGAACTTAAAAAGTGTCCATTTGTCCTTTTGGTAAAAAATTAAAATGTAACTATGAAAAATCTCTCAAGCAGCACAGCATCCAAATCATGGTGAAAAATTGTTTAAAAACCATCATTGATGATGAAGATGACTATGCAATACGCAAACTGCGAGCAAAGATTGGCGGAGCTACTGCAACAAGCTGCCACCATGAACACCAGTATTCTAGAACAATAAACATCCATTCATCGGTATCGGGGATCTGCTGGAGCCTAACCCAGCTCTCTTCAGGGGAAAAGCCTGGACGGGTCCCCAATCCATCACAGGGCAACATGTGGATGAACAACCATGCACACACACAATCACTTCCATGGGCAATTTAGAACCACTAATCAACCGAACATGCATGTCTCCACACAGAAAGGCCTCCGCCGAGGTTTGAACCAGGAACCTTCTTGCTGTGAGGCGAACAATAAACAATGACATTAAAAACTTCTAACCAATTCTATTATATTGTATTCAAAACAGACACATCTCCAACAGTCAATGCATGAAGGTAAGCTAATTACACAAAATGTAAACAAACTGTTATGCTTTCTATGTGCTTTCCCCCAGCCCATTCATCTCTAAAGATGAGATTATAGAATTAGTTATCAGACCATAATGTCACATTAAATTCTTTATGCAAGTGAATTCCAGCTAATTTAATGTGCAGAGAGAACAAATCGGAAACATCTGACCTACTCCAGCTTAAAAATAAGTCCCACCATCTTTTTGGGTTGGCAGAGCACAATAGGATGGCCCGATTTCCAGTGTCTAAATGTATTTGTACCTAATTATTGCAAAGTAGAGGCTAATTAGGGCAATGCATATTTTTTCATTAAATTGTCTCCCTGCTGGTATCCACTTAAGATCTGGGCCTCATCTATTGGAAGAGTAGCTGTCCTAGCAGATTCCTGGGAGACACAAAAAGGGATTTATTCTAAGCTAATATCCAGAGACAGAGACAGTTAAACTATACAAGTCCCTTCATCTTTCGAAGAGAGCTTACGTATCCAAGAATTCATTATTTTTGGAGTTTCCTCTCTAAAGCTCCTTCTGCAATGGTGACTTCTTTAAAATTAATTTCCAAATAAATGTCTAATAAAACACATTTGTGTGAGCCAGGGCTGAACTTGGGAAAAAAAAAAAAAGCCCTGGAAAGTTTGACCTGGAACTGAGTCAGCGTTGAACACCATCAAACACACCTCCTTTGCAGGCTCCCTAAATATGGTGATCATCATTGCTGATGATCAGAAAGTATCAGTGTGCTTGCTCACACTTGGCTGACTCCCAATCATGTGGTTGTGGAGTACACAATATCCATACTCAAGCTAACTCTTTCAAGAGTTTAACTTTATACCAGTGTATATATATATTATTTAAAAGGAGAAATATGTAACTAATGCACATCACAGCACAACAGGAATCTGAACACAGAGGAACAAACGATCACATACAAATAAATAAACATCACAAAACTGGGTGTTTTCTTGGTAAAGGTGCACAAAACTGAAAAAGACTAAAAAAATTACTATTCTGCACAATTTACAACCGATGGAGTAAAGTTTGATTGATTCCAAAATAAGGAGCACTGCAGTAATCAAAACGGGAACTAATAAAAGCATCAACTGCTTTCTTACGATCCCTACGGCTCAGAAAAGGCTTAACTTTAGCAATGAGTCAAAGCTGAAAGAAGCTTGCTATGACAACAGAGTTAATCTGTTCATCAAATTTAAAACAACTGTCGAAAGTCACACCCAGAATATGATATGATATGATTGATAAGAAATTGCTGAATAGCAATAGTTGCCTGGGTGAGCTTCATCAGAAACTTTGGTGACTGGTAGTTTTACAGTACGATAATGCTAACCTATTTTACGTGTTGTTCATCACCATTTTAAGATAATAAACGTTACTTGGGATTATTATTAACATCTCGGCACAGACAGCCAACCGTTTCTATAAGGGGGTGGGGGTAATGCAAATCTAAAAGGAGAAGTGTTTGGGTCAGCTTGTTGTCAAAAAAGAAAAAAAAAAGGTGCAAAGGACTGCCACCCCACTGATATTGTGTGGTAGGTATTAAAAAAATCAAATCAGATTGGCTTCTTTGGCCAGGTGATTTGGCCGACCAGGTAAATGCTAGGGATGCAACGGTACTCGGTAAAATACTGAACCTTTCGGTATTTTACTGCACAGGACAATACGCTTTTATGTCCCGCATATTTATGTTCCAATAACTTTGCATTGGACTTGCACGTGAGCGTGCGTGCCTTTTAGGCAACAGGCCACCACTGCATGTCAACGTGCACTCACCTCCGCTCACTCACAGTGACCAGCCGATCACACTTTGGCCGGTTGGCTGCAGCTCATAGACCCGCGATCTTACCTGCGTAAGATCCAGTTGTTACCAGCTGTGCGTCTTGGTGCAGCTGATGTGGTTTTTAAAATACTGCAGAATGAATCGTTGGATGCGCATTTAAACATCACAAACAATTAATGTTCCTGTCCCTCCTCGACCACCAACAGTTTCAGACATATCGGAAATAAATTCCCACATGTAACCCTAGTTTCATGTAATCAGCTAAATGAGACGGCCAGAGTTCTTATGCAACTTATTTTGACTATGAACACTTTCTATTTAAATGAATAAAGACCACCACAACAACTGTGACTTTATGTAAAGGTTCATATTGATCATTTATTTAACATATATGACATGGCGCCGAGTGATTGACAGTCTGTTGCAGCAGCTCCTGTTCAACATTGAGTTTTTTTTTTCTCTTCTTGTTTACTTTCTTGCTTTGTTTTTTCATGTGATTTCTTTTTTCTGGTTCCGTGAACTATGGAGATTAAGCCCGCTGTGCTTTTAGTGGCCTCTCTCCTACTTTTTAAGCTGTTTTTGACTGTGTCCGGGGACCCGGCGCGCAGCCATGGCCCTATTGTTTATGGAAGGGACCAGCTGTTAGCTCTGCGTAACACCGCGGCGCTGCCTGCGAGACCCGATGCCCCCCGCGACCTGAGAAGGAGGAGACGATTCAGACCCGTCCTCCCGTCCATCATTATGGGAAATGTAAGATGATGGACGAGTTAGCGGCGCTGACCCAACACCAGAGGGAGTACCGGGAGAGCAGCATCATGGTGTTCACAGAGACGTGGCTGACCGCGGTGACGCAGGACACGAGCGCCGCGCTGGACGGTTTCCAGCTGATAAGGGCGGACAGGACGATGGAGAGCCGTAAGAGGAAAGGAGGAGGGCTGGCAGTTTTTATTAACCCTGACATGGGCTGTGGTTACATGATGTTTTTTAATTCGGAATTAATAATTCTGAATAAAATAATTCCGAATTAAACTATTTTCCTTCGAGTTTACATGGAAATAGTAATTCCGAATTGAGGTTTACATGGAAAACACGTTTGTTCGGCTTTATCCAACTCCGCTTAAGGTCTGGGGGTTGGGAAGGGTTCTGATTGGATGGGGGGGGGGGGGGGGGGGGGGACATCATCTTTAAGTCTACCGGAAGAAAACAAACTTAGCAACAACTCGGTTAGCAACAACATTCCACTTATTTTTATTTTCGACCTGGGTGGCGTCTCTATCTGTGAAACCTCCTTCATTTAACCTGGCCGCTACAACTTTGAAAAGCTCACAATTTTTATGTTTCCTGCCATCTGTTCTTTTAATTATTTCCAGTTCCTCCAAGCTATTTATTAAATAAATCGTCTCTGCTCTTGACCACCGTTTACTGCGTGCCGCCATCTTGAACCTTTGTTTTGAAAACAAGCCCAGCGTGGAATATAAGCGTCATCGCGACAGACGGGTAAGAGAACTAGCATGCGCAGAAAGACGGGAATTAATTTAAACAGGAATGAGTGTAAACATGACCGTGGAATTATTTAATTCGGAATTAAAATGGGAATAAACCAGCCACTTACTTCGGAATTAAGTTTAATTCGGAATTGACATTTTCATATGGAATTAGGTGTTTACATGGTAACTTTTATTCGGATTTAACTTTGATTCTGAATTAAAGAGGAATTAAACTTCCCATGTAAACGCACTGATTAAGGCTCTCCTTAAGGAGAAGAAGAGAGCCTTCAGGTGAGGAAACAAGGAGGAGCTGAAGGCTGTGCAGAGGGAGCTGAGGAGGAAGATCAGGGAGGGAAATGTTGCTACAGAAGGAAGATGGAGGACCAGCTGCAGCAGAGCAACATCAGTGGAGTTTGGAGAGGCCTTAAAACCATCTCTGGCCATGGGGAACCCAACTCCCAGGCTGGGGGGGTCATCAATGGGTGAATGACCTAAACTGGTTCTTCAACAGGTTTGAGCAGACATCTGCCCCTCCCCCCTCCCCCAGCCCAGTCATCACTGCTGCAACCCGCCTCGTTGACACCTCCAGTATGCTAACCCCCCCCCCCCCCCCCCCCCCCCCCCCCCCCACAGCTCAAAGCCACCCCCCACTGCTCTCCCTACTTACACAACACCTTCACCTACCACCACAGAGCCCCCCCTGCTCCAACCTGTCCCTCATTACACTCCAGGTGAGGAACCAGCTCCAGAGGATCAAGGCGAAGAAGGCGACGGGTCCTGATGGCATCAGCTCCAGGCTCCTGAAGTCCTGCAGACCAGCTGTGTGGGGCAGTCCAGCACATCTGGAGCCTGAAGCTGGGGAGAGAACCACAGCTGTGGAAAACATCCGGCCTGGTACTGGTGCCCAAGACCCCCCCACCCCAAGGACCTCAGCAGCTACAGGCTGGTGGTGCTAACATCCCACCTGATGAAGACCCTGAAGAGGCTGGTCCTTGTCCATCTTCACCTCCTGGTGGGCCCATCCATGGACCCACTGCAGTTTGCCTACCAGCGCAGCATCGGGGGGGATGATGCTGTCATCTTCCTCCTGCAGATCTCTTTCCCACCTGGAGAAGCCTTTATTATTTATTATATATTCTCTATTGTGGTTATTGTTTGTTTTTATTATTGTTTTTATCATATTTTATTGTTGTCCATTTTCTTTTTTATTGCTATTTCCACTTGCTGCTGTAACGATGTAAATTTCCCCATTGTGGGACAAATAAAGGAATATCTTATCTTATCTTATCTTATCTTATCTTATCTAATATGGTTTGGGCAGGGATAGCCACATTTATATCTTTATCAAGACATATAAAGATGTTATCTAAGTAGAAAACAGTGTCAATGAACAATTCTAAAATTAAGATTACTTGTTGGAATGTTAGAGGGCTTAGAAAACTGACTAAACTGAAACAAATTATAAACAGGTTGAAACATCTCAGGTCAAAGATAGTTTTTCTACAAGAAACTCATTTGTTGGACTCTGACATTATTAGTTTAGAAAAAAGATGGCCAGGTCAAGTGATTTGTGCGTCTCATAATAATTATGCCGGGGGTGTTGCCATCCTCATACACATATAATTTCTATTCAAAATAATAAAATCTATTGAAGATCCAACCGACAGATATGTAATTGTACGAGGAAACATCATATCACGCAAAGTTAATCTGATTAATATTTATGGTCCTAATAAGGACACACCTTCTTTGAAAAATTACTGTTGACTGTGTCCACCTCAGATGGTCTCTATATCTTTGGCGGGGACTTTAATTGTACATTGACTGACAGAATTCATAAAGGATCTGAGGCTAGTTGATGTGTGGAGGAAACAAAATCCAAACAAAAAAGAATTCTCCTATCATATATTGTCAACATACTAGCTATTGATCATTTCCTGATATCTGCTGAATTGCTGACTAATGATACAAATTGCTGGCATGACAGCATAGTGATTAGTGATCATGCAGCTGTGTCAATGGAATTTAGCCTTGGTCAGTTTGCTCAGCATTCTCCAAGATGGAGGTTTCATGCACACTGGCTACAAGATCCATCATTTCTTAAATTCATAGGAGACTGCATAGATAATTATTTCCTACTAAACACAGACGAAACAACCGCCAGTGTACGATGGGAAGCATTTAAAGCGGGGGTCACGCAACAGCGGACTCCGGTCCGGATCCTGACCGGGAAATGATTCTGTCTGGACTTGTGACCAATGCAAAAAATAAGTAGTGTAGTGTCATTTTCACAGAGCGGTTTTGAACAGCTGTGGATATTTACAGCAGGCGCTGCTACTACAGTTAATACGGTAATCTAGCTGGTAGATGTTTACAGCGGGCGCTGCTGCTACAGTTAATACGGTAATCTAGCTGGTAGATATTTACAGCGGGCGCTGCTACTACAGTTAATACGGTTTTCTAGCTGGTAGATATTTACAGCGAGCGCTGCTACTACAATTAATACGGTAATCTAGCTGGTAGATGTTTACAGCGGGCGCTGCTGCTACAGTTAATACGGTAATCTAGCTGGTAGATGTTTTACAGCGGGCGCTGCTACTACAGTTAATACGGTAATCTAGCTGTAGATATTTACAGCGAGCGCTGCTACTACAGTTAATACGGTAATCTAGCTGGTAGATGTTTACAGCGGGCGCTGCTACTACAGTTAATACGGTAATCTAGCTGGTAGATATTTACAGCGGGCGCTGCTACTACTACAGTTAATACGGTAATCTAACTGGTAGATATTTACAGCGGGCGCTGCTACTACAGTTAATACGGTAATCTAGTTGGTAGATATTTACAGCGGGCGCTGCTACTACAGTTAATATGGTAATCTAGCTGGTAGCTATTTACAGCGGGTGCTGCTACTTCTACAGTTAATACGGTAATCTAGTTGGTAGATATTTACAGCAGGCGCTGCTACTACAGTTAATACAGTGATCTAACTGGTAGATATTTACAGCGGGCGCTGCTACTGCAGTTAATATGGTAATCTAACTGGTAGATATTTACAGCGGGCGCTGCTACTACAGTTAATACGGTAATCTAGCTGGTGGATATTTACAGTGGGCGCTGCTACTACAGTTAATACGGTAATCTAGCTGGTAGATGTTTACAGCGGGCGCTGCTACTACTACAGTTAATACAGTAATCTAGCTGGTAGATATTTACAGCGGGCGTTGCTACTACAGTTAATACGGTAATCTAGCTGGTAGATGTTTACAGCGGGCGCTGCTATTACAGTTAATACGGTAATCTAGCTGGTAGATATTTACAGCGGGCGCTGCTACTACAGTTAATACGGTTTTCTAGCTGGTAGATATTTACAGCGAGCGCTGCTACTACAATTAATACGGTAATCTAGCTGGTAGATGTTTACAGCGGGCGCTGCTACTACAGTTAATACGGTAATCTAGCTGGTAGATATTTACAGCGGGCACTGCTACTACTACAGTTAATACGGTAATCTAGTTGGTAGATATTTACAGCAGGCACTGCTACTACAATTAATACGGTAATCTAGCTGGCAGATATTTACAACGGGCGCTGCTACTACAGTTAATACGGTAATCTAGCTGGTAGATATTTACAGCGGGCGCTGCTACTACAGTTAATACGGTAATCTAACTGGTAGATATTTACAGCGGGCGCTGCTACTACAGTTAATACGGTAATCTAGTTGGTAGATATTTACAGCGGGCGCTGCTACTACAGTTAATATGGTAATCTAGCTGGTAGCTATTTACAGCGGGTGCTGCTACTTCTACAGTTAATACGGTAATCTAGTTGGTAGATATTTACAGCAGGCGCTGCTACTACAGTTAATACAGTAATCTAACTGGTAGATATTTACAGCGGGCGCTGCTACTGCAGTTAATATGGTAATCTAACTGGTAGATATTTACAGCGGGCGCTGCTACTACAGTTAATACGGTAATCTAGCTGGTGGATATTTACAGTGGGCGCTGCTACTACAGTTAATACGGTAATCTAGCTGGTAGATGTTTACAGCAGGCGCTGCTACTACTACAGTTAATATAGTAATCTAGCTGGTAGATATTTACAGCGGGCGCTGCTACTACAGTTAATACGGTAATCTAGCTGGTAGATATTTACAGCGGGCACTGCTACTACAGTTAATACGGTAATCTAGCTGGTAGATATTTACAGCAGGCGCTGCTACTACTACAGTTAATATAGTAATCTAGCTGGTAGATATTTACAGCGGGCGCTGCTACTACAGTTAATACGGTAATCTAGCTGGTAGATATTTACAGCGGGCGCTGCTACTACAGTTAATACAGTAATCTAACTGGTAGATATTTACAGCGGGCGCTGCTACTGCAGTTAATATGGTAATCTAACTGGTAGATATTTACAGCGGGCGCTGCTACTACAGTTAATACGGTAATCTAGCTGGTGGATATTTACAGTGGGCGCTGCTACTACAGTTAATACGGTAATCTAGCTGGTAGATGTTTACAGCAGGCGCTGCTACTACTACAGTTAATATAGTAATCTAGCTGGTAGATATTTACAGCGGGCGCTGCTACTACAGTTAATACGGTAATCTAGCTGGTAGATATTTACAGCGGGCGCTGCTACTACAGTTAATACGGTAATCTAGCTGGTAGATATTTACAGCTGGCCCTGCTACTACGGTTAATAGGGTAATCTAGCTGGTAGATATTTACATCGGGCGCTGCTACTACAGTTAATACGGTAATCTAGCTGGTAGATATTTACAGCGGGCGCTGCTACTACAGTTAATACGGTAATCTAGCTGGTAGATATTTACAGCGGGCGCTGCTACTACAGTTAATACGGTAATCTAGCTGGTAGATATTTACAGCGGGCGCTGCTACTACAGTTAATACGGTAATCTAGCTGGTAGATATTTACAGCGGGCGCTGCTACTACGGTAAATAGGGTAATCTAGCTGGTAGATGTTTACAGCGGGCGCTGCTGCTACAGTTAATACAGTAATCTATCGAAAAGGTTAGAAAAATATCTTCCTCAGCTGGTCAGTAATGATCAAAATGGTTTTGTATTAAAACAACAAGGCTTTCAAAACATTAGGAGTTTTAAATGTGCTGTTTGAGGAAAAAAAATGCAAATGATAATGCAATGTTGTCAGTTGACGCTAGCCAATCGTTCGATAGAATACCTTTTTCATCTGCTTCCTAGATATGGACTAGGCCAAACATTTATCAAATGGATTACATTATTGTATATAAATCCAACAGCAAAAATATTGACTAATAGTACATTCTCTAAACCTTTTAGTTTACAACGCTCAACCAGGCAAGGCTGCCCACTGTCTCCTCTGCTTTTTACTCTGGCGTTAGTCAGGACACATCAGAATATATCTGGCCTTAGAATTCGAGGTGTAGAGCACCATATAGCATTATATGCTGATGATATAATTTTCTTCTTAACAAACCTGAGAAACAGTATTCCAAACCTGATTACTTTAATTGAAAACTTTGGTGAGTTCTCTGGATACAAAATTAACAAATCTAAGTCTGTTATTTCTAAATGAAGAAGAAAGACTCAAACCCAAAACAGATACACCATTTGCAACGACACAGGATGGATTTAAATACCTGGGTGTAATGATTACCCCAAAGTTGGATGACATTGTTCCCACAAACTATGACCCTCTGGTGGACACAGTGACAGAGACGTTGAATCGATGGTCTAATTTGCCAATATCAATGATCGGACGCATAAACCTAATTAAAATGTCTGTTTTACCTAAATTTATATATATTTTTCAAGCAATCCCACTTCCACTACCAAGTAACTTCCACAAGAAAATTGATAGTGTATTTAGCCAGTTCATTTTGAACAACAGGAAGGCGAGGCTTCGGCTTAAGTTATTATGTTTACCATATGAAAGAGGAGGACTGCAAGTCCCAAATCTTAAATGGTATTACTGGGCTACTCAACTAAGTTCTGCAATATATTACTTTTCAGCATCTACACCACCTACTTGGGTGGATATCGAACAAAAATCAATATCAGATTTGCCCATGAAGTAGTACTTGTTTTCCTCAGACATCAAGACACTGGAAAAGCAGACAAAAAACACAATATCAGTATGGTATGCAACACATAATTATGTTGATGAAACAATAACTGTGTCACAATTCAATTCAAATTCAAATTCAAAAGTACTTTATTAATCCCCCAAGGGGGAAATTCAAGTTTCAGTACACCAGTCTGGTGTACTAGAGGAGCTGCCGGCGTCCAGCGCTCCTTTTCATGCCCGGTCCTGTGGTCCGAGTGCTAACTCCAGTTAACAGCCGTTAAAACAGTTAACAGCCGTTAGAACCAGTATATCTCCATAACGATGACCAGTGAGATATCTCCAGGTCAGAGGAGGAAACACCGATGAACCAGACCGTCTCCTCTGGGAAGACTGAGCTCCTTCAGTCCGGCGAGCGACGGAGCCGACCGTCCCAGAGCCCAGTTCATCATGCGGACCGGACCAGGCCGTTGTTGTCTCTCCCGGCGGTGCTGGGCCCCACCAGGTTACCAGACGGCCCCTGCCAGGTCTGCCAGGTCATCTAGACAGCTGCATCGGGGGCTCCCGTCCCGGCTCCGTGACGCTGCAGCCCGGATCCAGTGGGGGTGGTTGCCGCGGGTAGCAGTTCAGGACTACTTAGCTTAGCTTTCCCGAACCGGCCTCCAGCGACACCGTCCATGTCCGCGGCGGCAGGTCTCCACCAGCCACAAGAGGACCGATCCGCCCCCTGCAGACAGTATGTAGACATCCGACCACAGATCACCACAAACCGGGCACAAACTGGAGCGTCCAGCGTCCAGCGTCCAGCGTCGCAGGGACAAGTCCCGGAGCAGCAGCGAGTAGCCTCCATGCCAGGCGTCGTCTGGGCAACGAATGACAATTCACTCCTATCTGGGGAAATGGACAGTTTAAACTGGGTAAACTGGATGGGGGATTTGAATTATGGTCTGAAAAAGCTATTGGAATGGTTTCAGAGCTTTACTTTTTTATGTGTGCGTGTGATTGTTTGAGGGGATATATATATATATATTATATATATATATATATATATATATATATATATATATATATATACAGTCATGGAAAAAATTATTAGACCACCCTTGTTTTATTCAGTTTCTTGTTCATTTTAATGCCTGGTACAACTAAAGGTACATTTGTTTGGACAAACATAATAACCACAAAGATTGCTCATAAGAGTTTTATTTAAGAGCTGATATCTTACCATTTTCCATGGTTTTCTTGATTATAACCTAAATCACTTAAGTTTTTACATCAATAGCTATGGTGTTGTACTGCCAAAAACACTGCTTTTATGCATTCAGTGTTTTCTTTTCTGTCTGTTTTAGTCACATGATGACATTTAGTGGTACCAGGTATTAAAATGAACAAGAAAGTGAAGAAAAAATGGTGGTCTAATCATTTTTTCCATGACTGTATATATATATATATATATATATATATATATATATATATATATATGTGGAAAATGTTTGTACATCTGGCATACGTTTTGATATACATTTTGAACTTCAATAAAAAAATATTGTTAAAAAAATGCATGCATGCCACATCTATTTATACAAGCATACACATAACTAAATAAGGACCCCTATTATGACTATTAGACTCTCAATGTTGGTGAAGAAAGATATTTTTGAGCTGTGGTTAATGATAACCAGAATAAGAATGATTATGTCAATAATACCTATTATTACTACTACTACTACTAAAAGTGACCAAAGTCCCAAAGAAATTGTCACCGCTATTACCATCACCACCATCCTTATCTTAGTCCGTCTCAAATCTTCCCGTGGGAAAGATAATGGCAGCCTCCTCAAACATCCCCCGTACCACAGTGCACCAATCTGCAGCAAGCCAACACCTCCCCCCACTCAAGACTGCGCTCAAGGGCCACCGCGGGCGCCTGGTTTACCAGCGGGGGCATACTCAGGCCCACGCACTAGTACAGGGTGGTCTGCACCAGCATAGGCTGGTCCCCACCAGTGGAGTGGACCCCCAAAAGCAGGGACACGGCCCAGTGACCAGGACCGATGGCTACCTCAAATCCCCCCAGGGGAGGAAAAGGCCAAAATACCCCCAATACAGCCGGCCAACTCCCCCTCCTTCCTCCCCAACATATGTTTTGTGTGTGTGTGTCTAACTGAGTGCATTAAAAGCAAGAGGTGGAACGCGGAGGGTGGATGACTCCCCCCATGCCCCAACTATATCTCTAGCCTTCTTTTTTTTTTTTTTTGGTTTGTTTGTCTGTTTGTATTTGTATTGAGGGAGAGGGGTTCCCCCTTCAAGTTGTATGTGTAAGCTAAGTGCATTAAAAACGAGTTGGGGTGCAGAGGGTGGCTGGTCCCCTTGCACCCCAGCTTCTCCTTCCTTTTTTTATTCATGCGTTATGTATTTTTTGTTATGAGGGAAAAATAATCGTAATGTGTTTCCTTCAAAATACTGTATGACCTTAACTCAGCACTACACCATACATAAGGGTTTCTCAACGAGGGCGGCACCGCCCCCCCCAGGGGGCGTTCTGAACCATTAGGGGGGCGCTGGAAACATCAGGGCTGAGGGGGGGGGCGCTCAGGCACAAATGAGGGGCACCGTGCCTTGAGAACTCCATTTTAAACTTCCATGGTTTCCCAAGGTTTTTTTTATAGCTCAAATCTATTTATGTTTCAATAAAATGTTGTGCCCAGATTTCCTTTCAAAAAATAAAGCTGCTGTCTGAGACCAAAATCCCGAGTCTGCTGCTTCCATGACCCGGTAAAATCTCCTTTTCTCTCTACGTCACAATCAGACGAGCTGAGTGGGATCCGTTGCCATAGCAACGCCCATAAACACACAGCAACAGAAAAAACCCCTTTCCAACACATATATGGGCTTCATTCAACAACCAATGAAAACATATGCAATCAAGACTACTAATCATGTTTAATCACAAACATTTACAGTACAATCAAAAATGGCAAAAAACAAGAAAAAGTACCGGCAGTACAATGCTAATTACGTAAATTATGGATTTATTCCGTCACCGAGCAATCTACATCTGCCGATGCTATGTTAGCAGGTGTTCCCCAATGAAGCCATGTAGCATCTTTCTAAAAAACATCCAGACATCTAAAGACTCGGCTCACTTCCCGTCACTGAGGGATCAGCACTCAAGAACCCTGAAACCAGAACCATGTTCACCTGAGCGTCGTCCAGAGAGCGTCATGGTAACCCCGGGGGGGGGGGGGGGGGGGGGGGGGGGGCTGGGGGTTGTTCAAAAAAGGTTGAGAACCACTGCCATACATGATAGGTCCTAGAAGTTCACCCATGAATTTTATCATTAGTAGTCATGTTTTGAGCTTGAACTAAAAAGAGCGTGCAGCATGAAAGTAGCTTAGAATCCCCAGATAGATCGAGATACTCTGCCTCTAGATAAGTCATACTCAAAACATTAATATTACAAGACCTTCGATTCTGACGACAGCAGGCCCAGTCTTCATTACTAATTTAACTTTTACTTTTCTGTTCTCTGCCTGTCTTCCCTCAGCCTGCTCAGATAAATGATCACAGACTCACATGGGGTTATACTCTGTGTAAGTGTAGTCATGTAGGACATTTTAATGCAGGAAATAGCTAACAATTACTCTTTGGCAGCAACTTCAAATTTGCATTAATATCACACACTCTCACCCCTGGATTACACCTAATTATGGTAACATGTCTCAAAATACAGTTGCCGATCAGCAGGTCTGGATTTTCAGCTGTGTAGCTGAGTTAGAGATGTGAAACGGGTGGTGATCGTTGTTCCTGTGAACCGTTACCCGCGCTGCGCGGGTACTGCAAGGGAACTGCGAGCTGCAGCAGAGATATACAGAAACATATGTGGTTTAATCTTTTTTACAGAATTAGAGGGTTGAATTAATTAACTTTTTTTTTTTTTTTAATTCTTTTTCAACTGTAGCACAGTTTTTGCTCCCCTTGACCACGGATGAGAGTGCAAGCTGGATTGAATCCCTACTGTATATAGCAGAGATATACTCACATACACAGGACAAGCTGTTTTGTTCAGCAAATGACAACATTCAAACCAGATGCAAGTACTTTTAACTAGCGATGGGTTGATGACGCGTCATGGAACGTTTCAACACATTGCCAAACTGTATTGATACTGTGTCAATACTGTGTCAATGAATAGGCGTTGCCCGGACGACGCCTGGCATGGAGGCCAGAGACCTGTACGGGTTCGGGTACCCGCGGGTGAACCGTTACATTCTATACAACGGGTGAAACATTTTAGCCTGTGTCGGATGCCGGGTCGGGCTGGGTCGGAAGAACCAGAGAGCGGGTCTGACTGCGGGTTTACAAAATGTGCCAAAAAAATAAATATTATTTAAATATTAAAGCCTATGTTGTTGTGAATTGTAAACAGCCTTTAAAAAGTAAAACCCTTTTTAAAAAGTAAAATCGGATTTTTTTTTTTGTGTCTGTAAACATTCCCAGGAATCTTTGCAACTTATGTTTTCACGTCACGCAATGCCCTGCAGTGTTATTCAAAATGACTACGGAAGAGCTGAAAAAGAAGTTGGTTAATGGACAGTACAAGGTTGTTGCCAATACCAGATATGTGGAGGAGATTCAAATGCAACTGTAGGAGCAGAATGGTGCCGTTACTTTAGAAATGTGGACGGATGACTACAGAAAAACTGGCTACCTCTGCATCCACCTGTAGGAATTCCTGTCGACTGAGTGATCGCATCTAAATGGCCTGTACAGGTAGGCAGATGTATCTTTACTTTTGCGCAGGGTATCCCATGTTATTTTTAGTTCGTATGTCTATCCCCAAATTCAGAGATGACTGTGACAGGGCCTCCATTTTTGTTTCTATGTTAAGGCAACGTGTCGGCCACTGAACTTCATTATTTCACTTGCCCAGTGTTGCGGCAATAAACGTCTGCATTTCATTTTGGCTCTGATTTATTCTAACTCGGGTACGGTTCGGGTAACGGGTCTATTTATAGCGGTTCGGGTCGGGTGCGGAATTTAAAATTGAATTTTGTCGGGTAACGGTTTGGGTCGGGAATGAAGTATGACGGGTAGTGCCACAAAAAAGAAAAAAAAATAGGATGGATGTAGTAGCAAGCACTCTTGACAGTGGGCCTTTTGTGTGCAGCTGCTGCTTATATGATCATGTTTCAGACAAGAAAAGCACAAACCTTTTCTCTTTAAGATATCAATCTTTTGTTTGGGTGTCTTGCTCTTTAACTTTCTGCATACTATTAGGCTGTATTTCTGGCCTTTACAGTAAGCAGAGGGTTTGCTGTTTGCATCCACCGTTTGTGTCTTTGGTGTCCGTCTCCCTGTTTTGATTTAGATTTTTGTTGAGCTGATTCCTTTGTGTTTATGGTTTCAATAATCGTTCCATAAAGGCTGCCATAGAGGCTCTCATAGAGACTTTCCAGATGCTTACTTGTCAACAAAGTCAAAAAAATATATGAAATTAATTTTTTTCTTTGTTTTTTTCTTGAAAGTTGCAGTCATATTTTCTCCAGCTTTCTTTCAGCTTATATGGGAGCTTGCCATCTGGTGCTCTTTTATAAGGTGTGTTATCAAAGTCCCTCCATGGAACTGATATCTATCGTTGCGTTACAAAAGCCTTTGAGAAATAATGCAAAGGACTGTAATGCAGCACCATCTTCTGGTTTGATTGCCTGTCAATCCAAAGCTCCCTTTCTGAAGGCCTCTACCATTTTGCAGTCATTACTGAAATACTGAAACAGCATTTGTTTTACCTCAGAGTAACCAGCCAAACGTTCCATGTGTGTACAGCTAACCCTAAGTCATGTGGTTGTCTGTTAGAGTACTGCAACAAAAATCATGCAATACTGCAATCATGGTTATCATCCGTTCGGTCTTCAGCCTTATGTTCAATATTCCCGATGAATGATTTGAATGCAAGCAGGTCACCTTTGAACATTGTAATAGTAAGATCATGAAGTAAAGATGCTTTGTGATTCTTTAACCCTTTTAATGGCCATTCTGCCATGCACAGGTCCCATCACTTATTTAGGTATCAAAGTTTCCTGCATATCCATTAAACAATTTTGGAAAGAAGTCACCGAAACATTAATCTCAATATTTGGGCATCCTCATCCTATTATCTCCCTCACTCTGTCTACTAGTATATTTATAAGAATTTAATATGGATACAACTAAAAATAAACTTCTCTTCACATCCTTAACTATCACCAAGAAAACCATCTCAATGAACTGGAAACCAAGGAACTGTACATTTAGAAAAACCTAATATCAGATCACATTTATCATTATACGTCAGTCTTTTACTGACACTAATGAAACACAATCCATCTGGTCAGCTTTTATTGAGTTTTTAACCTAATAACTCTAAACTCACTCATATTACAGTAATAATGATTATTACCTTTAATTGCGTCTATTATTACTGAATATTACTATTCTTTTTTTTATGCATTTTATTTTGAAAGTTTTGAAAGTTTTTCATACAACAAAAGACATATAAAACACAGGTCACAGCACAAACACAAACCATAAACACTTCCAGTTCATATGAGATGCGTATCTCAACAAGTCAGTCCAACAAATCGTGAAAGTGTCATGGCCTGGTTGCCATGGCAGCCCTGTGTGTGTCTGTGTCTGTCAAGTTGGCGTCTCTCCCTGTCTTTGTTGGTTCCTGTTTTACTTTGAAAGGTCTGTCTTGTCTCCATTGTTTTCTGCTTTGCTTCCTTCCCCTCGTTACCTTGATTCCCTGCACCTGCCTCTCGTTTGTTCCTCTGTGTATTTAACCTTTCTGTCATGTTCGGGTCAAATCTGACCAATTTCCTACTTCCATCAACCATAAATATTGTGTTCTACATTTGATTGTCTCAGGGCCTTATGATATCCTCCACACTAGCCATTTGAACATATATAATTGCTGATCACCACTTTCTCTGAATTTTGAGTAGTTTATTCAACTTTGTAACACCTGTGGTGTTCCTGGTCAAAAATGACCGCCATAGGAAATTAATGGGTGACCCTAGATTGTGTTCATCCATCAGATTGTACGCAACCACAAATACACCACCATACACACACACACACACACACACACACACACACACACCACCCCACCCCACGTGAACCCCTTTCAGACTGAACAAATAGGTGTCTCCTCTTCCCACCTCATTCCTGTGCTTATGTGCCCATCCCCCCACATGAACCACACTTTCCAAACTAAATGTATAACACTAACACTTGTTCCACATTTCAAAGTCAACAATTAGGTGTTTATTATGAGAACCGTCTCTTTCCCAGGCTTATGTGCCCATCCCCCCATGTGAACCGCACTTTCCGATACAAAATGTATCATATCTTCTCAGAGACCCCTTAGATATAGTTTTTTGTGTGCATTGCCCTCATTTTACTATGAACACATTGACGAGGCGCCCGATCAGATGATTTCTTGTCAGAGAAGCTCTGGACCTTTTATTTCAACCTGAGGAACAGGGGATTGAAGTTCAACCAGAAATAGAGGACGATGTCTCAGAAATAGAAGACAACATTGATCCTGATTTTGATCCAGACCATTGTGAGACCGACCAGTCAACAGATGGTGAGGAAGAGGCTCCAGAGGAAGACACACCTGAGGAAGAGCACCTGTGATATTCCACCCAGGAGCCTATCATTTGTATGTGTGTGTGTGTCTATGTGTGTGTAGGTGGGGGGTGGGGGTGGGGGCATGTGTCTTCACACACAGGAGCGGCATCCTAACAATATTTTCTATTCTTGCTCTGCCTCCTCTTTCCTGGGTGGATGAATACCAGAGCAAATTGCCATCCTTGGACTGGAATATCACGAGACAGCTCCCACTGCTACACCGGGCTGTGGGCTCGAACCTGAATGTTCAGCACTGGACAGAAGTGGTGGGAGCTGTCCGGTGCTGAATGTGAATAGCTGGGGAATAGCTCCCACCACTTCTCCGGACTGTGGGAGCTGTCCAGTGCTGACAAGAATATTCAGAACCGGACAGCTCCCACCACTTTAGCACTGGATAGCCCCCACCACTTCTCCGGGCTGTGGGAACTGTCCAGTGTTGAATGTGAATGTTCAGCACTGGATAGCTCCCACCACTTCAGCACTGGACAGCTCCTACCACTTCTCCGGGCTGTGGGAGCTGTTAAGTCCTGTCATTTCCCCTGTTCTCTGTGGTCGTGACATACATGTTTGCAGTCATGTTCGTTTTCCCTTTCGTCATCTCTGGATTAAGAGACCTCAGACCCAAAAAAATGTGGTACAGCTGTCTGACATTTTGTACCACAATTCTTCAAGATATAAACAAGAAGCCATGTCATTTCACTTTCTTTCTCACTTTCTCACTTTCTTTTAAGCCAGGGATAACCCTCCTGGTCTGTTGGGGGCTGTGTGGTTTAATGGTGATGGGTCCACCATGATAAGGGCCCTCAATGATCTCAGAGTGTTGGATGTCAGAGGCCTGGATTGTCTTGGCCTTGTCTTGGGTGGTGCTGGTGGGTGCTCCTGGTGCATGCTGGTTAGCCCTGTGGCTGCGGGCATAGGTAGGAGTGGGCTTTCTGTTGCCCCCTCTATCGTGGAGGTTCTTACCTTCCTGTGGGCTCTATCATGGACGTCCAGGGTGAGGTGTGCGCCTGTCTATAGGGAGGCCCTGTCCTGCTCCTGCATTGTCCTATCCTCTGATGGTTGTGTGGGTGACTGTCCTCTGTGCTAGCCGCTGTGATAGCCCCTGGGACCTGGGGCCTCATGTACAAAGATTTATTTGAATTTCATTACAAAAAATTTAAATGGAACCTTCCATACACACAAAAAGATTCAGATATGCTAAACCTTGCATACATGCAAATCTGCACGCATTCTCTTAATACATCGCAATTAATGTGAATGCATGTGAATGCACATGCAGGAGCACAACACTCCACCCTGTTGAGTGAGTATAAACAGGCATGGGCAACCTTATCCAAGCCCAATCAAACAAAGAAAATGGTAACAGCTGGCGTAAAAAAGTGAAATTTCACCATGTGTAGAGACGCTTCTTTTTGAACTTGAACCCAGAAAAAAGATTTTATTTGGCACTTTGTCTTCTGGCATAAATAGTGAAAGAAAATAAAACGGGGAGGGAATGTGTGGTGGAATCCCTCAGTGCAGTTACCTCAGAAAACTGCACTTTTAATGACGGAAAAAAAAGAAAACAGGAAAGATCAGTCAGAAAGGTAGAGGTGAAGGGGAGAGCATCAGCAAAGTGTGGCCAGAACAGGTGGTAGATCTGGGCTCCATGATCTCACACCATTTGTGCTACATTGTGTTTGCTCAATGCAAACCCTAACCCTGTATATAACCCTAACCCTAACCCCCAGATCCTGTCAAGGCAGCACCACCAACTTTTCAGCTGACTAATTGCTCTACATCTGCCTGCTCACTGTCTTTTGTTAATCTTGTGAAAAAAAAAACACCCAAAAAACGCACCTCGACCAGAATTATCCAAAGTGTCATAAGAGGAGCACATGAGACACCAATGGAATCGTCTGAAAGACACCGAGAAAAGAGAGAAAGGGGAAATATTGGACCTGGCCCCGAGTTGACCTCTCCCATAATAGACAGGTGTTAAATATTATGTATTGATCAGAAAATCAATAGTTCTGCAGAATAACTTCAGCTTTTGGACTGTGTACACATGTGCTGTAAAAATAAAGGCTCTTTGAGTTTGACCTGGTCCAGACTACACTGCTGTTTTTGTTGCTGCATGTCTACTTTAAAGAAAACTTAAACATTTTGACATTTTTTGAGAAAAGAACTTTGACCACAAAGATAAAGTGTGGAGACCCGGTCAAGGACCAAATCCAGACGACAATTGGACCCTGACTGGGTCTAGATAACAGCCTGAAACTCCACCACATCACTACTTCCAACTATGCCTCCTGTGTTGTCCTCCGTTTCAACATCACCACTGTCTTGTACACCTTTCCTGCTGAAACTAAGTGGGCGGAGAAAAGTGTCAGGTGTGACGTGTTTTATCACACACTTTTCTCCACCCATTCCAACATACTTTTTTCACCTCTTTACCACATCCTATGTTGCTCTGAACGGTTGGCCCTGAGTATTTAAAGTGCTCTACCTTCTTTAGCTCTGTTCCTTGTAGCCTCACCATTTCACTTTCTCTCATTCACACACATGTATTCCGTCTGGCTTCAGCTACATTAAGTAAATAATTCAATGCTTGAAAAATTAGCATTGCCTTTCTTATAGTTTCAATTTAGCACCATGTATTTTGCAAATCACAATCCAAAAAACCTGAGAATCAAGGCCTTGAATCAGAGAGGGAACACGAGAGCACAGTCATCTTTCTCAGTTTCACTTTTTCTGATCTTGCTTTCAGCTTTTAAAAAAGAGTGTCAATGAGGTTTGTACTTTCAGCTGTGGAGGGATTCAAATACTCGAGCAAATGATTCCTAATGTTTGGAATTTCATTGCATCGCCTCCAAGTGTAGCCTATGGAGATAATCCCAAGAAAAGTGCATACACAGACATGAAAAGTGCACGGAGCTCCACAGATTCCCACATTCATTTTAATTTTATGTACATCCAAACAAAGCTGTTTTGTACATAAACAAGGTCAGTGTTGTTGGCTATGGAGGATGGTGGGCTTATCGCCATGGCTGGGCTTTTTGCAGGTGGGGGGCTGCCCAGGTTGCATGGTTCCTGTTGGGCCTGGAAGGAAATCTAGTGCAATGGTGGAGGTCTGCTGCACGACGCTGGCCCAACAGACCAGCACCGAACTGTGATTCAGCTGGGAGTACTGGTTGTCGTCACTGGTTGATGTTGAGCATGTGTTGGAGGTCAACACAACTGCTTTAGGTCTGGTGTAGATACAGAGGATATTTCAAACATTACAACACAAAACTCCATCACAAACATTCATCTGTATCCACCACAGTACAAACACCACCATGGCCTGTCTTGTCTCTTTTTATATACACAATTTAATCTTGTGTGCAATTTAATCTTTTATTAATTCCAATATTTCTACAAAATAAACTAATTCCCCTTCAGGGATGAATAAAGTAATTTTAAATTGAATTGAACTGAAATGAACTGCAGACACTTGCATTTCCGGTCCACTCTGTTGTCCAGGTGAATACCAGGATATTTATACTCTACTGCCTCCAGTTCTTCTCCCATGATGGGAATAGTGTTGGACCAAATCCTGGTCTGTCTAAAATCCATGATCATCTCCTTTTTTCTTGTTCATATTAAAGATGACACCATGCCACAAAGCAATCCACTACTCTGTACTCGCTTGCTCGTCACTGCTGAGAGTCCAGTCCCCTGTCGTGCACCTGTGCCACCTGGTCAGACACACAACCACTAAAGCCTCACAAACTGTGGTCTGTTTGTCAGGAACCCAGAAATCCACGTGATTGTGGAGGCATACACCTGTGTCTTCTGGAGTTTCTTACTACATACATTACCACATAGTAATGGAGGCTAAATGGTGTTAAATCCACTGGAGAAATTGAAGAACATGATAATCACAGTGGTGCCTCCTTTGTCCAGATTACTGTGGGTTTGTTGAAGCGCGTGTAATATGGCATCCTCAACTTTTCACTGCTGGGCCGGGGGCGGGGGCATTCATTCATTCATTCATTCATTCATTCATTCATTCATTCATTCATTCTGCTCGGTACTAAGTGCTGATTTCTCCTGATGTGTTTTCATTGCTGTTAATAAATACCAACTCCGAGCACGTCGTTGTACGAGCCTTTTTGCAAAACCGACAAAACCGACATAAAGGGCCCTTATCTTGCACCTCCTGCTACCCACTACCCACTACCTGCAAATTTCAGATTTAGGAGCCTCTGCCAACCGCTAATGCAATCTTCTGCTCCCAAAAGCTGCTACCCATTATGCCGACTCCCTTACTCACATTGTAGGCGTGGCAATGGGCGTGTCTCTTGCGCTTTCTACAAATTCGGTATCTTGTGGTACCTGTATCTCGCAGATTTGGGATAGAGGGTAGCAGGTGGTCAGACCACCCACCGCAGGGGATATGTTCAAGATAACTCAAAAAGTTATGGATGGATTTTGACATTTTCAGTTGTCAGAAATGTGAAAAGGAAGAACTGATTTTATTTTGGGTGTGATCCGGAAGAAATCCTGGATATTGGATCTCTTTTTGTTTGGTTGTTTCTTGAACCCTAAAGTAACCACAACTGTTGTGCTTGGCGGAGGTCTGCGCTCTCTGAGTGCTTTTCTAGTTGAGAAATTCTTTCCTGGAAGCTCACCGGCTCTATTTTTTTTCTGAGCAGTTTGTTGAAACTTCTTGGAGTACAAAAGAAATGATTAAATCATTTGCTCCACATTAGTTAGAGCTAGTTATGTATATATCAGTGCAGAGGAGGAGGAGGAAGGAAGAGGAGGAAGCTCTACAACAGAGTCCCAGACCAGCTGCCCATGAGAGCTGCTCTGATCTGGGTGAAAAGACGCTCCATAGCAGTTAGCTGGTAGCGCAACCTGCTCTTAAAGGCAATGGCTGCTGACACAATGATTGGTTAAACAGGTGGAACACCCTAACCACTCCCATGCATAATGTATGCATAATATAGTGGTTAGCGCAGGTAATATCACAGGTTTTGGGAGGTGGAAGATTGCGTTCTTTGTGGGGGAACGCCCCTCCTAATACCTGCTATCCCTTAATAGCAGCTTTAGGAGGTTTGGCGCAAGATAGGGTCCTTAGTCTGATTTGACTTTAGACAGTGAGACAAAAAATGAAAAGTGTGTTTTTGCACAGTGTATGTAAACTTCTGGCTTCAACTGTAACATCTTAAGAATGACAGATTTTGTTCCTTTGTGCAGCTTTTTTCACCTTTCACTTGTCGATGGACGTCTTCATTTAGACGTCTTTTCAATGTCTCTGAAGTGATGAAGTGACAGCTTTTCACCATTTCAATCAAATTTAAATGTTGATGGACATCTTTGTGTAGACGTCTTTTGTTGATGGTGTCTTCAGTTGATTGTTTTGGTCAATTTGCAAAGTGATGAAGATCAAAGCTGAGAGGCTTTAATCTGCCCTGCTATGAGTTTCTCAAAAGATATGTAGCTGTTTCCTCTATTGGGTTAGTAGCCCAAATTTTGCCTCCTCTGTCAACACCACCAATGACCTCTGACCTGACAACAATCCCAGTAGATCCTGGTGTGCAATGGGGTATAACTCACATTCTTCTGGGGCTTTGCAGACCTGTGTCTTTCTACCAGGAAACAATGGCTAAACAGGGACAGGTTTTCCACATCTTCTTTTGGGCTAAATGTGGACCACGACAGGACGGCTAAACATGGATGAGTTTTCAACGTTTTCTTTTGGGCTAAATAATGGCCACGACGGACCGACCTTATTTAGCTTTAAAAAAGACGTCCATGGATGTCCAGTGTTTGGTGAGAAAGGTTTAGGATCAGCAGCACCTCACTGGAACTTACCCTGTTTGTCTGAGGGTGTATTTGTCTAATAATAAGATCCACTATGATCAAGTTATATTTTATGTTTTGACACATAAAAGCATAAGATTAAAAGAAAAGTAACTTTTGCACATGACAAAGGCAAGCCATGATATTATTCAAATTTAAAAATACCTAACTCTAATCAAAACACAAATGGGAAGTAAATAGACACAGCTGAGTGAAGTGATGTCACTCAGGGCAATATTTTTTATACAAAAATGTATATGTTTTTTATACAGATTATGTTAGGAAAAAATGGGAGAGGGAGGGTAATCTGTTAATATCTGAGGAGGATTGGCTCAACATTCGCCAATCTCAGTGGAAATGCAGCAGCTCCCATTCATGGCGAGAGTTCGGTTGGAAGTGTATGATCCGTTTCTTTATTACACCAAAACAAAAGGCACATTTCACTGGAGGGGAGGCTACGTGCTGGAGGCAACGTGCACACCAAGAAGCCAATCACTGGCATATTATTTGGGAATGCCCGGTGCTTGAATCCTTTTGGGCAGAACTTATTAAGTATTAAGTGGTCTGTTTAACACTAATCTACCTATGCAGTTTTCCACATTATTTTTAGGAATTTTTGATTTACAGGTCAGGAAAGCAGATGAATACTTATTTGATATTTTGATAACTGCTGGTAAAAAAGCACTTACAAAACGTTGGTTACTCCCTGATCCACCCACAATACAGGAGTGGATAAGTATTGTAAATGACATTTACCTTATGGAAAGGAATCACCTTCTCCCTCCGCCTTCAAAAAAATCATATTTACTGAAAGGTGGGCTAAGTGGGTTAAATATGCCGGTCTTGAGCAGACAGAAGTACGGAATGGGTGACCTTGCAATGCAGTTATTTATTTTATCTTATTTGAACGTTTTGTTGGATCTAAGGATTAATCTGTATCACTCACACTTTACTCCAAAACTGCCTGTTTTTTTTTCTCTTCTTTTTGCTCTCTCTATGTGGATCTTTCTTTCCTAGTTTGTTCAAAGTTTTTAGATGTAATTTATTTAACACTGAGTACTTTGTTTACTATTTTGTACACACAAAAAATAATTGTGAGTGACATAAATAACATTGTATGTTCCCTTAAAGTAACTACTGTATTGTAATGCTCTCACAAAACAAAAATGAAAAATATCAAAAAAAAAAAAAAATGTATATGTACACATGTAAACAAACTGGAATGCATGAAGTATGTTACCACTAAATAATTAAATTAGCTATAATCTGTTAATACTACTGCAATCTGTGACATGCTACATATTTCTATTATTCATCCATCCATCATCTATGCCCGCTTAATCCTTTGCAGGGTCACAGGGATCTGCTGGAGTCAATCCCAGCTCTCTTCAGGTGAAGGGAAGGGGTCCACCTGGACAGGTCACCAGTCCATCGCAGGGCCAGATGTAGACAAACAACCACGCACACTCACAATCATTCCTACGGGTAATTTAAAAGCACCAATTAACCTAACAGGCATGTCTTTGGACTGTGGGAAGAAGCCGGAGTACCTGGAGGAAGCTCGCACGAGCATGAGGACCTTCCTGGTGTGAGGCAACAGTCCTGACCACCAAGCCACCGTGCTTCCCTATTTCTATTATGAATCACTGAATCATTGAATAAAAATAATTTAAAAAATTAAAACACTTGTAACAAGCATTTTGAATTTCTGCCTATTAATCAGGTTATTAAAGGTAATTTGCCCTCATATGATCTTTGAAATTCTGTATTTTAAGGCCTGTGTGTCAGCCAATGATAAATGAGAAAGCTGAATAAATAGTAAAATAAACTCATTGCCAGTGAGTCATGTAAGAGCACCAGTCTTTGTCTGAAGCAGGTTCCAGCGCTTTATCCTACTTAAGCGAAGGTCAAATAGGTCTAATGAAGTTCTCCTGCAGAGAGGCAAATTCCATATGCAGCAAGGTAAGTCATTCTAGAAAACTGAAATGAAGGTCAGCTTTCTGGGCCACCATTTCCCACAGTGACCATCCCGCCGAGGGAAGAGGAGATGGAGTATGCAATGCAACACAAGTGCTGCACAGTTACATAAGGAAGAGAAAATGCAGCAACAGCACTGAACCCTGGCTCAGACAAGGGGAAAGTGCAAACAGCAGACAAAAAACAAAGGGAAGAGGGAGGGAGAAGAGAGGCCAGAGGTAATTCAATCACATTAGCGTTGTCATTCACAGGTCAGAGAGCCAGAGTTATGAGTAGCTAAAGAAATAAGCAAAAGCTGATTCCAATATTCTCATGCCTCATTCTCAGGAGGTGAGAAGAGATGAGGGTAGAAGAGATGAGGGTAGAAGAGGGGTGAAGATGGGGGAAGATGTGCCTGAGGACTGTCAAAGCCCACAGCTTCCAATTACCATCCACACATGCATAATCTCCAGCCTCAGGCCTCCCTCATCTGCAGATGCAGCCAGGTTAGCTCCAGAAACATACAATAGATCTTTGGTAAGGCCCAGTCGCACTTGTTTCATTCCAGATGACAATCTAGTAGCAACACTTCAAATGAAGCTGTTTGAACAAAATTTAAAAAATGAATATTAAGTAATATGAATTATCATTCTGAGTTAGCAGAGGCTAAGCCATCCCAACTAAAACATCTAACGCAGCCATTCCCAAACTTCAGAACACCAAGGCCCAATTTAAAATGTGAAAAATCTCTGCAGCCCACCGAAACCTTTAATCACAACTGTGATCAACATACAGGACCAGGAACCATGATCCGATATTAATGTAAGGGGGCAACAAATAAGGTGACACTTGTCACATTAAGTTAAGATGACGGTAGAATAACACTTAACTGGTTTGTTTTTATTACTTCTTAATGTTTTTTAATCATGTCATGAATATTTTACAGTAATTAAAAACATATTTAAAAAAGATCAAGGATTTAAAACACATTTTTAAAATTTTAATGACCTCTCATGGCCCACCTGCAGTCCCACGACGGCCCACCAGGGGGCCGCCGCCCACACTTTGGGAATCACTGATCTAACGGATAGGTGTGTTCCAGCCGACATCTCAAGGCTTCTGGTTCAGCCTCTTTATAAGATTCTGCCCTGCAGTTGAAGCAAAAAGAGGCTTCAAAAACTCTCTGTACAAGCCTATGGGTCACATGACCAGACAGTCCACCAGGTGATATATAGTCTATGGTCAAATGAGTTGAGGTGAACTACACAGCAGAATGCTGAACTCAGTTCTGTATGTCTGAATGTTTAGTTATAACTTTGACATTATCTTGGAGTTCTGGATTTATTTTGGCTCTATGTCTTGAGGTGTAATACTGTGCAATGTACTAATAAGGAAAGGAAAACAAAATCAAAAGAGGTGCAAGCTAGTGCAGCTTTATTCCTGTGACTTTTTAATCACTAAACCACTTTGCTAAAATTCTGAGAAGCATTTATGCACAACACTTTGGCACACTACATCAACATTTTGATAATAGTTTCAGTTTCAAATCTGATATTTCTCCAAATACATTCTGATCAGAGTTAGATTTTATGAAATTAATGAATTACATAATAGAAATACCAGAGTACTGCAAAAATTGTCCTATATTTAATCACTAGATGACAGCACTAGTCATAATGAATTACATTTTGGGCTTTCACAGACATGACCAGTGGTAGTCAAAGAAAGCAACAAGCTGTTGGGCATATAAAGTGCTCGTATAGTTATAAAGTGGTTATCAATAACTGTCTTAAGAAATAGCTGTTAATAACAAGAAATGTATTAACAAAGTTAATAAACTGAAACGAGGCACCAACTGATAATCAGGAAACAAAACTAAACGGCACAATCATTCTCAAAATGGCGGTTGTTTTATGCGTGTCAGCCTGTGAACAGGTGTGATGCTATAAAGCATCAGAGAAGGTGTGAGCTCGAGCACAGACCTCTTTAACCAGCAAATGTTACAAACCTGTGTGAAATGATCACAAACGACTTCTGTCATTCAAATATATCAGAATGTATTAACACAAGTATTGATGAACAAACACTGAATTAAGATTGTGATAGGGGAGAATGGGGTATTGTGAGACATTGGGTAATGTACCTAAGCAATAGAACACACCTGTGGTCATTTGAGCAATTGATTTTCAAGGCCCATTCATTTCACCTTGGCCATGAAGAACGTGACTCCATTGTGCTGTGACTTCTGGTGCTGAAGGTAATTGATTCAAGCGGACAAAGGCATATCCCATATATTGTTTAACTATCAACTTTAAAAATGATGTGACACTGCTAGCTAAAGATTGTGCAGAGACGTTGTTTAAAAGAAAAGTGGTGCTGGGTTAAAGTGAGACAAATGCCATGGGGCAAAGTAAGACACTGTCTAACTTTTCCCCTGGAGGCAAAGTAAGACAAAAAGTAAGTTTTGTTTTTCATGTCTTAAACAGTCCCAATCCATCATGCCAAGGAAATACAACAGGAAGACAACGTGGGGCAAAACCTCCCTTGAAGAGATGGAAAGTGCAGCCACTGAGATCATGGAGCAAAAATAAGTATTTAAGAGGTGTTTTAAGGGATCAAAATATTGACAAGTCAAGCCTCCTAAGATTTATAAGGAAAAAAGAGAGGGGGGAAGTTCTTACAGTAGCCTGGGGTGCAGTGGCTCAGGCAAAGAGAATTTTCACTGATGAGATGGATGTCAGGCCAATTTTTGGCACGATAAATGAATGATTATAGCTTTTTTTTTTTGCCAACATTGTTTTTATTATTTTCATGACATAAGAAATACAATTACAAGTATTGAACAAACTTGTCAACCCCACCACACCATCCAAATTGTTCCAGTTTGTGATTGGGGATCAAAATAATTGTAGTCTATTGTATAGGAGAAAAAATAAAAGTAAAAACAAAACATTTCCCTTCACCACCTTCACAACTTGGTGACTAAAAAAAATGTCCCCATCACTCAACGAGTCCCTGAATGTGGCAGTCAAGGCCATTAGCAAAATAAAGGCCCATGCGCTTAAGAGCATCGTGGTGGCCCACTGGGGAGTTTGTTCAAGAAAGGTTGAAAAACCACTGACATACCTGAACTGATTGGTTCTGAACAGAACCTGTAACACGGCAGTAAAAGTGCTGATCAAACAAAACAGAAAAGTCATTGATGGTTTTATTCATTTTCCTCCTGTAAACTAAAACCAAGTTGCTTTATTTTTCCTCCTCCTGTGTACTGAAATCACGGCACACAACAAAGACATCCGAAATGGACCCGTATCGGGGTCCAGTTGCACTCAGTGCTGGAGCCGCTTTGGAGCCGGATCATGGACCTGCTGGCTCCACACTGCGTCCGGTCCGCATCTGTGATTAAAACCTTACCTCCACGGCGGGTCCATTCAGAACCCAGAAATCCGCTGGGGAACCAACAAACTGATAAATCCAGGTGTGTCTGAGTAGCTACAATGGTCAGACACACCTGGATTAATCAGTTTGTCCAATAATAACAGGTATTGATGCTCACAAAATGAATGTAGAGTAGCATAGCCAACATAGACTACTGAACAAAAACAGAATAGCCTTTAACTACTTGGGTTGTTTTTGGTTTTTCCACTTCCTGCTAGAGCGCCCCCTGAGGGCTGAAGAAAAATTCATAGAAAAGCCGCATCTCTGTATAAACCTCATGGTTTAAAGCGTGGAACAAAAGTAGCGGCTTATAGTCCGAAGTGTTTGAACATTCCATGAGCAAACATTCCGTCTTTTCCGTCTTTTCCGTCACAGCCAGTATCTGTGAACAAAGCCAGTACTACAGATAAATCCAGAAATTACGTACAAATAGCAGTACAAAACCATCTACCTTCATAATTTCACCAAATACTTGGACATCTAGTTCTACACAACAGAGAATAAAAATGTCAGCAGCAGAATCAAACAGAGTAGGGCTGCGAAGTTTACGCCTGCAAGAAGCTGAATATTATACAGATGAAGGAAGGCCAGTTATCTCCTACAAAGAGCGATTATATAGGGTCTTTCGAAGGATAAGGAAATATCGCAGAGGTAACCAAAATCCTATCAATGTAGCAAACATGGAAGATGACATATACATTAACGGGTTCACAGATGATGAGCAGATTGTGAACGATCAGGCCACTCAGTCAAGTGTGTTTGATACAAGGAGCCCTCAAGCAAATGAGAGAGAAACTGTAAAGGCCAAAAGAAAAAAGATCTCCGACCATTATGTGGGTTCTCTCATTCCTCATTCTACTTTTTGTAAATATGTATTCTGAGTTAAGAGAAGTCAAGGGGGAACTGGAATCTCTACAGAAGCAGAGGGACATGTTTTTACCTCGGGCTGATACGAAACCAAACTTTGCTTCCAGATCTCTCGGAGCAAAAGTTGTCAAATATTTGTCGTCAGACACGTATCGACCCCCAGAACACAAAGAGTGGACATGGAGCAGATTATTAAACTGGTGTGGTTTACGTGATGGACAGCAACGAGTAATTCAGGAACGTTCAGCATTACAAGCAGGTGAATGCTGGTGTTTCCCAGGGGACCGTGGGCATTTAATCATCTCTCTGTCGAAGCCCATCTCTATCACTGACGTGACGCTCGGCCACATAATGAAAAGCAAGTCGCCAAACGGGTTGATAACAAGCGCACCGAGGAAGTTCTCCATCTATGGAATGAAGGCAACAGATGAGGAAGGAACCTTCTTAGGAACGGCGGAATATGATCCAGATGCTGGCAGATTTCAGACCTTCAAGTTACATAATGCAGACAACAGTGTTTTTCCTTACGTGAAGATCCAGACTGAAAATAACTGAGGAAACACTGACTACACTTGTATTTACGGTTTAAGAGTCCATGGAGAACCTTCCACCTCACTGCTGTTCTGAGGACATATCACAATGTTTCATGTATAAGTACATATACCGTACTTCCTCTTTTACAAACCGACCCCCAGTGGAGACTGAATGGGACAAAAAAGTTGAATTTCTTTCTACATCACATATTCACACTTTGATGAAATAATCAAGCTGCTTTCAGCATTTTGTTGTGCTGAATTAAAAATTTGAGTCTGTACGGCTTCACATTGCAATCTGGAGAATCAAAATGAGACATCGTAGAAGAATGTAAAAAGCCAGATTAATAGGAATGCAAATTAGATTTTAAGTTGAGGAATTATGGTATATGTATTTTGTGTATTTTGTCCTTGTTTGTGTTTGCTGTTTCTTTCCTGTCACCTCAGACCCCCCCGACCGGTCGAGGCAGATGACCGTCCTCCCTGAGCCTTGGTTCTGTCGGAGGTTTCTCCCACAGGAAGTTCTTCCTCCCCACTGTCGCCCTGCTCAGGATGGGAGATCGAATAGAATTGCAGATTCATTTGGATCAAAATGCAGATTCAGCTGAATTCAACTGCACATTCGATTCTTTCTGTTGGGTTCCTTAGTTAGGCCGTATTTTAAGAATTGGCGGTGTATGAATAGTTAAAATGAACTGAACTGAATTGGACTTAAGTGGATGGTAAATATATTGAATCAGACTTGTACTGAATGCTTTCAGGCCCTGAAATACCATCGAGTGAATTGGCACAATACAAATGAATTGAAGGCTCCCGGTTTGACTCAGACAGGTCTTCTCCAGGTGCTCCGGTTACCATTAGGAAATATACATATTGGTACCTCACCTTTCACTAATCGGGGTGTTTACATGAGGTTAGAAAAAAAAAAAAAAACAATACTCTGAGTGCTATTTAAAAATGTGCTTTTTAAAAATGATTCTTGTAGGAACTGTTTTGCCAGTTATGATGGAGTATTAGGGCCACACTGAGAAAAAAAATTGGGCAATGATTTTTTTTTTCCCATTCCTCACTTATGAGAATAAAGTTGAATTGTCGAGAATAAAGCCTGATATAAAGGTGATGATAACCAAAGACATGGAGAGATGTCCAGATGTCCAGATATACCTGTTTCAGGTTATCTTATGATGGCTACAGCCCTAATATGTTTGACGGACTCACTTGTTTTCCTGTTAAATAAACTACATTTCGCTTTTGAATAAGATTTGATCTCGAACTGGTCATTGTGTTTAATATATGTGTATCTGTGTAATAAATTAGACAGTAACATTTAAAATGTGGTTACTTATCTGGGATACTTGAGAGGGTAGAAGTGGATGAAATATTCAGAAAGGTCTAAATAGCCTAAAGTCTTGTGCCAAGATGAAGAAATCAATGAAAATCAAAGAAAATGTTACGACATTCTTCTTTTTTAATTTAATAATTTCTGATATTTATATGCGGTCTTATATTTGGGCAATAGTTTACTTTTTCAATTATTAAACAAAATACATTTGTTGCAGAATAAGAAATAAAAAATTTGGAGTGTTTTTATTTTCTTGTTATAAAAGTAAATTAAGTCCTTGCAGCAGGAACACTGTAAAGTAGGGCCGCCCCAAGGGTCACTGTGTAATTCGAACCCTGCTGTTACCCACATGAGCATTCAAGTCTCCCAGCAGAACATTAGAGAACCCTTTCAGAACATTTGAAGTACCCCTCCCAGCGAGGCAGATGGATCCTCCAAACTGCTGTTTTGCAAAGTTTTCCCAAACCGGAAAAGACATAGAAGCTTTTCTCTTGCCAGCTGTAAAAACCCCTGTGATGATAGGGCATGGTCTTTGCTCAGCTGCAGGAGGATATATATATATATATATATATATATATATATATATATATATATAAATTACAAATGAATGAATATTTAAATAAAAAGGCTAAATTTGTCATCCAGAGACTCAGACATGAGCAGTTTGAATACAGCAATAAATGCAGTAAATATTTGGCTAATCAGATTAAGAGGAATAAAGAAAAAATGACAATATCCACAGTTGTAAACCCAGAAGGCAAAATTGTACAGACACCAAAAGAAATAAACAAAACATTCAGGAACTTTTATAAGAGCCTTTATTCCTCTCCAAATAAATCAAATTTACAAGATATTGATACAGTCATGGCCTGGTTGCCATGGCAGCCCTGTGTGTGTCTGTGTCTGTCTAGTTGGCGTCTCTCCCTGTCTTTAGTGGTTCCTGTTTTACTTTGAAAGATCTGTCTTGTCTCTATTGTTTTCTGCTTTGCTTCCTCCCTCTCGTTACCTTGATTCCCTGCACCTGCCTCTCGTTTGTTCCTCTGTGTATTTAAGTCCTTGTCATTTCCCCCTTTGTTCTCTGTGGGTCCATTGTCGTGATATACATGTTTGAAGTCATGTTCGTTTTCCCTCTCGTCATCTCCCCGGACTAAGATAAGTTTATGTTTTTTTGTATTTTGATGTTTTTGGCATTTTGGACTTTTTGTGTTTTTGATCATTTGGACTTTTGTGTTTTGTTAATAAACCTTTCGCTTTTGTGGAACTCCTGCTCTTTGGTCCTTCTGTCCTTGGCAACCCATGACAGATACATTCCTAAATGATATTAACCTTCCTCGCCTGACAGAAGATCAAATTAAAGAGCTGGAGGAGCCAATTACCATAACAGAACTCCATAAAGCTCTTAAACTTATGTTTAATAATAAATCACCAGGTCCAGACGGCTTCCCTGCTGAATGTTATAAACACTTTTGGAACATCCTAGCACCAGTATTTATATGACTGACAGATGACATCAAACAAAAATCTCAGCTTCCTACAGAAATGAATACTGCTACTATCTCTTTAATACTAAAACCTGGTAAAGACCCCACATCCTTATCAAGTTATCGTCCACTGTCTTTAATTAATACGGACACAAAAATCATAAGTAAAGCATTGGCAGTCCGAATATCTCAGATTACACTATTAACTGGTCTAAATCCACCGTCCTACCACTAAACCTCAGTAGTTGGGATGTGGCTGCCAAAACAGTACTTCTATCATTTAAAACAGACAATATTAAATATCTAGGAATAAATATTTCCCCTAAATTGTCAGAATTAGTTGGCCTTAACTATAATCCTCTATTAAAAACAGTAGAAGGAAACCTTAAACTTTGGATGAACCTACTAATAAACCTAATAGGCAGAACTGCCACAGTTAAACTGACCATCCTTCCTATGAATAACTATCTTTTCCTAATGATTCCAGTTAAACCTCCAAGCTCTTGGTTTAAATCTGTAGACTTTATAGTCTCGCAATATATAAAATAAGAAGGCTAGAATTAAATTATCCACACTACAGAAATCCAAATCTAAAGGTGGTCTGGAGGCTCCAAACTTCTCTTTATTTCCTTGCAAACAAAATCCAATATATTTATAAATGGATAAATCCTAACCAGTGTGACTCTTCTTGGATGGATTTAGAACAATCATTTTGCAAAGAAATCAATATTTTTGATTTGCCTTTCATAAGTCGCTCAATTAGCTACAACCTTGACAGCCTGGTGGTTTTTTTTTTTACCAGATAGCTAATACCAGCATCTCACCAAATAAATACACACCGATCTGGAATAATCCGGACTTCCAAATAAACCAGAAACCCTTAAATGTCATGTCATGGATTAACAAGGGCGTCAACCCATCTCAATCATATCTATGAAAATAATTCTATGGTCAGACTTGCTCATCATGTCCAGAAATACAACACTGAACAAAAGCAATTCTTAGAATATCTTCAGGTTAAAACTACCATACAGGCTAAAATGAATAAAACACCTAACCTCAGTCTTCCACCATTGATCCTAGAATTCACTAGAATCTCTAGTCATCAAAGAAAATTTGTCTTAAATTTATAAATTAGTTTCAACAATTGACCGTACAATCTCAGTCCCTTCAATCAAATGGGAGCAGGACTTAGAACTCACCAACAAATGAAAAATTCTGGTCCCAAATTTGCAAAAATATATTTTATTCAGCTGCTAATGCAAATCTACAACTCATACAATATGAAATTATCTACAGAGTTCACTTTACTGGGGAAAAAATGTTTAAAATGGGCTTTAAAGACACAAAAATCTGCTCACATTGTACACAGAAAGCAGTTGACTTTTCATGCCATGTGGGAATGTACACCAGTTAAACCATTCTGGCTCAATATTATCAACACTCTCTCCCAACTTCTGGACTGGTTGTACTAAGTTCATTTTGTCTTCACTTATCAATTAGTTACATTGTTCTTTTATCACAGGCAAAAAATGTTTTAGGTTGTTTATTTACCTGACATGTTTTGGTGTGTACTTCCCGCCTTCATCAGAGTGTCAGCGGTGTTTGTGTGACGCGTCATTTATCAGCTGATGGATGAAGGCGTGACTCACCTGTCAGATTTGACAGGTGAGTCACGCCCTCTGCTGACCGTTAACTCCTCCAGGATGCTGCTCCAGGTAGTGGAGAGCATGAAAGCTCCCTCGTCCCTGTTGATGGCCCTCGGGCCCACGCAAGCAACAAGACAAACAAGAGCAATAAAAGAGCAAGCACGAACAGGAACACCACAAGTCAGCCATCACCGACCACTGCAAAGGGGAAAATCCCATCATGGACTGGGAGAAGACCAGAGTCATCCGCACCGAAGAAAACAAACATCAGCGCTGGATCAGGGAGGCCATGGAGATCTGCAAGCGGGGCCCGAAGGGGGCATCTGTAACATGGATCGTCCCTAAAGGATCTGTGACGGAGCGTTATGTAACTGCTTGACTGTGGGAGGATAAAATAAACACACAACTTAAACAAAGATTTCTTAAATCTACTCCCACCATAACTGTTAGCTTGATCTCCTTCAGCCTGAGAATCCGTTGATTTAAACTTATTGATCCTGGGGGAATGATAAAATTGGGCATAGTTTTATACGATGGACTACTGTCGTCATTGTTATCAAACCACATATGTATTTCCCTCAGTAATATAACATTATCGCTCCTTCCCAGTGGGTGGGGCCGCCGGCCCCCAATCGCTCTGGGTCAGGGTTCATGTGTCGTTGCCGGGGTTCTTGCCCCAGTTTGCGCTGTGTCTCTGGTGGTTGGGGCTTGGGGGGGGCGCTGGGGGCGGGGGCTGTGGTGGGGTGGCCTCCTCCCTGGTCTTCTTGCCTGTTTTGGCCTCACCTGCAGCGGTGGGGCTGCTTGGATCTGCTGTCCTGGTGGTGCGGTCTACCTGTGCTGCCGGACGGCGGTGGGTGCGGTCTACCTGTGCTGCCGGACGGCGGTGGGTGCGGTCTACCTGTGCTGCCGGACGGCGGTGCGGTGGATGCGGTGGGTGCGGTCTACCTGTGCTGCCGGACGGCGGTGGGTGCGGTCTACCTGTGCTGCCAGACGGCGGCGGTGGATGCGGTCTACCTGTGCTGCCGGACGGCGGTGGGTGCGGTCTACCTGTGCTGCCTGCGGCGGTGGATGCGGTCCTGTGCTGCGGTCGCGGCGGTGGGGTGCGGGGTGCGGTCTACCTGTGCGGACTGCCGGACGGCGGTGGGGTGGGCGCGGTGGGTCTACCTGCGCTGCCGGACGGCGGTGGGTGCGGTCTACCTGCGCTGCCGGACGGCGGTGGATGCGGTCTACCTGTGCTGCCGGACGGCGGTGGGTGCGGTCTACCTGTGTTGCCGGACGGCGGTGGGTGCGGTCTACCTGTGTTGCCGGACGGCGGTGGGTGCGGTCTACCTGTGTTGCCGGACGGCGGTGGGTGCGGTCTACCTGTGTTGCTGGACGGCGGTGGGGCTTGAAAAAAAAAAAAAGAGGAAGACACACACACATACACATAACACACATGTCGGGGGGGGGGGGGGGGGGGGGGGGGTAGGTATGGTGGACTGGACCGGCCATATTATCTCTTTTTTTGTTTCTGTTTGGTCCCTCCCGGCCCTGCGGGGGATTTTGGGGTGTGGTCGTGGGTCCTGGCCACTGGGGCGTATCCTGGCTTTTGGGGGGCCCACCGTCTGGTCCTGGGTGATGGGAGTTAGCTGGCGTTTCTCACCCGCGGGAGGATTTGAGGTGGACTAAGATAAGGAGAGTGGTGATGGTAATAGTGGTAACAGTTTCCTTGGTACTTGGGTAACTTACATGTGAGTATATATGAGCACGGACACATTTATTCTTTACACCCCTCCCCCAACACCCCCCCTCTACTGTCAACACAATCAATCAATAATGTTTACATCAATTCTCCATATCCAGGTCTATAGCTGGTAGAAGGTGTTCATCCAGTTTTCTTGTTAGTAGTTTCTGCTTCTTACATATTATCCTCTGAGTTTGTTTTCTGTCACAACACAATCCACTACACACCACCCCTCACACTACACAACCCAGCACACACCACACCCTCACTGTCCTGTCTCTCTAACTGTCCTGTCTCTCTAACTGTCCTGTCTCTCTAACCATCCTGTCTCTCTAACTGTCCTGTCTCTTATCGTCCTGTGGTCCGAGTGCTAACTCCAGTTGACAGCCGTTCAAACCAGTTAGCAGCCGTTAAAACCAGTATATCTCCATAATGATGAATCCAGTGAGATATCTCCAGGTCAGAGGAGGAAACTCCGATGAACCAAACTGTCTCTTCTGGGAAGACTGAGCTCCTTCAGTCCGGTCAGCGATGGAGCCGACCGTCCCAGAGCCCGGTTCATCATGCAGATCAGGTCGTTGGCGCTGTCAAAATCAAGTTTTCCCTATATTTCGCGCTACGTTTCTTAGTAGATGTCAACTTTTAACCGTAAACTGAGGTGCATTCTGCCCCCTACTGGCCTGGAGTATAACTGCACCTCTCGCCCACTATCGATATCCACTGTTCTGTTGCTTATGCCTGAATGAAAGAGAAGCCAATCACATAAATGGCTCCGCCCTCTCTGCTGTGATTGACACACAAATCATTCTGATGAAAACAAAGCCATTATTATGTAAAAGCTCATTCTTATGAAAAATGAAACCATTATCATGATAATGGGAAATATTTCATAATAATGAACGCCTGTATTTCATAATAATAGACTCATTTATTCATTGAATTATGACCCAAACGGGGCTCCATAGTAAACTAGTAATTTTAAAATGGTTAGAATACTTTTTTGACCCTGTATTTACAGTTTACCATCTAACTCTTCATCACCAGTCAATATGAAAAAAAAATATCTGAACAGTGAATGTTTTCCACATCACTCTGAGCTCCATTATCCTGTGTTGTAACCACAGTGGCGACTACACACACATCTTTTAAACCTCCAGAAGAAGAGAAAGGCAGCAGGGAGAGGAGAGTGGGAGGAGCGCTGTGCGCATGGCTCGTGCCAATGGCGCAGCGCGATCTAATTAAACCCCCACCACGTAATCCCGACCGCACCATCCCCCCCTTTAAACCCACTCCACCGTCGCTCATCGCTTCAACCCGCCGTCCTGTAGCAGCACCATCACTGCTGCCTCTCACCTGCACCATCACTGCTGCCTCTCACCTGCACCGTAGCATGGTTGGCGGGGTCCGGACCAGCTGGTGAGAGTAGCAGTAGAACCATCACCAGGAGATCTGCAGTTGTTCACCAGGAGATCTGCAGTTGTTCCCGGAGGTGAGGGAAGGAGGGAAGGAGGGAAGGAAGGAAGCGAGCATCGCTGCATCTTTACCGGCTGTCCAGCTCCACATCAGGGATCCTACAGCTCCAGCCGAGACGCTGCGACGGTAAGACACGTTCAGGGGGGTTATATCGGGCTGGTGATGGCTTTCTGTAACGCTGTCAGTGATATACCGGGATATAACGGGATATACCGGGATAAAACGAGATATACCGGGATATAACGGGATATAACGGGATCCTACTGGGGATCCGTGATGCTTTTGTTTATCCATCTGTGTGACAACAAACCGCTCCGTCCGCAGCAGACCAGCTTTCACCCAGTTAAATTAACCAGGTTACCAGTTAAATTAACCAGGTTACCAGTTAAATTAACCAGGTTACCTGTTTAATTCACCAGCTTTACGCACAGGATCGCGTATTTGTGCAGTCGCCACATCAGTTAGGGTTAGGGTTAGGACTACAGGAGGCTGTCTGCAGCGGCTCCAGTCTGAGAACATTGTTGTTCTGACATCTTTCCGAATGATCCTGATGTGGTTCTGGAGGCAGGATGGTTCGGTCCGGTGATCTCTGAGGTTCGCTCAACCAGAGGGAAAATATCAGCAAATGTGCTCCTTCAATATGTGCTCCTTTACTTCTAACCGACTGTTCATATATGAAATAAATGAATAAATAAATAAAATAAGGAAAATAAAAAATGGCTTTGGGTCTTGGGACAATTACGTCTAAAAAGTATTCAGATTTTCAGCGTAGTGTGACGTCACAGACCCAGCTCAGGTTTTTTTTTTTTTTTTTTTTTTTAATCAACTTCAGTATTTTTGGGTGATATAAGGCAGGAGGCTGGGTGGACTGGAGTAACTGGAGTAACTGGGCCCAGAGCTGGTTGCTTTGTAGAGAGCTCAAAGACATCACAGATATCCTGCTAAGATCTCAGGAAATTGTGTCAGCTTTTTTTTAAAGAAAAGGTCAAAGCCAACCATCACAACCATCATAAGTTGTTTAGTGGTGAACTTTGCCAAAAGGTATTAAACTTTACTGCTCTGATAAAAACAGAGAGCAGGTCCGGGTTCTGGACTCGAACCATCACCCAGACTGAGAGAAAACCTGCAGAACAGGACGTCTGTTCAAAGTTAAACTAGGTTCCATAAGTTTTTCTTCTTTTCTTTTTATACCATATTAGGGAAAAATGATCTGTGAAGTGTTAGTAGCTGCGCTCGTGAATATGATGGTTGTAAAAATTGGAAGTGTTTAGTGAATAGTAAAATGAGAAAAATGTTCAAGCTATCACCCTTTTTAGAACAAATGCCCCCCTGGGCTACCATGATGCTCTTAACGCCCCCCCCCCCCCCCCCCAAAAAAAAAAAAAAAAAAAAAAAAAAAAAAAAAAAAAGAAAATGTGCATGTCTGTGTAAGCATGGATTTTAATTTGTGGAAGTGGAAATAATGGAAATAACATGGAAATAATACTATAATACTTTAGTATAATACTATTATTAGTCTTATTATTATGATTAGTAGTAGTATTATATTATTTATGAGTATAATACTTAAGTGGCCAGTGTAGAGCAGCAGGTCAGCTCATCCAACACCTGAACAACCATGAACATTGTTTCCCTCCTCATAAGGATCATTTGTATGAGGTAAAGCGCGTTAGAGGGGTTCCCCTGTAGGATTCCCCTTTTTAGGGGAGATTATTAGCAGAGGAATTTTTTGCGCTGATTCAGAAGGAGAGAAGCCTGCGGAGGAGGAGGATTTACTGAAAGCGCCACATCGAAGAAGAGACAGGTGAAATATCTGACCTCTAGGCTGCTATAAAAATGTAATAATTAGCTACACATTTATTTGACACAAGCTCCAAAGCCTCAGTATCATTTGCCCAACACTAGTCAATAGCACGTTTTGAAATATATTTACTGTGAAAAATGGTGACATATTATGAAAATATTGATCTTATCTTCGGTATACGGTCCGACTGATTACTGATGATGATTCCCATATCAGTGGTCTTTTTCTTAAATGTTAATGTCATTATAATTTACACTTGTTGTTTTTGTCGTTATTTGTAAGTTCACATGACATTTTATTAAACTACAGCACTTATTGAAAGAGCATAAAATATACATGAAAGCACTGAATGGAAAAGTACTCCAAACAAATACTGAATTAAGCAGGTAGGGGGGAGCAACAACAAATATAAGGTTTTCAAAAAATATTTAAAATAAAAGTAAAAAAATTGGTAGAATCTGAAATATTTGGATTTATAAAAGGAGGCATATGCTTCCCCTTTTCTTTTTTAATTGACACAATTTCTTGACATCTAATGAAATGCCTGTGACATGGTTTTTGTCAACGTAGCATGGAGATGTAGAATGAAAGCTCTCTTTCCAGTCATATTTTCATACCTATGGTCACATCAGCAGGTTTTAATCAGTATATTACCTCCATCTCAACCGGTCTTCTGCAGCTTCTCTTTTCAAATCCTGTTTACTGCTTTGTAAAGTACAGCCAGGGGCACCGCTAGGGATTTTGGGCCCCATGAAATGAATCTTTACTGGGCCCCCCAACACAGCGGCGAAATTTGTTGATGCTATTTTTGATCATCATTAGGGGCCTCTCTGGGCCCCCCTCAATCATGGGCCCCTATAATCCGTATCCTTTACCCCCCCTTTTCGGCGCCCCAGAGTACAGCAAATGTAGCAAGATGCTTTTGGGGGGAAATAAAGATGAGGACATTGCTGATCAGGATCTGTCACGCCGCTGAACCCTTCAAGTTTCAATGGTTCACTGAATTACACATTTTCAGACTTAGGTAGCCTCAAAAAAGTGAGAAAGATAACTGGTAGCTTTTGAGTTTGTAGAGAGACCCCACCCCCACCCCGCTCTCTCTCTCACACACACACAAAATTCATACTGTACCATCTTTAACAGTAAAAAATATTACACATCACTCTCTTTTTTTGGACAGGATCTGTCATTCTGATATCTGATCTGTGAATTATGTCAGTATTGACATCGGATCAGATCTGTCACAGAGTTTTGCACAACTTTATAGCCGTTCTCTGCATGAGCCACCACATCATTATATCTACAGATATAATGTGAGAGTAGAGCTTCTCTCACTGACTGGCACCACTGTTAGGAACTGGGTCAATTAGACCGGTAAAAGGCAGGGACCTTGTGGCCCTTTGGGGGGGGGTGGAGCTCACCATCTTTAATTTTCATCTGTCACTGACGGAGTTCAGAACCTGCTTGCCTGTAAGATAACAGGCTGCGCTGATAACATGATAACTTTGCTCCTAAATCTTCTTTCCTAAATGCCACCCAGCACTTCCCTTCTTTCTGTGTAATTCTATTCCAATCAAAAGTGTTTTTTGTGCCTCAGGTGCAGAGCCATTACTGAGCCCAGGTTAAAGGGAATGTGCAGGTATAGTCCAAATACCTGATTTGTTTTAGAGAACGGAGTGTTGCGTGCACCTGGGAGACTGTTTTACTGTGTGTTTTATTGGGATGTGGCTGCGTTTAGCCTGAATGCTCTACAGCTAGTCTTGGACCTGGACACACTTCTCCAGCAGTTCTCATCAGAATAGGTTTTAACCCACAGGTTTGGAGCATTTCAGAAATGATAGATGCCATTACGGCGTGTTTGCATGGGGCAGATACAGATCCATTCACACATCTCTCCTGGATGCTGTATACTTTACACATAATTGAAGCAGGTTTTTATATAGGTGCCCTTTTTTCTGTCTCAGGGTGCCAGATGTTTCTGACGGGCTGTTCCGGACCTTATGGATGCATGGAAAACATGCATCTTGGAGCTTTTTGCTACAGAGACAAGCTAGTCCTTTGAGTGTTACTGATATTCTGGAGCTTTGCTGAACCATTAACAGCCTCCAGGCCTCTTACTTGGTCAAATGTGCCTTTTGAAAAAGCCTTCTGTATCTTCTGGTAGATATGATGGTAATAAAGACTCTGGGGATTCTATAGAGCCTTTCTGGAAGGGGGAAAAATAGTCAATTGCAACAACTGATTAATAACAATCATTGCAAGAAAGGCAAAGGGATGAACTTCAAGACTTCCATTAAAGTGCTTATGTGGTCTGATGGTAAAACACAGTAATGACGGGAAATTGAGACTGTTGTGTTTGTGCCTTATTGCTATACTTTTATTAGCAGTGAGTGGCTACTTTCCCGTTATCATCACCATAACAGTGTTGATGCTGTTTTCTCCTCTAGCCAATAATATACATGAGACTTTCATCACCAGAAAATATGCATTTGTTGTTGTTAAAATGATTTGAAAGACTTGAAAGCATAAATTGTGATACTGTGTATTTAATAGCAAATGCTGTTGTTTTTATCCAGTTTCATAGTTTTAGTCAGCGTAAAACCTCTTTTAAAATTCAGTGTCAATCAATCATTTAACTTCTGTTTTTAATCCATATATACAATCCTAATTCTAAAAAGTTGGAACACTACATAAAATTTAATAAATTGACTAATAAAATATTCATAATAGAACATAGAAACATACCAAATGTTGAAAATGAAAATGGTAAATGGACTGCACTTATAAACCGCTTTCTCCACACCATCAAGGTGCCCTCAAACTGGTTTCCATTGGCCTCTCATTCACCCATTTATGCACCAGTGGGCGGCTGCCGCCATGCAAAGCACTGGCAGACCCACTGGGGGAAAGTTAGGGTTCAACGTCTTGCCCAAGGACACTTTGGCATGTAGACAGTTGGAGCTGGGATCGAACCACCAACTCTCTACCAACTGAGCTACAGCCACCCAAAAAGATAATGACAAAACAAGATGATGTTTACGATGCGTGGTTTCCCTTCTTCTTTTAACAATCCATATACATCTGGGAACTTTGGGAGAGGAATGTAGTCGCTTTCTTGTCTGATACTGAATTCATTTCTTGTTTCATAATGACCCGAGTGTTTTCAGATGAGGAAAGATCTGGACAGCGTGCAGGGTAGTTCAGCACTGGGACCCTTCTACTGAAAATGAAATGAAATATCAGACCAAACCCGGTGCCTCTTCATCTTTCTTCTTGCCTTGTTTCTCTCCTCTTCCATCCTCACCCCTGAATGACATGAACTTTGTTAAATAGAGTCTTAATTCATTCTGGTCCATATTAGATTGATGACAACCATCAGCCTAAAATGACTTGAGGAGGAAACATCCCATAATGCAGTCTGGTTCCACATGGAAATAATTTACACATTTCATACGTTTCTTTCTTCCAACATGTTTTAAGTTACATATATGACAGGCAGCCAGACTACATACTAAAACCAAAGGAACGTGTAAAATAAATTATATGGTTTCAAAACTGTAGTAGCTAATCCACATATGAAAACTATGAAATTTAAATTTGAAATGATAATTTTAATGGATTTCAGTTATTGATTGGACGCTGCATCTAATGAGACTTATCTGATACATGACATCACTGTAGTGTTGTATCTGAGTTAGGGTGACCATATTTTGATTTCTAAAAAAGAGGACTTGGCTCTGCCTCAAGATGCATTAATGATATTCCAAGTTTACTTAAAGATGCTTCTACCTTTAATAAATGTAAAACCTCCTCTGTCTTATTAGAAAATTCAGCAACAGAACAAAATAATAGACATCTATAGACATCTCTGTATATCCAATTATTGTGTCTAAAATAATCTCTCTTTAAGTGTCAATGGTACAAAACTAAAAATGGGAAAAAAAAATGGTATTTATGTATAAGAAAATCAATCTACAGCAGGGTTTTTCCCTGTATTAAATTTAATCTGTTTTATTGTTCATCATCTATGATAATTGTCTGAACAATAAAATAATCACTAACAACTTTCTTTAAATTTTTTTATGATGTTATATTGTAAATATTGATCAACACACACCTGCAAGAAAACAGCAGGCTAACCTGCTGCTATGCTAGCACTAGCCAACTTAGTTTACATGCCTCCCCACAAAGAAGCTCAAGCTACACCTGACATAATTCACCTGCCGTCCTTTAACCACCTGGAGAAGTTGTCCTTCATCCCAACGAACTCTTTCTCTTTCTCCGTTTTCTGTTTTCAGTCCTGAGCAGCTGAGAGTTTCCTTCTCTGCTCGTCCATCAGAAACCTGCAGCTGCTCTCTAACTGACTCTACAGCGCAGCGCCGCTCTGTAGTACCTGAGTATGAGGGGGGGCGCTAATCAGTAACGTACTCCGTTTTTGACGATCATGATCATATCATTTACACACATGAACAAAAGCTGTTATATAGCTATAGAAAATGCATACTTTTCATAATTTTTTTTCCCCATCGCCTTGGCGCCCCCCTGGTGCAGCGCCCCCCTGTGCAGCGCCCCTTTGCGCCGCGTATCTTGCATACCCACTTTGAGCGCCGCTGGTTTTTATACCTCCTAAGATCCATGTTTACCCAGATGTGATGTCGTGTGAGATTGTGGACTGAGTAGTGTGTGTGGCTTGTATGGATTAACAAGATGCCTGTATTTCCCAGGCTTGTGACAGGCCTATAATCCTGCTGGGGGGAGGGGGGGGGGGGGGGTCTGATGATGAAGCTGGCCTGCATGAGTTGCACATCTCACAACGTGCACCAAGATGTTACCGATCAGGCCAAGTTGACACTTGGAGTCCATGTGGTAACTCCTGAATTAGGATGGGGGGGGGCAGTATGTTCCAGGCTGTTTGTTACAACAGGAGTTTATGATCATTGTTCAGCATTATGATGAACAAGATGTAGTAATATTTATAATGTATAATCTGTTGATGCTGTTATGTGTCGCTAAATAAAGACCAGTAACCAGTAAGTAACCAGTAAGTAACCAGTGAGTAACCAGTAAGTGAATGGATCTGATGTAAACTGGAGGATCACACGACCACACCGAACAAAGGGGTTTGAAAGTTTTGTTGCAGTCCAGAATTAGTTTTTTATAGACTGAATTATTAATGTTGTTCTTGAAACCCAATATAACTCGACTTTGATGACCTACCATGACCTCATCCTACATTCGGGCCAATAAAGTAGTTTATTTAGCAGAAATGGAAGATCACTGTACTAACAATACAGGTGTTCCAGCCGTCAGGTGTGCTGTGTCATTCACTACTCAAAGAGTTGGATGCCCTCAGCATCCAGCTCTGTGTCCTACCTTTCCAAGTTATAGTTTCTCAAGCAAGAATCTCTCATTCAGGATTTGCTTCCATGATTTTGGATTTTGATACTCTATAAATATCGTGTTGTCGTGACTTCATATGCACAATGATCCACAGCAGTTGAATAAAATTGAACATGCTCAGTCAGGCCTGTAAAATCTGAAATGTACCTGATAGGTTTTTGTATTTATCTGAGCATTACTCAGTCTGATTTTGGGCTAGAACATTGTTAATGTCTTTCCCTCTTAGCTTTGGGTTAGCACACATCTAAATGGCCCAGACTAGCAAACTGTCAGAACATTGCCATTTCCTGTTCCTGTTTTTTATAGAGGTCTGTACACCTGGTAATGATCACTTCATCAAAACGAATGATTAGTAGTACCTGGATGCAACAAAATCCTACTTTTTTTCTTTTTCTGAGGGGGGGGTAATGTTTTCAGTTCAAGAAAATAGGATCAAAAGAGAGTCTTGGGTGTGTGTTTTTTGTATTTTTTTTTCTTTAACAATTGTAACAGGGGAGAATAATGGTAAAAAGAAACCATGCAATAAATGTTTTGAACTGATATTTGAAGGAAATGACAATAATGCTACTAGTTAGTCTTGTTTTCTCTGTCCCTCTCCTGCCCTTTACCCATTAGGAGGCCAATTATTCCTGGAGCAGTTCAGCTAACGATGGGGGGGTGGGGGGGGGGGGGGGGGGTGGGGTGGAAGTGTGTTTATGTGTTCTGCAGCATGAAAGAGGCAAAAAACGTCTCCAATAATAATGCATGTCGACAACACTCACCTGGCGTGCACTTCCACTCGTACCTGTGCTTAGATTATATTTTAGATATTTTTTTATTTTATCCATCTATACTCCACTTTTGGATTATTTCTCCCACTTCTTGGTCATCACATATCTTCCCTTCCTTCCACCAGAAAAAGCTTTCATCTCATTTTCTCTTTATTTAGTCTCTCTGAATGTTTCAGAGGGGGTCCCCAAGAAACAAAAAGCACATTAATAAATCCCTTTAATCCAAACAGAGATTATTTCCTGTCCCCCTTCAGGTGAGGCCTCCATGGGGTTTCTCTCTGGATTTAGATGCCTCTCTTACACCTGAGCATAATGTGAGGAAGCTTGTGGGAGAATAACCACCACATGCATCTCTGCTTCAGCCAAAAAAACATAAACAGAGTAGTGGATATTGTGCCAGCGTTTCCAATTTATTCATGAATTTCATAGAAGATCGAGAGAGACAAGATGTCACTTGTTCCGTGTAAAAAAATTCACACGGTAACAGCATCTGTTAAGCTTTCCTGCTGCTCCGACCCCAACGCATCCACACACACACACACACCTACACAATAGGGATGGGCATAATTAATCAATGATTGATCATTAAGAATTTGGTCGAAGACATTCATTTTCGTTGATGAACCGAATGTTTTTATTTTTAAACAATCTGAATGTAGGTTCTCAGTGCACGTCCTCAAACGATGCGATGCATTTCGCTGTGACACCGATAGAAATTTGCCACCAGGGGGCAACATTTCACCATCACCCTACCCTGGCTGGAATCGGTTGTTACATGCGAGCTTCTGTCATCGCCTAATCGTGAAGCGGTCGCGGTGAAGTGTGGCGTGGAACCATTTTAGTTTAGAAAATGAGCAAGTGTACTGCAATCACTGCAATGCTAATTACAAATACAATGAATCGACAACGACAATGATGTATCATTTGAACAACGCGCATCCAAGCCTTGTAAAGGACGGTGGCGGCGGTTCATCATCAGCCTAGCCTAGCCTAGCCTAGCCTAGCCTCAACTCGGTGTTAGCACGGACCAGAAGGAGCTGCAGCGCACATCGAGCACAAAACAAGCGCATCTTTTTAAGAAACAAAAAGTCTGTAATAATGGCACCTTGATATAAATTGTCCTTGTTAAGTAGTCTTTCCTCGATATCTCTTCTTTTATTATTGTTGTTTTTTTTAAAGACAAGAAACAGGAAATGTCACGTTATTGTTGACCACAAACATCCGGTTTACTGAACACATCTGGGCATGCGCGGGCCATAGCAACCAGGCCATAGCAACCAGGCCAAAGGGGAAAACAAACGTCACGCCGATATTGAGAATAATTGTGATAGTTTTCAATATAAAAATGTTAATGATTAATCGATTATTAATCATTAATTCTCCCGACGATCGACGAATAAATCTCGACCAAATGCCCATCCCTACTACACACACGCACACCCACCTACACACACATGCACACACAAACGCACACACACCTACACACACACACACACACACACACACACACCACTCACACACACACCCTCACACACACACACACACACACACACACACACACACACACACACCACACACCTACATGAGTCTCTCCCTGGGCTCCGGGTAAATAACAGAGAGCTAATCAGAAATAGAAAAATCGATCCGGCGCCGGCTGGCTTGGATTTTCAAGCAGGATTAATGACTGCAAACTCATTGGTCCAGATGCTGGCCCAATCACATATCACCCATTTTCTTCCGAGCCATAAGCAAAAGAGCAGTATTATTCTGTTGAGTCCATTCAGTTACTGTAAATTTCCTTCCTGAATCTAAAAATCACACCATAGCGGTCTTACAAAATGAAGTGCAGTCATGCTTTTGTGGAGAAGTAAGTAAATATGACTTTCAACATTCTATGTCCTCATTCTTACATACTGTGATTAACTGCCAGTCACACTAAAGAGCACTTATGTATAACACCTATGAGTTTATGTGTTTTAGCTGCTGGTTTCATTTAGAAGTCATGAAGGGTGTATTTGGATGTGGTAGTAGTGGGGGGGGGGGGGGGGGGGGTCATATTGTTTAATAGCAGCAGTAAAGGAGGCTGAATGAGTGTTTGTGGGAGATACCAGATATGACAAACATTAACTTTTCTCACAAGGGATTTTATTTCCAGTGTCACTCTGTCAGTGATCGGCAATGGTGAAGAAATGTCACGAGATCAGCCACTTTACTCCTTTCATAATTACAGTTTTGATTTTCAAAACAGGGCCCGTGTTTTCAAAACACTACACACAATTAGCACAACCACACACCCAATTAGCAAAACACTACAGAACCTTTGGCAAAATTAAACACTCTTGTAAAAACTATACACGTCTTTTTAAAAACCATACTTTGTTACCATATGAAACACACACGTTTCACATTACTACACTCTGTTTGCACGAGTTACACTCTGCTGTGATAAACCTAATACACTTTTAGCACTTCTACTTCCCTATGATTAGAGTAGGCTACTATCAATAAAGTACAAATATAATGTAAATAGTAGAGTAGAGTACAGTACAGTAACTTTATTAATCCCGAAGGAAATTACGGTGTTGAGTAGCCCACACAATAATACACATTACACATAATACACATTAAATAGTACACATTACAAGGAGGATCAACAATATTGCACACATTAGCATATATGTAACATTAACTTAAATGGGTATGGGAGAAGTGTTACAGAAGTGTTATTATATTCACCAAACACTACACAAGACCAATGTTGCAGACTGAAGAAACTCATTTATTTCTCAACAGGCCCAAAATGTTGACATGGAGATTCATAATACTGTAACAAAACATCACTTTACGTGTTGTAAGTTATTGTAAAAAAAACAAAAAAACAAAACAAAACTAGACGTTGTCTCCTGTCCTAGCTGGATCTGTCCAGAGAATTTCATCAACATCGCAGCAATGTTGTCATTAGCAAGACACCTTGGAAAGAACCGTCTTGAATGATGAATCCATCCTTGCATTGCTGCTCTAAAATAGTTTTAAATAGAAAAACTATAATCTTGACAGCATTTCCATTTTCACATGATAAATCTGAAAGACCTGTATATGCGTATCATATTGCTTAATTTCATCTAAAGATATTTGCACAGCATGTCTTTTCATCAAATCCTGTTCTCTTTGCTAAATGCTAAACGGTCCTGAGCAGATCCACATGTCCCTTTGCTGTGTCACACTTGGTGATTCCACTGATTTGGACTTTGGTGTGTATTCCTGTCACAGAAGTGGTGTGTGTTTAGAAGAGTGCACCAAAAAGTCATCACTTTAATATAAGGCAAAGGACATCGCACTCTAAAAACACTTACATAAAGAGGATTTATCCTCCTCTTCGTGTTCTCGCAACCATAATCTAACTCTAAATCAGATTTACTTATTTCAGGCAAGCTCCCTGCGTAACAGAAAGATTTGATCCAGTGTAGCTGATGACACATCTGTGCTTGTTCTCTTAGCTCAGTCCGTTAAAATCAGATATCAGCGTATAATATGAAGGGAGTTGAAGAAAGCTGAAGAAAACAACAAATGATGAGCAACTAAAAAAGTAATGTAGCCACATCTCGCTACATTAAAGTAGTCTTCCTTTCAGATATCTGTTCTGGTGATGAAAGCAGCCACAGTTTCTAAAAATTCACTTTCCCTGACTTTTGTCAGCAAGACTGTGAGTCATCTCAGCAAAAAGCTCTGGTGCTGCGTTGGCAGAAGCCCATGAGCTGCCTGGTGGAGATATCTGTGATGGATGTAGAGATCACAGGTTTTTACCAATAATCGATCATGTTTAATCCTTGCTCCATGATTTCAGGTGAGACCACTTGGCTGTGAATGTCTAACCTACACTGAAACAAATATGGAGTATTATTTACTTGAGAAAAAATGGAAGTAAATTCCACAAGTGCAATAATCAAGTAAAACTTACTTGCAGGATACAAATTACTCTTACAAACAAACCTCAAGTAATTTAATGATTAATATTAATACGGTCATTGAATGTTACTCTCTTCTTCTTTGTAAAAAATCTCACTTAAAATCAACTGATTTTCCAGGTAATTTTGAATACTTCTAACTTTTATTTATGCACTACATGGAAGTAATATTTACATATTTTTTCTCCATTTTAAATTGACTTAATATGTTCTTAATGTTTGTGTATTGAAACAATGACTTCAAAAATGAGGCAATTGTTTAATTCAACACCTTTATTTTTCAATAAAACATTTGTAAGTAAGGTGTAATGGCAAAACAACATTTAACATTTGACATGCTTCAGCAAATATAGAATACTTCAAACGTGAGCTCAAGCACTAAGCTTATTTTGCAGGGACAGGATTTTTGGAGACATTTTTAGGACATTGAGCTCTAGAAAAAGCTTTTTTAAACTTCTCAAAATTGTACTTCATCTTTGGCTGGTACACTGTAAAAACTAATCTATAGAATTTACCCAATAAATCTGAGGTAACAATTTGCATTGACATCTTTGGGGTAGATTTGATTGCATAAATTGAGTATAAAATAACTGAAATAAATAGCTATGAAATACCTACCTAAATTGAGTAAAATATACCTCATATTGATGTATCTATTCAACAGTTACTTACTCATTGAAATTAGGTAAAATTATCTCTTGTTTGCCAGTAGGTAATATCTGATAATAACTAATAAAATTTAATTATATATCAGTTAATAACCATTACTAATTCAGAGAAGATAAGATGTACCCCTCTCAAAAAAGACATTCAGATGGTTCATCATTTCAATGTTTTTAATCCATAAAATCAACAAGAAACAGAATAAAGTGCAGCACAACAGCTTCACACAACAATTAAAGTAATGAACCTGTTTTAAAACTCACTCAACTAACTTCAAATGTTTCAGTCATGTTGGACAATAAAACATATCCCTGTTTTAGGACATCCAGATTTCTCAGTAAGAAAAGAGCAGTGATGAGAAATATAAAACTATCACAACCATTCCAACTCCATCTACGTTTGTCCAGAAGAAGGATCCTCCTGGAACAAGAGGTGAAATGCGTCTGTTGCATGAGTTTATTTTTGAGGCTGTGGACCTTCCTAAGTAGTTTTGGCCCATCAAGTTAAAAAAAAAAAAAAGTTTTTGAAAAGCTTCAAACGTGTTCTTCAGCTGCTTTGGATATTGGAGGTTGAGGGCATGTATCAGTCCCATCATGCCTTTGTTCGGCTTCCACATCCTTCCATCACTTGATCTGATGGATCTTCCTCAGCCATGATACTGGGCATCACCATCACCTTCATCGTCTTGTCGTCTTCACATACCTACATGTTAAAAAGAGAGAAACAAAAAGCATACACATTTTTTTATTTAATTTAAGATGCTGTTTCAGTACATTTCAGTTTATCTAAAGGAGAGCAGAGGGGAGTGGACAGAAGACAAAAGGAGGAGAGGAGAGGAAGACATGAGGATCCCTGGTGTTAATCTGTCATCCGTTATCAATATGACATACCTGACAGTCATGGAAAAGATCCTCTTGTCTTTCACCGAGGTAGCTGATGAGGCAACAGACAACTGCATCCTTTTTTTCGAACCAGGAACCTTCTAGCTGTGAGGCAACAGTGCTAACCACTAAGCCACTGTGCTGCCCAATTTAGAAACTAATGTCAAAAATATCAATATTTTGATAACAGCTGAAGTTTGCAATTGCTTTTACTCTCAAACAACCTGTAGTAGATCAAGCCACCAGATCCACTCCTGTTATTCAAACCTTTTTAAAGCGATAACAATAGTAATTCCTGGGGTTCAGTTAGCTGAGTTAGCTTCGGTTAGCTCACATCAGCCCTTGATCTCAGCTCTTGTGTCCAGCCTTTTTTTTCACAGACCTTTTTCTCTTTGTATCTCCCCCAGCTCTCTCCTCTGATCCCTGGCATTTAATTTACTCCTCCAGCTCAGCATCCAACATGTTCACTTCTCCTGTCTGCTTCAACTGCTTCGCTATTTTCTATTCCCCATTTATTGTATTACAGGCCAGGACAATGTTTGTTTGTTGTTGTTTTTTTATCTGCTTAAAAATAAACACACACACACACATATATATATATATATGTACATATATATGTATATGTGTGTGTTACATGTGTGTAGATGTGTACATACAAGCTACAACACTTTTCCATTTATGGCAAGATATCTAACTTTGCTGCACACATACAGCGACACCCGTTGATAGAAAGCTAGTTTTACTGTAATTTCATTATCAGTGTCTTAATTACTGATTGCGCTATTTGAGTTGCATCTACTAAACCCACTAAAAGCAGGATGTGCATAATACAAAACATGACGTGCTTAAACTGTTCCTGAATATTACACAAGATATGTCCAGACTCGATCAACTACCTTACACATCTATTTTGGACCATATTTAACAATGTATGGGGGCCATCATTTTCCCAGCGTCCCATATATGTTATGATTTCTACTGAAACTCTCAGCTGATTATAGTATCATATAACCCTCATATAAACCTTATATAGAGGAAAAGAATAAAATAAAATTAAAATTCAACCATTTACTTAAATATTCTAGGGTTAGGGTTACATGGATTGCACTGGCATAGAGCTATATTTCTGATAATTTTACAGTCAGTCACTAAATATACATTTTTTTCGATTGCTTAAGCATGATTTTTCAAAAACAAGGCCCATGTTTTTAAAACACTACACCCAATTAGCAAAACACTACAGATCCTTTGCAAAATTAAACACTCTCGTAAAAACTATACACGTCTTTTTAAAAACCACTATTTGTTACCATATGAAACACACACGTTTTCACATTACTACACTCTGCTGTGATAAACCTAAAACACTTTTAGCACTTCTACTTCGCCATCATTAGAGTAGGCTACTATCAATAAAGTACAAATATAATGTAAATTCACCAAACGCTACACAAGACCAATGTTGCAGACTGAAGAAACTCATTTATTTCTCAACACGCCCAAAATGTTGAAGTGGAGATTCATAATACTGTAACAAAATGTCACTTCATGTATCGTAAGTTACTGTAAAAAAAAAAAATAAAGAAATAAATAAAAATTAGACGTTGTCTCCTGTCCTAGCTGGATCTGTCCAGAGAATTTCATCAACATCGCAGCAATGTTGTCATTAGCAAGACACCTTGGAAAGAACCGTCTTGAATGATGAATCCATCCTTGCATTGCTGGTACCTCCATCTGGTCCAGGCTTCCTCCAGGGCTTGGATGAGGGGAACCTCAGCCTGGAGACGGAGATCATACACCTTCCACCGCTATGCCGAGAAAAACTCGTCTATAGGGCTGAGGAATGGAGAGTATGGTGGAAGATATAGGACGGTGAAATGTGGATGTTGCTGAAACCAGTTCTGAACCAGAGCAGAGCAGTGGAAAGACACATTGTCCCAGACAACAATGTGATCGATTTGATTTACTGCTGTTATGTTGTGCAAGTTGGTCCAAGAATGTCAGTATGAGTGCTGTGTTGTAAGGGCCTATATGGGCATGGCGGTGGAGGACTCATTCTGTGTAATGGCTGCACAGAGTGTTATATCACCCCCACGTTGCCCTGGGACATTGACTGTCAGAGTGTTATATTACCCACGTTGCCCTGGGACATTGACTATCAGAGTGTTATATTACCCACGTTGCCCTGGGACATTGACTATAGCCCTGTGGCCAGTGATGTTTCTTCTCCTCCTTCGTGATCTCGTCAGGTTCCTCGTTCCTTTGCTTCTTCGCCTCAGGTGGCCGCTTCGTCGTGTGTTGTTTTTTTTTTTTTTTTTTTAAAGGAAAGCGGGGGCAGGAGGGGGCAGAGAAGCTAGAGTGTCCCCACCTTTTACTGACCCCTCTTGGAACATTTTCTCCAAAGAAAAGTTCCTTTTAGTCTGGGAGAGAAAAAAACAACCTTTTACGACAAATTGATGTTCATTTTGTTATATTGCGCATTTAAAGTGAATTCCGTTTTTAATCGCCAATTCCGCGATTCCTTCTGCGATTCCGTGATCGCGGATTCCATAGGGCCCTAATTAGGCAAAAATGAAGATTTCCAGTTTTTAAGTTTTTAAAAGGTTCCATTTTAAGCATTGAGGTTAAGGGTGAATTCCAATTCCTCCCTTAACCCTCAATCTCAACCCTCAGTCTCAAAAATGCGCGCTCCCGCTAAGGGCAAGTGCTGTCCCAATTCTAAGGGAAGTCAAGTTGAGGGACGAGGTTTGAGGGCTGTTTCGCCCTCAATATTAAGATTTTCCGACACCACCCTTGGAAGTAAGGGCTATCCAGAAGCTAGCTACAAACGTAAGTATCTTTGTATATCTTAAAGATATAAATAATTCGAAACCATTTTATTGTGTTTGTTTGAGATTTTTTTCATGGATTAACATCGTTGTTGCGTAACATTTATTTTTTTACTTTACAATGTTTGCTGCCGGACCGGCGGTCCCGTTGGCTTCACGTTGTACTCGTCGGTGGTCCTGGTACATTATTCAGTCCTCCGTCGCTACACAACAAGGTATACAAGTAACGTGAAGCTGACCCGGACCGCCGACGGGACCGGTCCGCCGTCCCGGGACCGCCGACCGTGGCGGTCCCGGTCCCGTCAGCGGTCCGGGTCGGCTTCACGTTACTTGTACTCGTCGATGGTCCCGGTCCGCCGTCCCGGTCCCGTCGGCGGTCCGGTACGGCTTCACGTTACTTGTATACCTTGTTGTGTAGCGACGGAGGACTGAATAATGTATCCTCTATTGTGTTATTATGCTAATATTATTTAGAGAATATACAGCGCTCTTTTCAATGTTATCCCTGTGTCATTTCAGGGAAAACAGAGACAACACGGCTCTGATACATTTCAGTCTGAAGACGTAACTGCACTCAAGGGGTGTCCCATTTCTAAGTCACAAGATAACCCTTACACTTACTTTCAAGGGTTAAGATTGAGGGCCAAAAATTGAGGGTTAAGGGCGAGGGTTGAGATTGAGGGTTAAGAGAGGAATTGGAATTGGCCCTAAGTCTCTTTTATGAAACAGTCCATGATTTACTCTTGTTCAGTTTCTTTGTCAGTCACTCTCATTTTGTCTTCTATCATCACATTCTTGAAACTTCGTCACCTCTGTCATGATGTTCATTATTGATCTCTGAGCTACTTTCATTGCTGATGTGTGGGCTCCCGTCCCAGACGTGTGTTGTGACAACCGTATATTGCTTTAGAGCACTCTCTCAAAATTACTTTCAATGCTTTTGCTGATAATAGAGACCAAAGACTGAGAGCTAAACAATGCTTCCTGAAAGTATTCAAAGTAATCTCCAAAATCTCCAAAAATCTCCATTAGTCTTTGTGGTATGTTACGTGTTTTGCAGTCCTGCCTGTTCCCCTCTCGTGGTCTTACTCCTCACCTTGGTCTCCTGTAAGTTTGTACTTTTGTATTTTTAGTGATTTTGGAGTTTTGGATTTTTGGACCTTTTGGGATTCTTTTGTGGGTTTTTTTTTTGTGAAATAAACCCTTTTGTTTGTACTCCTGCTCCTGGGTCCTCCCTCAACCTACTACCTGCAAAACATGACGTCAACTAACTAGCTTACATCAAAGAGTGGACGCCTTATTGTTAGTAAAGCTCATTTTGGCAGCTTATATTTGCAACTTTGTTCTTTTGGTCAGAGCCCACACCATAGATGAGGGCTGGAAATGTGCAATGACTTGTAAATCAAGATTCCTCTCTATAACATGTTGTTTTCACATGTCACTTTTATCTGTGTTCCTCCCTTCATACTCAATGTCAAGTGTCCTACCCTTCCTGATTATATCAAATTCATGAAATGAGTTCCCACTGGGGAGTTCTGACACCAGAACGTTGAGTGTGATAACGGTGTACCTTCACTGAGATCAGATTCTGTCAGGATAAACCATGGGAAGTGCCACATTGTGCCAAACCTAGTAAAGCCTTAGAAACCCAGCTGTCTTTCTCCTTCCTCTCATTAAAGAACAATCCTTGACCTGATTAAGAGAGTAACAGCCTCCACCAACAGAACTGTTCTGCATGACTCCTGCACGTGGCTCTGAATTTGTCTTTGGGGCTTTTGCCCCTGTCATGGAGCATGTTGATGTTCTGGGACACGAGCTAAAATTCATTTTTCTGCCTTGAAAACCCTTTACCTGGAGGCCTTTCTCAGTAAGGAATGTCCCCTTTTTTAAGAACCCTTGGAGAGCTTAAAAATGTTACGCAGTAACTCTTTCAGTGCCTAACTTCCCAACATTATACTGCTGCCAGGTTGAAAAAAGAGGTGTGATTTAAGTTTCCTGTTCAATTTTCCTTGTAATAAAGTTAAACGTATGCTTTTCTGATTGACATTTTAAGAATAACATTTCTTTTCTGTTGTAGGCCAGTTTGTGCTTAAGTCAACTTTTTAAAATAATTGCATAATATTTAATGGGTACAAGATTTTCACAGTGCATGCTCTTCTGTTGACTCTTCCAACAGCTGATTTCTACTCCGTATCCATCAATACACAAGACACGTAGATCTCTCTCCAGTATCACCAGTCCTACCAGCTCTCCAACAGATGATAGAAGCCTCCACAATGTTTTTAACTATCCAACCCTTCACCGATAGTGCAAGCCTCTGACTGGTCCACTTGCTCCAACTGGTCCACTTGCTCCAACATTTCCGGAATCACTATTCCGGTTTCCTAACATAACAACAGCAGCACCATATTTTAATTATATTATAATTTCTTCTCAAGGCCAATCAGCTGCATATCTACCATCTCTGGCACATATTGAAGAGGTTTGCACCCTGTGAAATGCAGTTTCCCAGATCTCGTCTGGAATTTCCTCACCAAGCTCCTTCTCCCATGCAGATTTAATACTATCCAGCGAGACAGTCTGCAGGGAAGAAATGTTCATATAAATGGGAGTTAGAGCAGCCTTAGTTGCTGGGAGAGGGGAGGGGGGTGAGGAGCATGTTGCAAGGCCTTTTGCTCAGGATAGTTGAGAACCGAGGGTCCAGGCTATGCACATTGTTAGAGCCGTGAGAATATTTGGGAAATGTTTTGGAATATAATTTAAAAAAATATTAGAATTCATATTTAGTATTTAGTCATTTTAGCTTTGTTTCATATAAGAAAGGTTTAAAAGGTTAAAAGGTTTAAAAATGCATTCCTCAATGACAGTAAAAATAATGCACAGGTCATAATGTACTGACACAAATTAGACTTGTCTGTGTGAATAAACTGAAAAAATGCACTCCATAGTAACAAAAAATTATGTTTAAAGGATTTTGGCTTGTGGTTCCTTTCAAAAAATGCCTTTAATTAAAGTAAATAAGTTTCAGTAGTTTTGGGGGGGGGTTTTTATCTAATGGAAGCTTTAGATGAGAGAGACGATGGAGAGGAGGGGGAGGGGAGGAGAGACTTGCTGTCGGCTTGCTCATGTTAGCTCACGTTAGCTCACATTAGCTCACGTTAGCTCATGTTAGTGCGATTTCAAAACTTCATGGAAGCGATGGTTATCTTTATGGTTATGTTTATATATGTTATCGGGGCTATTCCTCGTGATATCGGACTTATCGGGATGACATCATAATTTCCTGTTATCTGCCGGATAATTATCGGCCCGATAGCTATCGGGCCGATAATTATTGACTTTCAGCTTTAGCCGTGACTTTCTGAAAGCAACAACTCAGAGTACTCTCAGCACTCAACCCAACGCTTGATTCCTGCCATCCATTAAGAATATTTTATGTCAAAATGCTGCTCTGTTTTAGCCAATTAAGTGATGGAAATGATAAGGCAGCAATAGCTGCCCACACTATTCCTTTTGTGAACACTCACTAATGCTAACTATGCTTTTGCACAAATTGCTGGAAAAAACAGTGGGAATACAAAAAAAATCACTCATATCCTGTTTTAAGAAACTGTCATGAGTGCATATTGCTTTTGTCTTTGACTCATCGGAAGTACTGTCATCCATATCTGAATTCATGGAGTGCATTTACTATTGCTACATGAAAATATCAAGTATAACTTAACATTTGCATGCAATCACTCCTATATGTAGAGGGAGATGGTTAAATCTGTGCTACTACACAATATATATATTTTTTTACTGACGATGAAGATGAGCTTCCCGGTGTAAATATTTCATAAGGAGCTGCTCAGAGAAGGCTTTCCACTAGACATGCTTCTTAAAAATAGTTATATGAATATTCCATACATGATACATCAAGTGGCTTTCCCTGCATGGAAAAAAATGAAGAAAAACAAAACAATCATTGATTTCAAAATTATGTTGGTGTGTGTGTGTGTTGTTTTGTTTTTTGTTCTTTTATAAAATATTAATCCTAGCTTTATTATAACAAGAAGACATTCCAACTTCCACAACCTCATGCAGAAATTAAATAAGTTGCAGTTCCTTGATTGACCACTGGGTACCAGCTACAAGAGTGAGTCAATTTTATTGACCCATGTTAAAATGTCTTTGTAGATTTTTCAGCAGAAATAAATAGAGTTACAGCCCTGGCCTGTTTTGGGTTGGCCTGGGAGGGTTGTCAGGAGGTGGAGAGAAGAGTTTTTTCAAAAGAAGAGCTTCTTTCATTGAAACGGAGCAAATCTGGAGCATATCATCCTATTCCATCTGAGATTAAGAGGAGTTTTCGTGGTTGCCATGCTGGTGCAAAAGTGAAGCCCAGGAAATGGAGATACAAGCCCTTTCTGCTGTCAGGCATCATGGGAAATGTCAACTCCCTGACCAACAAGAGTGATGAACTGGAGATACTGGTGATACTGGAGTCAGAAACTGTACCGTGAGTGCAGCCTGATGTGTTTTACTGAAACATGGTTGAATCAAAACATCTTAGAATTATCTCAGAGTAGAGGTCTTCACGGGTCCACTTTCATGGACCCGAACGGACCCGACCCAAGCTATTATCATAAGTCCGGGTTCCGAACCCCAATGGATCCACAATATTTGACCCGACCCGACCCGAGTCTTTAGTTTCCGACCACGAACTGAACCGAGATACCTTTATAGAACCAAGATAATCCAGCCCATAGTTGCTCATGTTAAAAGTTGTCTAGTGTTGAATAAAACTTGATTTTCTTACCTAAAGTTGTCTTCTTCTACCCGGTTCAGTTGCTACATAGGCTACGTGATGTAAACAACAATAAATCCACATCGTTGTTTTCTTTGTGGATACATATGCTATTTGTAGGAACTGCTAATGCTACTAGCCTACACCGGCCAGGACGTGTCGTAAATATGTTCTCTCATCCAAGGTTATCATGTTGGCGATCCGTTGTGCTTTACAGCTGCTGGGCAGGGATCCACATCCTGGCATAGGCTAAACCAAACTACTGTTTGTTTGTTTACTTTTGCTTGACCTGTCACCTGACATTTAACAGCTTATTGGAATGGGGGGGGGGGGGGGGGGGGGGGGTGAGTGACTGCTGCCACTGACAATATCTTGATCTCGGGTAAACGTGGACCCAGCCTGTCAGAGACCACTGACTGGACCCAAGGCTAAGTGTACCGATTCTAACCTGAACCCGGAGTCACATGTTGTGAATGGACCCGAGACTCAATTCGGGTGGGGTCGGAACCTCGGTTTTCAGTTTGTCGGGTTGTTTGGAAGACCTCCATCTCAGACTCAATCTCAGGATCTACCTGGATTCACCCTCATACAGTCAGACAGAGATGCTAAAGCTAGTGGTAAGAAAAAAGGAGGGAGACTGGCTTTATTTGTGAACCAGAGATGGTGTAATCCTGCACATGTAACCGTCAAGGAGCAGATGTGTTATCCAGATACTGAATTATTGGCAGTTGGATTGTGACCGTAGGGGAGAGTGAGGTAATGTGAGACGGTCTTTACTCCCCCCTGTCCTCTAAGCAAGCTCAATTAATGTGTCTAGGATGTTTCCTAAGGACAGAAACGATCAGAATGTTTGCCGGACTAAAGACGGTGAAAATGGGATCGTTTTTATAAAAAGAGGTCAAGTGTCTCATTTTACCCCAGCTATGGGGTAAACTGAGACAAAGCCCAGATTTAAAGGGGTTAAAGCGGGCCAGCGTGGGGTAAAACGAGCCACCCTGGGGTAAAGTGATCCCCTTATTTTCTTCACCATTCTGGAGGTGACTGAACAAACACAAATAATGCAAATTATCATTCAAAAAATGTTTTATTAGACTTAGACATATTAGATATTAGATGATAGACATATTAGACTTTTATTAGACTTAGACTTAGACTTATCATAGACCTCCCCAACAGTCGTTCTATTGAAGCCAGTGGCCCTTCAGAGGGATGAACCACTCTGGAACTGAACCAGAACCACTCTGGACCTGAACCAGAACCCTCTGGACCTGCTCGACTGTGTCTCCTTCCAATTGGCATGCATGGGGACATGGTTTCTTGTCGCATGGGGACATGCAGACAAGGCTCCATTCGCGGATTTTGATTTCGCGCGGGGGGGGGGGGGGGGGGGCGCTGCTCGCCATTACCCGCGAAAAATAAGGGATCTCTGTATTCTCTGAAAAACATCATAGTCAGTGAAAATGGTTGTAAAGTTGAAATTTACATTTTGACCTTAAGACGGCAGTGTAGTGAAGCTATAACAATTTTTTATTCTTGAGATTACTGATGATTCATGTTTAAACTGATTTTCATGTTGTCGAATGAATTAAGTGATGGATCACAACCTAATCAAGCAACTTACTGAAAAGTCCACTGCTAACCTTTTACAACAATATTTAGGAATAATAAAGTAGCATTTTACTTTGTTTTTGGAATGTCTTTCATATCATACCTGCAATAACAACATAATAGGAATAAAAGCTGCTTTTTTATATGAAGTGACAGAACTTTTAATCATCCATAACTCTAATGATGTCTACAGTTCTCTCAGACAGTAAGTCCAGAAGTTGGCAATAAGTATTACTGTCAGTACACCATTATTTCTCAAATACCTTTCGAATTAACTATTTAATGTGAATCTCTTTTTTTAACCAATTGAAGAACATACAAACGTGTTTTTTTTGTTGTTGTTGTTGTTGTTTTGTTTGTTCAAAGGGCTCACCGGGCTTTGAAAAATTACTAGAACACTATTAGATTTTACACACAAACAGGCCTGTACTTGTTCTTTATGCAAGACTATTGGTGCATTTATCCCCAGGAGAGACAGGAAGTCAGAGAGCCTCATCTGAGACGTTTAAGCTCTACTGATACTGTAATGAAAATTACCATTTACTCAAACGCACATGCAAAGACTTGGTCATACTATTTAACTGTTTAGAACAGGATAGCAAATCACTTTCTTGTACTGGTTGCTTCTGTGAGTATATCTCTTGGATTCTCTTGTATACAGGTTTGGTTCATGGTTGAAAAGTTACTGTAAGGCACACAGATCCTATGGCTGCAGAACAACCTTAAATCAGTTAAGATGAAGATTTAGAGATGTGAACGAACAAACACTCAGACCAGGCTGCCAGTTTTACACATAAACACACAGATGGCCAGATAAACCCTGTCCAAAGGTAATCAGTGGTATTGAGCTTGACATCACTGCAGTGTGGTAAGGATTATTTCATGATTTCCACCTATGATGTGACATTTCAGGACCTGCTAACTTGCATAATATCACATGTCATGAGGATTAGAATTCGTAGTCCTGTGATGAAGTGTACTGTGTTTTTATGAGCTGTTATGAACCCTGTGGTAATATGTCATTTTATTTTATGTACTAGTTTTATGTTACTTTTTCCACTGTTTACTTCATGATTTCATTTACCCAGGCTAAGTTTAAAGCTGAATGCGGAAAGTGCCGTGTTGTAATTTTGAGGTGGCTTTGCTCTACCCTTGGCACAACTTCAAGTTCCCAGACTATTTAACAATGTGCATCTCATTCTGTCTTGTACTTTCTACAATAACACATTCAAAAGGATGCGTGATGTCAAATATCTCATAAAAATGATCTGTGCCTCATATGTGGTTCATATTTCATGGTTCATAATTGTTTGAATTGTTTGCACATTCTCAAAGGGTGATCATAATGTCAATGTACAAGTCAGATCCCGCTGGTGGTGATTTATTTTGACTCTCTCTGCCATTCTCGTGTCTGTAACTTGACATGTAAATTGACATGGTCTAGGATGTTTCCTGGGATGCTCCTGGGTGACTCCACCTCTGCTACGACTGCTCTCATCGACTTGAATGGCCACAGTTCACAGCGACTGCCATGCCATAGCTGCTCCATGTTCATGCTACATCCTGTAGGACATGAGCTTAATGCACATGCTTAGCAGTACATGAAAGAAACCATTTTGCTCTTAACAAGCTCTGTCTAATTTTGTTATAGGAATTTTTATATACAGGTGAAGAGTCACAGTGATGGAACAGCATTTTTCCTGTCTTTTTTTTATTATCCTCCTTTTTTTGTAACTGGTAATGACCTCCTGTGGCCTTTTTCTCTGACTGACAGGTGTGAAAAGTGGCTTGGCTAGTGCTATAGACACCATTGTTGTCAAGGAAACCAAAACATCTGCATCGTTGCCATGGGGAAACAGAACAGTAAGCTGCGGCCAGAGATGCTGCAGGACCTCCGGGAGAATACGGAGTTTTCGGACCATGAGCTCCAGGAGTGGTACAAGGTACACTGCACACACTCAATACAGACATTGCTAAGAAGTTGCAAAGTATTTTCCAAATCTTTATACAAATTAACAAAGTTTTTTTCATATGAATGTAAGTTTCTCTCTCCGTGTTCTTTTTATCTGGTGCCTAAATGACAGTCTAGAAGCAAAGATCAATCAGAAATTTAATACAATCATGAATACAAAGAATTATTATGCCATGCAGAATATTTTAATCGGCCGATGGTGCACCTCTTGACACTACAAAAAGATGTCAGAAATGCACCCAGAAATCACATTTTGTCCCTCCTTTAAGGATCCCAAAAAGGCGGGTCCTGCTCTCCCGAGTTGTATGATCCTTTGTCTCCTGAAAATCCAGATGTCCAGTCCAAACAAAGGTGGTGTGTTTGCTCCAGGAAAGGGGGTGTAACTAAATACGTTGACCTATGCCATTGCATACTCCTTTGAAGACAGCAGGTCAGGAGGTCAAGTGATCCCAGTCGTTAGGTCATAAAGCAGCAACTCTGAGAACTCACCCTCATAAAAACAGCCAACCCACAGGCAATAAAGTTTTAGCTTTTACAGTTTAAAGTTCAAACTAAAAATTCTAAATCCTAACATGAACTATTTGAATAATTTCATCTATCATACACTAAATCTAGGGATGCACCTGTGTTTTAAAACGGACACCGATAACCTATAACTTTCAGCCCCTAAAGGCTGATACTGATAACCGATAAGACACACATATACCTGAGATCATTACATCAATACTATGAACAAAACCAGAAACAGTTTTGACTCTTTAAATGAACAGATATTTATTTTTTACAATGAAAAAACTATTATTTTTCCCTCCCCGTAGAATTCGCTTGGAGCATTTGTCACAAATAACCAGCAAACTATCTTCTGAAATTTTAACGAAGTTCCATACAATGGCCGCAGGCTGCATTCAAGGTGTAACGTAAATTCCCACGTTCCCTCGTTTGCTAGTCGTTCTTTCAACCTTTTCTGTTTTTTCTATGTGTAACATGGGAAAATACTGCAAATATCAATTTGAGTCAGCAACTACCAATATTATGACCGATTAAACAAGTTGTTTTCTGGCATTAGGGGGTATTCTTGATTTTCCTTATTGAGAAATCGTTTTTCTGATTATGCCGACATTACTTGAACATATCATTCACTGCCGGTTATTCGGGTCTCAGTGGAAGGGAGGCACTGCCGTCTTGACAAAAATATATATGTTATTGGGGCATATTCGTTACGATATCGGACTTATCAGAATGACGTCATCATTTCCTGTTATTGAATAATTATCGTGCAGCCCTAACTAAATCATACATAATTTCATTGTATAATATAATTTTATTGCACTACACCAAACAGTAAACTATGCCACACATTAGCTAGCAGCTTAATGTTTGTTGTAAGCAACAGTTAACATTTATATGGAAGCTTTTCGAACAGCAGCGTTGCAGTAATTCCTTTTTAGTTTTTTTTCTTTTGACACAACCAGCCATATTTACTCAACAATTGTCAAGTAAATAGGGCTTGAATGAAAATGCAAAATATTTCCTTTTTGATTTTTAAATGGTTCAGCGCTTATGCAACAAGAACCACGACAACCTCGTTGTGGTTCTGGCCTTCTGGGGCCCTGCCTGGCCCTCCTGTCAGTGGACGTATGTCTCGGGGGTGTTTGCCCCCCTGACCTTTCGGGTCGGGACCAAGGCGCCCTCCTGGGCCAGTCTGGTCCTGGGTGATGGGAGTTAGCTGGCATTTCTCACCCGTGGGAGGACTTGAGGTGGACTAAGATAAGGAGAGTGGTGATGGTAATAGTGGTAACAGTTTCCTTGGTATTTGGGTAACTTACATGTGAGTGTATTTGAGCACGGACACATTTATTCTTTACACCCCTCCCCCAACACCCCCCCTCTACTGTCAATACAATCAATCAATAATGTTTACATCAATTCTCCATCTACAGGTCTATAGCTGGTAGAAGGTGTTCATCCAGTTTTCTTGTTAGTAGTTTCTGATTTTTACATATTATCCTCTGAGTTTGTTTGCTGTCACAACACAATCCCCTACACACCACCCCTCACACTACACAACCCAGCACACACCACACCCTCACTGTCCTGTCTCTTTAACTGTCCTGTCTCTTTAACTGTCCTGTCTCTTTAACTGTCCTGTCTCTCTAACTGTCCTGTCTCTTTAACTGTCCTGTCTCTTCAACTGTCCTGTCTTTAAATGTTTCACTGCTGGTGTCTTTTGGTCCTCTCTGACAAAATCAGGATTTAAGATGTTAATAAAGACATTAGAAATTACTGCCAGAGAGGACTGAAGGGCACATTCACCCTTCACACCCCCACAAAAAAGTCTGCTATAAGATTAAATTGCATATACATACTAGATGGTTTTGCTAGACAATGACACTAACCTGAGTGTAAATGCAAACACACACCCATCCAAAAAAATAGACACTTGAATTTTGCCTCCATCCTTCTGATTGCGGGAGAAAAAACCGCCGGCTCGTCTCGCCTGCGTTCAAGACCACTCAGAGATGACGTGTTTTCTTGAATCAGAGTCAAACGACAGACATCCGACACAATACCAGAATACTTACTTTTAATTAATAATAATTATTAATTAATAATTACTTTTTAAACAGTGGTTAAAACAATCTTCTAATTAACAAACCAAGCTTACCTTGGAGCAAATGTAGGTGTGTTTTGTAACTTTCCCCACGTCCAGTTTCTTGTGTGGAGGGCCACATAACTGAATCCACAGCCTGCATTTATCCACTGTTTGTTTTGGTTTGGGACAGGGAACCATGGCGTTATTCTAGCATAATATAAATACTGATGATACGCATCGGAATTATAGCTGATTAACACAGCCCTTAATGCAGGAGCATTAACAATGTTCGACTTAGCAACAGTAACTAGGGAAAAGCGGGAGGGGGTCGGTGCTTACCGAAGGGTCAATTCATGTCTATAGACATCAGTGGCAGTGAATGAGAGTTAATGATGTCACCAACTGCAGAACCATCGTGTTGAGTTATAATCTGTTTCAAGTACAACATTAAAGATTTAGTCAGTAAAAAATAAATTCTGGACTGTAACCCTTTTGCTTGAGTCGGTAGTGTGATCCTCCATCCATTCATCCATTAACTCCCGCTTGATCCGAAGTCGGGTCGCGGGGGCAGCAGCTTCAGCTGAGAGGCCCAGACCTCCCTCCCCCCGGCCGCCTCCACCAGCTCCTCTGGGAGAATCCCGAGGCGCTACCAGGCCAGCTGAGAGATAATCTCTCCCAGCGGGTCCTGGGTCTTCCCCGTGGTCTTCTCTCAGTTGGACATGCCCGAAACACCTCTCCAGGGAGGCATCCGGGGGGCATCCTAACCAGATGAACCACCTCAGCTGGCTCCTCTCGATGTGAAGGAGCAGCAGCTCTACTCTGAGTCTCTCCCGAATGACTGAACTTCTCACCCTATCTCTAAGGGAGAGTCCAGCCACCCTGCGGAGAAAACTCATTTCCGCCGCTTGTATCCGCCATTCTTATTCTTTCGGTCACTACCCACAGTTCATGACCATAGGTGAGGGTTGGAACAAAGATCCACCGGTAAACAGAGAGCCTTGCCTTTTGGCTCAGCTCTCTCTTCACCACAACGGACCGGTACAGAGTCACCACCACAGCAGACGCTGCACCAATCCGTCTGTCGATCTCCCGCTCCTTTCTCCCATCACTCGTGAACAAGACCCCGAGATACTTAACTCCTCCACTTGAGGCAGAACCTCACTCCCGACCCGGAGGAGGCATTCTACCCTTTTCCGACTGAGGACCATGGTCTCAGATTTGGAGGTGCTGATCCTCATCCCTGCCGCTTCACACTTGGCTGTGAACCGCTCCAGCGAGAGCTGCAGATCCCCACTCGATGGCGCCAACAGGACCACGTCGTCTGCAAACAGCAGAGACGAGATCCCGACACCACAGAACCGGAACCCTTCCGCTCCTAGGCTGCGCCTAGAAATTCTGTCCATAAATGTTATGAACAGAACCGGTGACAAAGGGCAGCCCTGGCGGAGTCCAACTCCCACCGAAAACGAATCCGACTTACAACCGGCAATGCGGACCAACGGGCCCAGCACCCCATACTCCTGGAGCACCCCCCACAGGACCCCCCGAGGGACATGGTCAAATATCTTCTCCAAGTCCACAAAACACATGTGGACTGGTTGGGCAAATTCCGATGTTCCCTCCAGGACCCTAGTGAGGGTCTAGAGCTGGTCCAGTGTTCCACGACCAGGACGGATGATCCTCCATTTTACATTAAATCCAGTGATGCATCACAGCATCACTGTGATGCTGGATTCGCTTATTGTTTACTTAGGTGCAGGCTCCATCTAGTGGCGCACATGTATAATTGGGTATTTCTTCAACTACGGTAGAATTTGTGTCCTTTGCAGGAATAATAGATATAAAACACATTTCTTGATTTTTTTTGGTTTTGGCACAGTTACTTGACACCAAGAGGAACATACAAAAATTATTTTAAAGTGTAATTTTTACTACATAAACCATGGTTTTATATGTATGGATTGTGCTATTGTGCGATTGTCCCTTGGTAAGATTTTTGACCTTCAATCCCTCTTACTATTAAATTACATTTTGATTTGAAAACTAACTTTACAGACAAATGGTACATAAATACCTATTTTAATGAAACATGCAGTGTGTTGTAAGATACAGTAGTATTAAATGTCTTTTTTTTATATAAAAAGAATACCTGTCCCTTGGGGTCACTGTCATTTCCATCACACACCACAAAATGTAACTTTAGGGAGGTTTTTTTTAAGGTTTGAACACCTGCAACCACGGTAACCATGGTAACAGTCAGTCACAGGAGAGCATCGAACATTACTACGTAGCCTAGCCCAGCCTTCTCTGCTTAATATAGTATTTATTTCACTGAGTAAACACCCAAAACTGATCAGTGTTTTTTTAAGACTAAAACTGAGCTCTTTGGCCTTAACTCGACTCGACGTGTTTGGAGGAAGAGAAATGCTGAATATGACCCCAAAAACACCATCCCTACTGTCAAGCATGGCGGTGGAAGCCTTATGCTTTGGGGGTGTTTCTCTTCTAAGGGGACAGGTCGACTTCACCGCATCGATGGGGAGATGAACGGGGCCATGTACCGCAGAATCTTGGGTGACAACCTCCTTGCCTCCACATGGACATTGTAAATGGGTCGTGGACGGGTCTTCCAGCATGACAACGACCCAAAACATCCAGCCAAGGATACAAAGGAGTGGCTCCATCAGAAGCACATCAAGGTCATGGAATGGCCTAGCCAGTCTCCTGACCTTAATCCTATTAAACATCTATGGAGAGAGCTGAAGCTGAGAGTTTCCAAGCACAAGCCTCAAAACCTTCAGGATGTGGAGATGATCTGCAGAGGAGTGGACGAAAATTACTACTGATGTGTTTAAACCTAGTAAACAATTACAAGAAACGTCTGACAGCTGACAACGAGGGTTTTACCACCAAGTATTAGATCATGTTTTGCTAGGGGAGCAAATACTTATTTCCCTCAATGACTTGTAAATTCATTTTTATTTTTTTATTTCATGTAATTTTCTCAAAATTTTTTTCAATGTTCTTTCTATAACTGTTAAAATAAAGCTGCCATAGAAGTTTGAGACTGTTCATTTGTTTCTTAGTGTGACAACTGCCAAAATCAGCGCGGGATCAAATACTTATTTCCTCCACTGTATATATCTGTCAACCCACTGACATTTGAATTGAATGAAAACTTATATAAGCAAAATCCTCTTTATTTCAGGGTTTCTTGAAGGACTGCCCCAGTGGAACCCTGAATGTGGAAGAGTTCAAGAAGATTTATGCCAATTTCTTTCCTTATGGTGATGCCTCCAAGTTTGCTGAGCACGTCTTCCGAACTTTCGACACAAACGGTGACGGAACGATAGACTTCCGGGAGTTCATCATTGCCTTGAGTGTGACATCAAGAGGAAAGCTGGAGCAGAAGCTCAAATGGGCCTTCAGCATGTACGACCTGGATGGAAACGGGTATATCAGCCGTGAGGAGATGCTGGAGATTGTACAGGTGAGCAATAGAAGCTACCAGTATAGAAATTAGCAGTTTGTTCTCTGGCATCAGGTACCGACAGTTGGGTGGTCACATATGGACTGTTTCAGAAAAGAGGTTCAACAAACTAAGTAAAAAAAACAAACAAACTCAGAATCAGCTGCGTTTAGAAGCTCTAAATTTCAGGTTTAGAGTTGGTCCTGTATGATGACTGAGCAACTGCGACTATAAAAAGACATCATTAATGGAGTTATGTTAGCTAAATGGAAAAATCTTTCTACTTCTAAATTAAGTTGAATTAATTTAAAAGTTAAATTAGAGCTTTTATTGTAATCACTGATAAAGCCGAGCACATCTTTCTGTAGAAAAGTAACACAGTTACAGTTGATGGAAAGACTGTTGACACGTGATAAATTGCAGACTGAGTGAATGCGTAATTTAAATATTTAGTCACAAGTGGTGGAATGTCTGGTTGAAACCAGAAGTTTACTTGCACTGTATAGAAAGACGCAACTCTTTTTTCTCACTGTCTGATATTTGATCAGAATAAATGTTTCTTGTTTTAGGTCAGCTAGGATTCCCAAAATTATTTCTATACATTAAAGGTATGGTGGGAGATCTTTGAAAAAAAGTTCCAGCTATCCAACTCAAGTGAGATTTTGAAAATATACACTCCCTCCCTTCTCCTAAAGGCTCCGCCTCCTCCTCTTCAACCCACCCCTCGAGACCACGCCTTCACACGATTGTTTCTCAACAGCAGAAATATTTTTTTGTAAAACCCATATCAACTGGCTACTGCGTATTGATGGAACAATAATTTTGATATCATCAAGTATAAATAATTACCACAAACGTCTTTACAGAAGACTGTAGTGCTTGAGATGGAGATGTATCCTGTCATCCTGTCTTCAGCTAGCATCCCGTCTTCTCTTTTAGCTTTCATTAACAAGTGACAGCCTGCCCAAGATTTTCGTCACTCTGTTGCTTGCTCACTCTTTTTCTCTTTCTTGTGTCCTCTATCATTACTTCTCAAGTTCTCTGTGCAAAACTAAATTAGCTCTTGAGTTTGCCTAAATTTATTGTTGATATGTGCTGTAAAAGTAACATGCAGCTCCTGTGAAGGAACATGCTATCCTGGGATTCAAACGCTGCTTTGTTGGTTGCTGACAGCAGACTGGGTCTGAGAGCTCAATAATAGTTCCTGAAATTAATCAAATGTTCCATTATGAGACAATTGAAACAGACATTTTATGAACAATGAAGCTAATTTGTTCTGCTTTAAGGGGCACCTACTGGCTCGAATTGACTTCTTCTTCTCTTCTGCTACCACCCATTCTTTCTCCCTCCTCTTCCTCCTGCTTTGTCTTTCAGGCCATCTACAAAATGGTGTCATCTGTGATGAAGATGCCAGAGGATGAATCCACACCAGAGAAGAGAACAGATAAGATCTTCAGACAAATGGATCTCAATAATGATGGTGAGAGAAGTAAATAGCTGCATAGAGTTTTGGGAAGGATTTGAATGTGACAGTTCATTGAAGATAATCTTTCAAATTTGCTCATTTTTTTTTTGGAATAAGAGATTTTGAAAAGGGTTCAAACAACACATGTTTATTTTAGTATATTGTAACTTTCCAACAGAGAAACCTTTTAATCAAACTTAAAAACGTATACTTGAAGGCAATAATCAATTCAAGTTTGATTGATGTCCTACTGTTTTCACATCCCATTATTTTGAAAAAATAATGAGTATTATGACAAATTGCCATTTGACCGATATCCTGTTTGCATGATACAATACAAGGCCCATTATGTCAATTAAATTTCAATTCAATTCAATTTTATTTGTATAGCGTCTGTTACAATGCCAATTGTCTCTGGACGCTTTACAGAGACCCAGATCATGACCCCCCTGAGCAAATATCATTAACTGAATTTATAATATTAAATCCAAATCAAGGATAATGGCAAGTTAAAAAAAAAAAAAAAAAAAAAAAAAAAAAAAAAAAAAGAAGAAAAAAACCTTTAAGCCAAACAGTTACAAGGAAAAACTCCACTATAAGAGGAAGAACCCTGGATCAGGACCTGGATCACAAGGGGGGACCTTCCTCCTGAAGACCCCCCCCCCCCCCCCCACCCCCACCCCCCCCCCCCGCCCCCATCACCCTCTGTGACTCCACTATTGACACTGTGGAGTCTTTCTGCTTCCTGGGAACTGTCATCTCCCAGGACCTTCAGTGGGAGCTGAACATCAGCTCCCTCATCCAGAAAGCACAGCAGAGGATGTATCTTCCTGAGGCAGCTGCAGAGATTCAGTCTGCTGAAGACAATGATGGTGCAGTTCTACACAGCCATCATTGAGTCCATCCTCACCTCCTCCATCACCATCTGGTCTGCTGCTGCCACCGCCAAGGACAAGAGACCTGGACCTGGACTCCTCCAGGACCCTGAGGCCTGGACCTGGACTCCTCCAGGACCCTGAGACCTGGACCTGGACTCCTCCAGGACCCTGAGACCTGGACTCCTCCAGGACCCTGAGACCTGGACCTGGACCTGGACTCCTCCAGGTCCCCGAGGCCTGGACCTGGACTCCTCCAGGACCCCGAGACCAGGACCTGGACTCCTCCAGGACCCCGAGGCCTGGACCTGGACTCCTCCAGGACCCTGAGGCCTGGACCTGGACTCCTCCAGGACCCTGAGGCCTGGACCTGGACTCCTCCAGGACCCTGAGACCTGGACCTGGACTCCTCCAGGACCCCGAGGCCTGGACCTGGACTCCTCCAGGACCCCGAGACCAGGACCTGGACTCCTCCAGGACCCCGAGGCCTGGACCTGGACTCCTCCAGGTCCCCGAGGCCTGGACCTGGACTCCTCCAGGACCCTGAGGCCTGCAGGAAAGATGGTGGCTGATTCATTTAAACATTTTCATGGTACATCACTCTTGGTCCCTCCAAGAGTGATGTACCTCCAAGCGGTTAGCGGAGGTTCCTAAACCTGCAATTAGCGGGTAGCGGGAGGTGTACGATCGGGGCCACAATGCATTATAAATACGTTTTCAAAGGAAATTCAGGTAACAATAAATAACTACAATAAGGAATAAACATCTCCCCTGTGAATTTAAAGCTATTGAGAAGGTATTTATTTTAAAGTTGGTCATCATGGTGGTACTCAGAGAGCTGAACAGTTTCTCAGGTGGTACGCAGTATTAAAAGTTTGAGAACCACTGATATAAGTCATAGATTCGTTATTACTGCTGGTAACAACAATTTGATTGATGGAAATTGACCTGAAACTGGTCATTTGATAGGTTTGGTGACATAATTACTCCTTTTTTCAGCATTTGACAACCACGGGGCATGGTGAACCGTCGGTCGCAGTGGGATTTTTTTCACCTCATTTCACATTGAAATTTTAGTGTTTTCATCCATCCAAACAATAAAGGGAGAAGTAATATCAGAAAATATGTGCTTCGGGCTTTACTTTGACCATTGATTCAGCTGTGATGGCAGCTGGTGACCCGGATTTCGTTAGATTCCCCGACGCTACGTCAACAAGACAGATAGTGACGTCAGCCGGACCAAAGGCTCAGTGCGCCCTGGTCTGAATCAACCAATCACAATCAAGAATTTACATCACGCCCACCACAGTCTCTGCTGGGTCCGATCATCGGATCATCTCTCAATCGGCCGAGTCGGAGGTTTGTAGAGGGGAACCCCCCCCCAAAAAAAATATTAAACCAGATTTACACGTATCTCAAAAATGACCTCCAGGATGGAAAGAAACTCGGAAATCCGCGAAAAATTGACATCCCTGTTTTTTTAGTTGTACATGAAATCCAGAGATGACTATAAACAGATGTAGGTAGTGTTACACTTTTAGAAATGAAGGGCCAGTTCCACTCCTGTGCAACATGTTTATGTTTTTTTCAGGAACTGTGAAATACAGAAAACACCAGGTTACAGGAGCTACTCGGTGATTGGTCTGTAACTGTAACTTCTTCTGCCGGGCAGAGCGTCAGCTGCATAAAGCACAGAGCGCCCTCTGCTGGCAAGACTTCTATTATTCTTTTAAATAATCCAATGGATAGTAACAGTAGTTTTTTTTTTAAATTACATTTCACATAAAAACATAAATACGGGAGAGACGGGATCTCGCTAACGGATTCCTGTCAGCACCCTCGCTGCTGCATTATGGATCAGTTGGAAGGCTATTCAGCGAGCTTTTCAGACATCCTGCTAACAACGCATTACAATAATCCAGTCTAGAACTGATAAACGTGTGGATTAATTTTTTTTAGCATCACCCTGGGAGAGGATGCTCCTAATCTTGGCAATATTTCAGAGATGAAAAAAGGCTGTCTGACAAACCTGATTAATACGCTGCTTAAATGACATATCCTGATCAAAAATTAATCCATTCCTCAGGTGTTTGGGTCCAAAGACAATAACCTCTGTTTTATCTGAATTTAGAAGCAAGAAGTTAGAGGACATCCAGGACTTAATGTCATTAAGACACCCTTGAATTTTGGCCAAAGGTTTTGCTTGATGCTTGAACCAGCATCATGTGGGTCTGTTTTTTTTTTTTTTATTCATTTGTATAGGATAGAGAACGGATGATGCCTTGTAACATCCACCAAAGCATCCAAGTTATTTAACCATACAGAGGCTGTGTTATTCAAAACTGTTGTATGGAGTTTGGTGAGTGATAATTCTCTTAAACAGTCAGTTGATAGCGCCAACTCGATCCTTTTTAGGACTCGATCATTGTACTGCAGGATGCTTTGACACAAATGCACAGTCCAATGTAAGATGAGTGAAAGGTGAACTATGAAGCCCAACAGAAGACATTTTTCCATGATCCCTATGTAGAATCTGTGGCCCAATCAGAACAACTGGACCCGTTGCTGTTACTTATAGGATGCTGCAGAACCTGAGTACAAAATCACACATTTTGAGGCATTACCTTAATTTCTTCTACAGTTTCCAAGATTGGAAATACTGACACATTCAAGCATGTATTTATGTATTTATTTCGTAGCGCTATATTTAGCCAATAATTGTTTGACTGCTTGATTCCAACAAAATAACTTTGACTTTCCCATGTTCCCATTTGTTTTCTGCAGGGAAATTATCCCTTGAGGAGTTTATCAAAGGTGCCAAAAGCGACCCTTCGATTGTTCGGCTACTCCAGTGCGACCCCAGTTCAGCCTCCCAGTTCTGAACCGAGCCTGCTGCCAGCAGCCTCCCCCCCCCCCCCCTACCATCTTTTTTTTTCTTTCTTACCCTTCCTTAATTAATACTGAGTCACTTAAATCAATGCATGATGGTTCACATCTATCATATCATGTTCTCTTGTTGTGTGAAGGAGTTGAGGAAGAGAATGGGGGGGGGGGCAGTCATTACTATTGTTTTGTTTTTATATTTGGGAAAATGATCGGTCCAAAGATATAATTTCCAGAGAAGCTGTGGTATAGTGGATATTTTCTCCAGGATCCAACACTCATATATATCATGTATATACTGTACTATATCATTAGATAAAGGCAGTATTATGTAGCATAGCTTACTGGTTTGATCTGAATGGGGTGATCCAGGAGGAAATGGGGTTACTGGGATTTTACTGCTTTATGATCTTTCACTGAGAAAAAGAAGGCCTAAGATCCCGTTAGGTTTTTATTGGCATCTACTGGCGTTTTTTTTATTGTTTTTTTTCTTCCATTTGTACATACTATGTTCCTCTTTCATGTATTTTATTTATTTCATTCTTATCGTTGTGCTTTTTCTTTTATATATTGTTTAAGATAATCCGGTTTTCAACTGAGAGAAAAAGTGGGAATTGAGGTTGATCTCTTTAGTATTTGTTTAAGATGAAGGATGTGACTTTCCAGTGAAATAAGGGGATCACATGACACATTTGCTCAATAACATGAGTAGCACACATCTTTTTAGCCACCACATGTGAATGAAGAATGGCTGTGCATTTAAAAATGCGTGTGTGTGCACGTGTGAGTATGCGTTGTATGCTGGAGGCTAATTTTTACAGTATTATCATCATGTGTTGTTTCTTAATTTATTAGTGTCTAAAAATTCTTTAATATCAAGCAGTAACTTTAGGATAATGGCGACCTGTCACTACACTGAATGATCCTACAAACAAGACAACATCAGATTCACAAGTTTACACAGAGTGTTATCTTTATTACAGCTCTGCAGCCAACTCTAAATGGATCTTTTACCGAGCTTTAGGACAAAACCCGTCCTCCCTTTTCCAGTCTGTTTCACTCTGACGGACGGAGAACTCACTAAGGGCTTGCTCATTACGCTTTAGCTGAAGATTTTTCTGACATCCTGGAAAGTCTGTCTGCAGAGCAGGTGACTTATTTCAAATAACAGCCCGTAAGTTCTGACACTAGCTCAGTTTTCGCATTCCTGACATGCAGATAGAGGTTCAGATTACAACGGGGCAAAAAAGTATGAAGTCAGCCACTGATTGTGCAAAGTTCTCCTACTTAGAAAGATGAGAGAGGTCTGTCATTTTCATCATAGGTGCACTTAAATTATGAGAGCTTCTTAAAGAAGTTACAGATCTGTGAGAGCCAGAAATCTTGCTTTTTTTTGTGGGTGACTAAATGCTTATTTTCCACCATAATTTACAAATAAATGTGATTTCCTGTATTTTTTTTTCTCTTATTTGATGAATGAAAGACCTCTCTCATCTTCCTCAGTAGGGGAACTTTCACCAACAGTGGCTGATACACTGAATACTTTTTTGCCCCACTGTATATTAGTACTACATCATTAAGACATTGTAGGCACTATAATAATAGGAGCATTCATGTTGAGCATTTTTGGGGAAGGAAAAGTTTCTTATATCAAAAATTTACAAGACTTGCAGTATATCTGTTGCTAAAGTTTTAATGAGACTTAAATACAGCTGAAACCTGCGTACAAACCTTGTCACTGGATGCAGCTCAGCCAGCATCACTCCCATTCGCCTCACCTCAACATACCTCTGTTGCCATAAAAATGCACCCTTTTAAATTCTTCCTGAGGCGAGTAACTGGGCTAACTGGAAATGCTCCCTGCACAAGACAGCTTTGCTTTTGCTCTTATGTTTTAATTGATAATGTTTTAATAACTTAATTAATATTTTAAACTTTGACTGGGTAAAGAAAAATCAATCATACCAGTCCTAACTTAAACATTGGATTTTTACAAAACTGCAATATATGGTATAAGTCTTATCCTGATAAATATGGCATTACACAACATCTGGCAAACTCAGACATTTAATAACTGCACAAATGAACAACTTCTGTGATAGTGAGAGCTTTCCAGATGCAGCTGCATCCATGTGACGTCCAGATTGATTTAAAGGTTAATATTACCAGAAAGCACATGAGCTTTCTGAGCAGCTGGACCTCTGCTTTGGTGTCACTGCCCTCTGCTGGTAGAATTTAAAAAACAGCAGTTGCTACACCCTCATCTACTAATGTTTAATGCTTTTCTCTTCTCACTGCCTCTTGATGAACTGGTAACTTATGTTGGATAAATAAGTCCCCTTCTTTTACCCCAGTTTCCCTTGTTCCCTTACTATTTTGCTGTTGCATGAAAACATCGAGCAAGGATGTCCATGTTTGTTCTGTTGGGCCTGATATCAAAATATACCTATGTGTTTAAAAATTATGTGTGGATTGTGGTCCTCATTTCTGGTAACGATATGATCACAAAAGGATACTTCATAACTAGTCATACCTGTCAGGTTACCACTGCTGCAACTATTAACACATTGCCAAAATGAAATGATTTCAGTTACAAACATAAGAAAGATGAATTATTTGAATAAAAATTTATTTAAACAATTATACTAGTTTCTCTTGACCTAAGAACAGAAAAAAAACAGGTTGTTGTTGTCAGTGTGCAGTGTCACCTGGTTACATGCTTCCACTGTCTGATTATCCAAATAATGAGATCTGAATTAGGTGAAACTAGCAAAACTGCTAAGGGTTAGTCCGACCTTTTATGCTTTACGTAAACTTCAGAAGTCTGCTTTAGTGGGATAAGCTACACAGATGATAAGGATATTTTTATTTGGACTAAAGCCAACGACTTCCATTCAATTATATGAAAAATTCTACTCCACTTATAGTAACAGCTAGTCACTTCAAGAGTGTTGCTAATAGCTTGGTAGTAAGGAACTAAAAATACTAAAAACTAAACAGTGCTTCTGTGAAATAGAAAAAAAAAAAAAAATGTTGCCAGAATTACCTTGTCTTATACTCTTTAAGATGTTCATATCAGCTTAAAGGCAAAGGTTTGGGGGGGGGTATCGGTCTTTTCGGTTCAGGGTAAGAAACTCTCCATTATGCCAAGCCCTTCCACGTAAAACTAGCACCATGTCCTCACTTCAATAGAGCGAGGTCCGTTTTCCCTCCTCGTTCACTAAATAAAACATCTCAAGTCTCAGAGGCCACAGCTTTCAGCAGTTTGTTTCTGTAAATGTCGTATTTGGTCCCACATACCGGAGCCTCACTGGGTAAATCCTCACAGCGTCATGCTACATGCTACATGCTACATCAACAATATGGCTAAATCCAGAGGCTGGATCTTTCTTGCATACCCCTCTTCAAGAGCTGGTGCTGGTGCTGCTCTGGTGCACTGTCGGACCTCTCTCTATCTGTCTGGCGTAGAGGCTGCCTCTCTGAGTGGGGGGGATGCCAGTTTTGGCGGGGAATATCAGGCTCAGGGGTCCATCTGGGAGCTGTACCGGGGCCTCTTGAAGGGTTAGTGCTCTGTATTACAGGTTCATTTGGTTTTCTTGGAGGAACAGTAGGCTGTTTTGCAGTTCTGTTGTGGCTTCTTGGAGGTTCAGTATAGAGAGAATGAGAAGCCTCCCTCGCCGGCCTCATCACACTGGTCTATAGAAACACAGAAATTATGACATTAATTGTAAAAAAAAAAAACAAAATCTAACAGCGATGCAAAAGCTAGTATCCCTTTGTTTTTCTGTGTAAAAACAATTAAATAAGCTGATCATAGTGATACTTGGTACCAGAGTACTAGAAAAATACAACCTCAGATGAACATCATCACATAACAGAAATAGAATATCATCTGTATATAAATAAAAGTAGAATACCATTTATTAATATTCTATGAAATAGTATATTAATAACAAGTCTATATCCCAAATGCAAAGGAGGATGTCTCTGATTGACATCTGAACCTTCCTGGAGTAACAGTAAGTTAGTAATAAATACTGAAATAATCATTCAACCATTGCTGTACATTCATTTCCCAGTGGTAACAATGCTGCCCCACATGGGTTTGATATAGAATTACATATAAAATATTCAGTGACGTTAGCTCTCCTTTTATGGAGAATGTTTAATCACTCATTTGAAACTTGGACATTTCCAAGTATGTTGTACTAGGCCAGTATGTCATTGAAATTAAAAGCTAAAAGGAATGAGATGGAACTTTTATCTTTCTGTCCTATTACACTGTTGAACTCTGGGATGAAAATGTGAAAATACTGCCTACATTATCCATACAGGTCAGACTGGTTTTATCCCAGGTTTTTATTTTACTGTTGGACAAAGAAAACAGATCCATACTCTGGTTCTTCTCATTTTTTTCTTTTTAACTAATGACAATGGTCACTGTGCATATGTGGAGGGCGTTGGAGGATTTGGTACATGATTTATCTCATGGATTAAAACATATTCTCCACACTCCACTGGATTAAGGATTTCCCCCTGGTACATTCATTTTAAAACCCTTGTCAACAGTATTTGACAACCAAATGAACAGGATGTGAACCCCCATCTGGTCCTATTCTGCTCGGCCTCATAAAGTCATCTGGTGAAGTTTCAGGATGCAGAATTAGTTGACATTAGCATAGCAACATTAGCAACATTAGCATTAGCAATGTTGACATAGTTGAATTTATATGTCTCTTGTTGCTGATCTTAATGCTGAATTTTTGTTTAGCTTTCCTTTCAATAAAGACTAAAGTATCTTGGAGTTCTCCTGGCAAAAGATCCTAAATGAATTTTAGAAATTAATTTCTTTGAAACGTATGGAAAAGTTGAATGATAAATACAAGCAGATGGTGTATCCTACGTCTGTCTAATGTGGGTTGCAAAAATCATTTAATTGTACGATTTTCCTCTCTCTTCCTACATTTTCTGGCCAAATTCATATTTAAAATCATGTGATTCAATAATCATGTCCTGTATTTGGAGACTTCAAGTTCACAGAATATAAAAACTCATCTGCACAAACCAGAGAAAGGAAGACTGGGGCTAACCTTAACCTTAACTGTTAGATAAACACAAAGGCAAATAACCAAACAGTTGCAACTGTTTGATAATCTGGCAACACATTAAAAAGGTATTGGGAACTGCCGGACACCTGTTTACCTGGTTTACTGGAACCATTGACAGTTGGAGGCTGAAGGTTTGATCTCTTTAAAAGAACTGCATACCAACCAACAGTTTACTTCAGTTCTCTCCTCCCTCAATGCATTTCTTTAAATGCCTTCAAACTAGGAACTATGTGCCTCATTTTAAACTTCATGTCTCAGATTTTGTTAAAGTATTTAATGAGCAAGAAAACTGCTTCAGACTCCTGAGAACAGGAGCTGGAGGTTGACTGATGAAACTATTTGGGTCGAACGCCTGAGCAGAAACGGGTTCTATTAATGCAAGGTATCAGTTAATTCAATTTAAGGTCATGCATAGAATTTATAATTAAAATCTCCTTTATTTGGCAGATGTCCAAAACTCTATAACTTCTGCTGTGAAGTATTTAAGTGGTTCTCTATGGAGCCCCATTTGGGTCTTAATTCAATTAATAAATGAGTCTATTATTATGAAATACAGGCGTTTATTATTATGAAATATTTCCCATTATCATGATAATGGTTTCATTTTTCATAAGAATGATTTGTGTGTCAACCACAGCAGAGAGGGCGGAGCCATTTATGTGACTGGCTGCTCTTTCATTCAGGCATGAGCAACAGAACAGTGAATATTGATAGTGGGTGAGTATGGGGTGCCGAATGTAAAAACTTGATTACAGTTTTCAAACTGATATATTTTCAAAATTTAGCTCATTTTCTTCACATTTAGCTCATTTTACACACATTTGAGACATAAATTATTTAAAATGTTAAATCTAAATGTTAAATGTTAAATGTTAAATTTAAATATTAAATCTAAATCTAAATGTTAAATCTAAATATAAATGTTAAATATAAATCTAAATATTAAATATAAATCTAAATGTTAAATGTTAAATCTAAATATTAAATCTAAATCTAAATGTTAAATCTAAATCTAAATATTAAATCTAAATCTAAATGTTAAATATTAAATCTAAATATTAAATCTAAATCCAAATGTTAAATGTTAAATCTAAATATTAAATCTAAATCTAAATGTTAAATCTATATCTAAATGTTAAAATCTAAATCTAAATGTTAAATTTAAATCTAAATATTAAATCTAAATCTAAATGTTAAATCTAAATCTAAATATTAAATCTAAATCTAAATGTTAAATATTAAATCTAAATTAAATCTAAATCTAAATCTAAATGTTAAATGTTAAATCTATCTAAATGTTAAATGTTAAATCTAAATATTAAATCTAAATCTAAATGTTAAATCTTAAATTAAATATTAAATCTAAATCTAAATGTTAAATCTAAATCTAAATGTTAAATGTTAAATCTAAATATTAAATCTAAATCTAAATGTTAAATCTATATCTAAATGTCTCCCTGCCTGTGGAAGATGGGGCCGGTACCGCTGAACAACCGCTTGAAGTGCAGCCTGCACAGCCGCCAACACCGCCCGTTCAATGTCTTCCACAGGCAGGGAGGCAGCCATGTTCGAGTCCCGACTCTCCCTCAAGCCCTCTTCCCATTGATCCTAATCAGTGGTGTGGGCGTGGTTGTGCGGCTGTGAGACTTTACGGGGCATGGGACATTTGTAAATCCTCTAAATAACCCGCTTTACACTCGGCGACACATTTAACATTTAGATATAGATTTAACATTTAGATAGATTTAACATTTAGATTTAGATTTAATATTTAGATTTACATTTAACATTTAGATTTAGATTTAACATTTAGATTTAGATTTAATATTTAATTTAAGATTTAACATTTAGATTTAGATTTAATATTTAGATTTAAGATTTAACATTTAGATATAGATTTAACATTTAGATATAGATTTAACATTTAGATTTAGATTTAATATTTAGATTTAGATTTAATATTTAGATTTAATATTTAACATTTAATTTAGATTTAGATTTAATATTTAGATTTAGATTTAACATTTAGATTTAGATTTAATATTTAGATTTAAAATTTAACATTTAGATATAGATTTAACATTTACATATAGATTTAACATTTAGATTTAGATTTAATATTTAGATTTAACATTTAACATTTGGATTTAGATTTAATATTTAGATTTAAAAATTTAACATTTAGATTTAGATTTATTTAGATTTAGATTTAACATTTAGATTTAGATTTAATATTTAGATTTAGATTTAACATTTAGATTTAGATTTAATATTTAGATTTAAAATTTAACATTTAGATATAGATTTAACATTTACATATAGATTTAACATTTAGATTTAGATTTAATATTTAGATTTAACATTTAACATTTGGATTTAGATTTATATTAGATTTAATATTTAACATTTAGATTTATTTAGATTTAATATTTAGATTTAGATTTAACATTTAGATTTAGATTTAATATTTAGATTTAACATTTAACATTTAGATTTATATTTAATATTTAGATTTTATATTTATTTATATTTAGATTTAACATTTAGATTTAGATTTAATATTTAAATTTAACATTTAACATTTAACATTTAACATTTAGATTTAACATTTTAAATAATTTATGTCTCAAATGTGTGTAAAATGAGCTAAATGTGAAGAAAATGAGCTAAATATTGAAAATATATCAGTTTGAAAACTGTAATCAAGTTTTTACATTCGGCACCCCATAGGTGAGAGGTGCGATGTATATACTCCAGGCCAGTAGGTGGCAGAATGCACCTCAGTTTACGGTTAAAAGTTGACATCGACTAAGAAACGTAGCGCAAAATGTAGGGAAAACTTGATTTTGACAGCATGACGACAGGAGAAAGATCCTTTTCTGACTTACTCTGAGAGTTAGCCAACAGGCTCGATGTGAGTCCCCCACCAACTGCATGGAGAAGGATCAGCCAATTAGCGTGCAGGTCAACCACTGGTCCCGCCCACTGGCAAAATGTCATTATTATGTAAAAACTTATTCTTAGATAAAAAAAAGACCAGGGTTTTTCCGTTGTCCGGTAATTGCCAGACTTTGTCCAGTAAAATATGCCGAAGTCCGGTATTTTATAATCTCTCAGGTCAAAATATCCGTTGAAAATTCTCCTCCAAAGCACAATTTCAGTTGTAATAAAATCTGTAATGGTTCAAGTTGGCAGCATGGGCACATTATTAAAATGTTATTTGCCACTCCAGATGTGTTTTTTATTTGTTTGCAAATTGTTTTATCTTAGAGTATATAGGCCTTCATCTTTTTATGTTCATTCATGTGTCAGAAGAGCGCAAGCTTCTGCAATGTTTATTTATTTTTTGAAGTTATGCTCGTGAGTCAATTGACGGGACTTATTTTATTTTAAATAGCCTGTTTTTCAATAAAAATACTATTAAATAACTTGCATTGATATCGTACTACTGCATATGATTTATTTTTAACCTCAATAAATTCATATAGCCTATGTGACCGGAATTTGTCCGGTAAATTGAAAACCTGCCGGTCACATTGTCCGGTGCCAATTTTTTCTAGCGGAAACACTGAAAAAGACATTCTGAAATAAACGATTATGTATTAAACTAAGATTAAATAATAATACAAATATATTTCATAATAATTACATTTGTTCATAATAATGGGAAATATTTCATAATAATAAACATGTATTTCATAATAATGGGAAATATTTCACTCCTCCATGAGTCACCACCTTATCGTGGTGGAGGGGTTTGCGTGTCCCAGTGATCCTAGGAGCTATGTTGTTGGGGGCTTTATGCCCCTGGAAGGGTCACCCATGGCAAACAGGTCTCTAGGTGAGGGACCAGACAAAGTGTGGCTCATAAAGACCTTTATGATGGAGAAGAACCGAGGCCCAAGATTTCCCTTGCCCGGACGCGGGTCACCGGGGCCCCCCTCTGGAGCCAGGCCTGGAGGTGGGGCTCGGAGACGAGCGCCTGGTGGCCGGGCCTTTGCCCATGGGGCCCGGTCGGGCTCAGCCCGAAAGGGAAACATGGGCCCCCACTCCAGTGGACTCACCACCTGCAGGAGGGGCCATAGAGGTCGGGTGCGCAGTGAGCTGGGCGGTGGCCGGATGCGGGGACCCTGGTGGTCCGATCCCCGGCTGCAGCAGAAGCTAGCTCTAGGGACTTGGAATGTCACCTCTCTGGCTGGGGGGAAGGAGCCTGAGCTGGTGTGTGAGGTCGAGCGGTTCCAGCTAGATATAGTTGGACTCACCTCAACACATGGCTTGGGCTCTGGAACCAGTATCCTTGAGAGGGGTTGGACGCTTTTCCACTCTGGAGTTGCTCCGGGTGAGAGGCGCCGAGCTGGGGTGGGCATACTTATTGCCCCCCGACTTGGCGCCTGTACATTGGGGTTTACTCCGGTGGACGAGAGGGTAGCCTCTCTCCGCCTCCGCGGGTGGGGGACGGGTCCTGACTGTTGTTTGTGCTTATGCACCAAATAGCAGTTCAGAGTACCCACCCTTTTTGGAGTCCTTGGATGGAGTATTGGAGAGTGTTCCATCTGGGGACTCCCTCGTTCTGCTGGGGGACTTCAATGCTCACGTGGGCAACGACAGTGAGACCTGGAGGGGTGTGGTTGGGAGGCAGGGCCCCCCCGATCTGAACCAGAGTGGTGTTTTTGTTGTTGGACTTCTGTGCTCGTCATGGACTGTCCATAACGAACACCATGTTCAAGCATAAGAGTGTCCACATGTGCACTTGGCACCAGGACACTCTAGGCCGCAGTTCGATGATCGACTTCATAATCGTATCGTCGGACTTGCGGCCGCATGTCTTGGACACTCGGGCGAAGAGAGGGGCGGAGCTGTCAACTGATCACCACCTGGTGGTGGGTTGGCTCAGATGGTGGGGGAGGATGCCGGTCAGACCTGGCAGGCCCAAACGTGTTGTGAGGGTCTGCTGGGAACGTCTGGCAGAGTCTCCTGTCAGAAGGAGCTTTAACTCACACCTCCGGCGGAACTTCGATCATGTTCCGAGGGAGGCAGGGGACATTGAGTCCGAGTGGGCTATGTTCCGGGCCTCCATTGTTGAGGCGGCCGACCGGAGCTGTGGCCGTAAGGTCGTTGGTGCCTGTCGTGGCGGCAATCCCAGAACTCGTTGGTGGACACCAGCAGTGAGGGATGCCGTCAAGCTGAAGAAGGAGTCCTATAAGGCCTTTTTGGCATGTGGGACTCTGGAGGCAGCTGACAGGTATCGGCAGGCTAAGCGGGACGCGGCTTTGGCGGTTGCTGAGGCAAAAACTCGGACATGGGAGGAGTTTGGAGAGGCCATGGAGAACGACTTCCGAACGGCTTCGAAGAGATTCTGGTCCACCATCCGGCGTCTCAGGAGGGGGAAGCAGTGCTCCATCAACACTGTATACAGTGGGGATGGGGAGCTGTTGACCTCGACTCGGGACGTTGTGGATCGGTGGAGGGAATACTTCGAAGACCTCCTCAATCCCGCCGACACGTCTTCCAATGAGGAAGCAGAGTCTGGGGACTCAGGGGTGGACTCTCCTATCTCTGGGGCTGAGGTTGCCGAGGTGGTTAAAAAGCTCCTCGGTGGCAGGGCCCCGGGTGTGGATGAGATCCGCCCGGAGTTCCTCAAGGCTCTGGATGCTGAGGGGCTGTCTTGGTTGACACGCCTCTGCAGCATCGCGTGGACGTCGGGGACAGTACCCCTGGATTGGCAGACTGGGGTGGTGGTCCCCCTCTTTAAAAAGGGGGACCGGAGGGTGTGTTCCAACTACAGGGGGATCACACTCCTCAGCCTCCCTGGGAAGGTCTATTCAGGGGTCCTGGAGAGGAGGGTCCGTCGGATAGTCGAATCTCGGATTGAGGAGGAGCAGTGGTTTTCGTCCCGGCCGTGGAACGGTGGACCAGCTCTACACCCTCTTCAGGGTCTTGGAGGGGGCATGGGAGTTCGCCCAACCAGTCTACATGTGTTTTGTGGACTTGGAGAAGGCGTTCGACCGTGTTCCCCGGGGATTCCTGTGGGGGGTGCTTCGGGAGTATGGGGTGCCGGACTCCCTTATACGGGCTGTCCGGTCCCTGTACGACCGGTGCCAGAGTTTGGTCCCGCATTGCCGGCAGTAAGTCGGATTCGTTTCCAGTGAGGGTTGGACTCCGCCAAGGCTGCCCTTTGTCACCGATTCTGTTCATTACTTTTATGGACAGAATTTCTAGGCGCAGTCGAGGTGTCGAGGGGATCCGGTTCGGTGGCCTCAGGATTGGGTCTCTGCTATTTGCAGATGATGTGGTTCTGTTGGCTTCATCGAGCCGTGATCTACAGCTCTCGCTGGAGCGATTCGCAGCCGGTTGTGAAGCGGCTGGGATGAGAATCAGCACCTCCAAATCCGAGACCATGGTCCTCAGCCGGAAAAGGGTGGAGTGCCCTCTCCGGGTTGGGGATGAGGTCCTTCCCCAAGTGGAGGAGTTTAAGTATCTCGGGATCTTGTTCACGAGTGAGGGAAGGATGGAGCGGGAGATCGACAGACGGATCGGTGCGGCATCTGCAGTGATGCGGGTGCTGCGCCCGGTCTGTTGTGGTGAAGAAGGAGCTGAGTCGGAAGGCGAAGCTCTCTATTTACCGGTCGATCTACGTTCCCACCCTCACCTATGGTCATGAGCTTTGGGTAGTGACCGAAAGAACAAGATCGCGGATACAAGCGGCTGAAATGAGCTTCCTTCGCAGGGTGGCCGGGCTCTCCCTTAGAGATAGGGTGAGAAGCTCGGTCATCCGGGAGGGGCTCAGAGTAGAACCGCCTGCCTCCTCCGCATCGAGAGGAGCCAGATGAGGTGGCTCGGGCATCTGGTTAGGATGCCTCCTGGGACGCCTCCCTGGTGAGGTGTTCCGGGCACGGCCCACTGGGAGGAGACCCCGGGGAAGACCCAGGACACGCTGGAGGGACTATGTCTCTCGGCTGGCCTGGGAACGCCTTGGGATCCCCCCAGAGGAGCTGGAGGAAGTGGCCGGGGAGAGGGGGGTCTGGGCTTCCTTACTCCGGCTGATGCCCCCGCGACCCGACCTCGGATAAGCGGAAGAAGACGGTACGGTACGGTACGGGAAATATTTCATAATAATAAACATGTATTTCAGAATAATGGGAAATATTTCATAATAATAAACATGTATTTCAGAATAATGGGAAATATTTCATAATAATAAACATGTATTTCAGAATAATGGGAAATATTTCATAATAATAAACATGTATTTCAGAATAATGGGAAATATTTCATAATAATGGATACGTATTTCATAATAATAAACGCCTGTATTTTATAATGGACTAATTTATTCATTGAATTATGACCCAAACGGGACTCCATAGTTGTCTGGCATGGACAATTGTGTGTTTAAACCTGATCCAGAAAGGCAAACAGGACTTTCCTTGTTAAATCACAGCCCCTCTGTATTGAAATCTATTATACATGGAATGATAACTGTGTAAAAAAAAATAAAAAATAAAAAATGGCTGTTACCAGTCACAAAGTAGGTCACTTGTTTAAGCATTTAAGCTGACATTATACTTGTTGATGCAACAGTAAAATTCACTGTCCTGCAATGTATGCTTATTTTACTATCTTCCCGCCTTACATTATTTATTCATTGTCTTATGTGTTCGTTTGTGTTTTTGTATTACAATTCAAGAAAATCTCAGTAAAAATATGACTAAGAAAGTGGAGTATGGGACGATACGAAGCACAGCAGTAAATGAACGTCAGACTGGATGGAAATAAAAGAACCAGTATGTTGAAATACTGTGTTTGGTGAGATGTAAAGATAACTGTGCAGTTGAGGTTTCTGAATGCTGAAAAACCACAATGAACTGAAGCGTTGTTGTAAACAAGATGTGAGAGGAAACAAAAACAAACAACAACAACAAAAAAAAACAACCAGAAACAGTATGAAAGCACAGACTATGACTGTATTTAAATACTACCTTAAACAATAATGGACTCACTTCTCTGTTATACTGTCCAGCTGTGGTTCTGGTAGGACAGCAGGGTCGGTCCAGGAAGGAAACACCGGCAGCGAAGCAACGGGCAGAAAATACCAGCTGAATGATGCACGTCATGATCAAAGGCACCCAGAGGATCAGAATAGTACTCTAGAAAAAAAAAAAGTAAAGTAAAGTTGGAAGGAAACAGCAGTCAGAGTACTGAGAGTTTATTCTGAAGCATCAACACTTAACAGCCTCACAGAAATATAGTAAATAGATCATGATGGGAAACACAATCTTATTTATTCAGAGATGGCTGCTTTAAACGGCAGGAAAGGGTTTTCCACAGGAAAATAAGCATTGTATATCAAAGTAAAACTGTATAGAAGTTACCTTATGTTGTCAGGCACGCTTAGTTGCAGACGACAAACAGAACAAGTAGTTCAAAGTTTGGAGTTTTCTTTGAAGATCATGAAATACGCAGGAAACAGTAACACTTGCATCATCATCATTAATCCATAAACAACTATAAGTTTGAGGGCCAGAACTCTAAAACACACACTCAAAGGTTACGATGATGCAACATGTTTGATGATGTCATTAGATCTGGTGAAGATCTAGAAGACAACGTGTGTACTAGGTCTGAGTAGTACAACGTGTGTACTAGGTCTGAGTAGTACAACGTGTGTACTAGGTCTGAGTAGTACTACGTGTGTACTAGGTCTGAGTAGTACTACGTGTGTACTAGGTCTGAGTAGTACAACGTGTGTACTAGGTCTGAGTGGTACTACGTGCGTACTAGGTCTGAGTGGTACAACGTGTGTACTAGGTCTGAGTAGTACAACGTGTGTACTAGGTCTGAGTAGTACAACGTGTGTACTAGGTGTGTACTAGGTCTGTAGTACGTGTGTACTAGGTCTGAGTAGTACTACGTGTGTACTAGGTCTGAGTAGTACAACGTGTGTACTAGGTCTGAGTAGTACAATGTTACTCAAGAGAGTTGCCATTCAAGGAGTCTTGGGATGTCTACTGAAAAGCCATTATTCCCAACAACAATCATAAAAGCAAAACAATGGAAGTATTGATTCAGACGTCTGTCTCAAGGTGTTTTATGATATTTATGGCTAAAATCCAACTCTGAGCTCTAAAATTATGCTCTGGCATAAACTTGTAGTATCAAGCATAAATCTGCCTTAAAACAAAAGTTTGCTTTGTTTCAAGACGTCAAAATGTCTCCTAGATTTTCAAATACAAAGTGCTGCTGTTACGTGGCTACAGCTCTGATGAAATAAAAAGATGAACCTGTAAACATATTATATTATCTTTAAGATGCAGAGATGGTCAGCTAATCAACTTCATCTAACAGACTCACATAGATCCTCGTAGGGTCAAAGGACATTCATTAGTGATGCTGGAGTAACCAACGGCATCAGGGAAGCGGCAGTGAGTCAGGAGGCTCCGCCCACCATGTATGATGGCCCTCACCACCGCCACCAATAACCCGATAGATGAAGCTGCTGCCATGACGACTGAAGCCAGACTGAGTATGAACAGAAACCACACCTGGAGCAGGATTTAAAAATAATAATAAAAACAATTAAAATAATCATAAGAGAACAATTAAAACTGAAGATCTATAGTAGAGAAGAGAACAGATGTTAAAGAATTTTTTAAAAAGCCATCAGCAATTTCTCTGATGCCAATATAAAACATGAAACATTGACTATTTTTGCGTAACATTTAAAAAGTATGGGACATTTGATTTTCTGCATAATATAAGATGATCAACTACAGAGAGATGCAAATTGCCTAATGAGTTTACAGAGTGTCAGACAGGGGTACAAAAAGTTAAAAATAAATAAATAAAAAATAATCAATTTGTGACAACTTAGCAGTCCAATCAAAATTTGATTTTGAAACAAAAATTTAATACATTTTCCAAGACATAATAAGCTTTGTGTGCATGTGTCTGAGATGTCGGGTGACTTGAGTGAAAGAAGTTGAGAAGTAAAGCTATTGCCTGTTAGCACTGTTAGCACTGTTAGCACTGTTAGCACTGTTAGCACTGTTAGCACTGCCCTGCACAATGGGTCTGACTAAGAAAGGAACCAGGGAGCGGGTTATCATCCTCAGGTTTACTGGTTCTGTCCAGTCAACTGGCTGGTCAGTCTGGTCTGAGTGGACAGAAGACTCAAAACATCTGCAGCATCCTTTTATCATGAAACAGGTTAAGACATCATCTAAGAAGAAACAGCTGGAAAGTGAGGAGATGCAGACAGACACATGGAGCGTCATGTAAATATTGATCTGGTACCGACTCTGCGGATCAACGAGAAGAATCTCAAGGGTGAAAATATCAACATTCTTACTTGTATGAAATAAAAACAAAAATTAAACTAACCAGGCATTTCCTCCTCTTGTTTTTTGAAAGGACAATAACCAGAACGCCAACAATGATGCCCTGGAAAAAGAAGACATTTTAAAAACATAAACACAATTAAGAAGCAAGCTAAGAGAGCAAGAACTCAGCAGTGGGTTGTATGCTACAGTGCCTTGCTCATTTCAGGCTTCAATCATAAAGATGTGTGGGACACAGTTGTGAAGTGGAATGAAATTTATTGGATATTTTAAACTTTTTTAACAAATAAAAAAACTCTGCAGCGCCACCTTCTGCTGCAGTTCCAGCTCCAGTCTCTTGGGGTTTGTCTCTATCAGTTTAACTCATCCAGAGACTAAATTCTGGTCCATTCTTCCTGTAAAACAGCTGGAGCTCAGTGAGGTTGGATGGAGAGCGTTTGTGAACAGCAGTCTTCAGATCTTTCCACAGATTCTGGACTGGATTCAGGTCTGGACTTTGACTTGGCCGTTCTAACACCTGGATACGTTTAGATTGTAGATTTGTCTTCATGTTTTGGATCATTGTCCTGTTGGAAGATAAATCTCCGTCCCAGTCTCAGGTCTTCTACAGACTCCAACAGGTTTTCTCCCAGAATGCACCTGTTTTTGGCTCCATCCATCTTCCATCAGTTTTAACCATCTTCCCTGTCCCTGCTGAAGAAAAGCAGGCCCAGACCATGATGCTGCCACCACCATGTTTGACAGTGAGGATGGTGTGTTCAGGGTGATCAGCTGTGTTGCTTTTACTCCAAACATATCGTTTTGCATTGTGGGTAAAAAGTTTGATTTTGGTTTCATCTGACCAGAGCTCCTTCTTCCACATGTTTGGTGAGTCTCCAGGTGGCTTGTGGGAAACTTTAAACCAGACTTTTTATGGATCTCTTTGAGAAATGTCTTTCTTCTTGCTCAAATAATCCTTTAAATATTTTTGGCCAGAAACACTAGCATGACCTTCAGCATGGTCATTCAGAACACAAGAACAGAATATGTGAAAAGATTATTTTTCTTTTTCCTCAATTACAGATTTTTGTTAGGAGCATAAATTGAAATCACCATTAAAATTTGATTAATTGCACAGCCGTACACTCTGTGTTTTATTGATAATTTGGTTAAATATCAACAGACGTGACATCATCCTGAAAGCCTTTACCCTATTTTTTAAAAATACATTCCCTCCCCTCCCCCCCCCTCCCCCAGACCCACCTTTGAAGCCACACTTCCAGAGGACTAACAAAACTAACAAAAGAGCCAAGGGTTCAGTAACTTTGCTGGGTCAGAGTGGTCAGAGTGGTAATCTGCTCAACACCAACACTTTTACACTTGATTACAAGGTCGACAACACTGACCTTCCAAAGAAATGAAAATAAAAACAAGCTCATTAGAAACACATCTTTATAGCAGCCACAACAATAATAATGAAAGTAATGATGAAAGCAGAAAACTAGCATGAAAGCTAAGTGGAGTTGGGAATGAGCCTACTTATACTTCATTTAACGGAAACCAAATGTCATTTAGAAGTTGAAGGTTAGCGGACTTTTGTGATTATTAAAAAGCTGTGTATTCCTGATGGAACGTTTTTCTGTTAAATCATCACGTTAATCAGTGACATTAATTCTGAGGTGTGTTTAGTTCTCACCACCATTCCTGAAGTGAGAGCGATCACGTTGGAGATGGCATATTCCAGGGCTCGGGCATGCTCGTGCACGTTGACGTGTCTCAGCACTGCGCCATGTACCAGCGCTCCCAGCAGGAAGTTAACGTGTCCCACAATAATCAGGCTGAGGCCCGTCTTCATCTGGGCCCGGGGCTCCTCCGGACCGGCCCAACACACTCCTGACAGGAAACAAGCAGTTAAAGGATCAGAACTCCGTTCCTGGATGTTACATCATCCATGTTGTTCTGTTGTCGTGATCACAGACCCGGCAGCCAAACCGAAGCCCGGCAGAGACGTCAGTCGAGTTAATGATTGGCTGCTGAGCACATAGATAAACAATACAGGGCTTAAAGTTAAAAAAAAAAAAAAAAAAACCCTGAGACCACTCAGAGATAACGTGTTTCTGTTTGTGTATTTGTGTGTGGTTTTTGAAAAAAAAAAATCCTGAATCAGAGTCAAACGCCAGAGAACAGGAACATTGCAACACGTGCAATTATCAGAGTAGACTAAAAATGAAATGATGTTCTAATAAACTAAATGATGTAGCAGCAGATATTTAAGATTTTATACTATACAAAAGGTTTAGACGACTTGAACACTTTTCTGGCAGTGATGAAATTAAAAGAGACTACTGGGGAAGGAAACCAAAGTTACCTTGACTGTTTTTGAAATTGAAGAATTTTGTGCAGTTTTAAATAATTGAATAACTGTTGAGGCTAAATGAAGTTCAGTCTCAACTGTAATTAAGCCACATTCTTTAATTTATCTTCTAAAACTAATTTCAGTTTTCTACCATTAATGTGTAATGTTGCCTCCTGTATGGAGAAACAGAATTTGATTTTAATTGGCACTGAAAAAAAGTATAATCCAGGAATCTTTTTTAAAGATAAGGTTTTGGTATTTTCAGCAATACTCAACCTATTACAAACATTTATATCCAGATATAGTTATTTTTCATTGATATATTTTTCCAGATATGGAAATGACAACCATATTTATTTTTCTGCCTCTTTAAGGTTTAAACAGAAAACACCTGTGATAATATGAAAAGGATTAATATCAAACAACCTACACGTGCACAAAACAAAACCTAAATTACTTTTTACAGTTGTAACTTTTTTTCTAAGAGTTGAAATGATATATAGATATAGTGAAACACTGTCAGCTGTTAAGTTCCAGAACTTTTTACAAGAGGTTAAGACTCAAAACTGATCACAATTGCATCCTTTTTTGTGGATTTTTATCCCGTCACTGCTCCATTTGGAGAATTCTGTCTGATACTTTCCAGGATGACGTCACACATGTCAGGAGAAACTTCAAAATAGATCAGACACGGTTTTTAACCACTGGGAAACATTTTGACTCGTAATCCAAGCCAAACATTTTAGAAAGTATGGCTGCAACTGAAAGAACATTTCAAATATCATCTTCGCCCTCAGCATATATTTAAAACAAGCAACCGCCTGCACGTGCCAGTCATTAATTACCTGAGCCGGTACCGGTCATCTCAGCTGGGTACCAGGCGTTTAAATGACCGGGACTATCTGGGTTCGGTTGATCAGCGAGTCTCCAGTTTACTGAAAACCAGTCCTCCAGTTCATACTCCAGTTTACTGAAAACCAGTACTCCAGTTCATACTCCAGTTTGCTGAAAACCAGTCCTCCAGTTCATACTCCAGTTTACTGAAAACCAGTACTCCAGTTCATACTCCAGTTTACTGAAAACCAGTACTCCAGTCCATACTCCAGTTTACTGAAAACCACAGTACTCCAGTTCATACTCCAGTTTACTGAAAACCAGTACTCCAGTTCATACTCCAGTTTACTGAAAACCACAGTACTCCAGTTCATACTCCAGTTTACTGAGCGCGAGACAAACGGGACTGACTGGCTGACGCTGCAATCAGAGACGCTTTCAAAATAAAAGAATGTGAAAGTGCATGTCGTCTATTACTCAAAGCCAAACTGCCAAACAGCCTCAAGATAAGATAAAGCAATTTTTAGTTTGTTTAAATTGTTAAATTTGTTAATATTTATACAGCGACCTGAAATACTCCCCATAAATAAATACAAATGATTTTCTCTATTGAAACATGTACTGCTTTTATTTTTTAAAGTACAGACGCTACCCAGTTTGTATTTAAAGTTGATAATTCTGGTGAACACCTTTTGCAGATGCATCTGTTAACGTGTTCCAAGTTATAACGTGGTTGAAAGTGTCACAGAAATGTGCCCCCACTTGAACTTTATTCCACAATCTGCTAATGTTGCACCAAAACTTCATTTAACCTCTTTAACCAGAGTATATTTGTTGCTGTTGTCTACATAACAATCCATCCATCCATCATCTAGACCCGTTTAATCCTCTGCAGGGTCACAGGGACCTGCTGGAGTCTATCCAGCTCACTACAGGTGAGAGGCAGGGGTTCACCTGGACAGGTTGTCTACATAACACTAAAGAAAACACGCTATTATTTAAAATATATGTCTTATTTTGATGTGATCAGTGAAAATGTTGCCATGTCCAACATTGAATAAAATCCCTTTTTTTAAACAGCTTAATTTCTCCACAAACCACTCCAAGTAACATTTACTTATAGCCGCACTAAAGCCACACTTAGAATACCCATAATAGGCTATTCTAAGACTCTAGTGAGTCATGGCCACATATATATATGTATATATATCTATATATCTATATATAGATATATATATTACTGTCTGTACATACTAATGGTTCGTACCATCATTTGGCCAATTATTTTAAAGTCAGATATATTTGCATTTTGATCTTGCAGCAGATGTTAGTTGTGTGTGAGTTACAGTGAATGTGTACTTCACCAGTCTGATCTGATCTAACATATTTTATTGAACAACTGAAATCCTGAATCTGTCAAAACAAAGTTTAATTGACTTGATGCTATATTCTGATTACAAAGTGTTCCTTTAATTTTTTTGAGTAGTGTATTTAGATATTTATGTGCTCTCCTCTCTCTGTCCTCCATCCTCTCTGTCCTCTCTGTCCTCCTCTCTCTGTCCTCCATCTCTCTCTCTGTCCTCCTCTCTCTGTCCTCTCTGTCCCTCTCTCCTCCCTCTCTCTATCTCTGTCCTCCATCCTCTCTCTGTCCTCCCTCCTCTCTCTCTGTCCTCCTCCTCTCTGTCTCTCCTCCTCTCTCTGTCCTCTCTGATCCTCTCTCTGTCCTCTCCTCATCCTCTCTCTGTCCTCCATCTCTCTGTCTCTGTCCTCCCTCTCTCCTCCATCTCTGTCCTCCTGTCTCTCCCTCCTCTCTCTGTCCTCCATCCTCTGTCCTCCATCTCTCTCTGTCCTCCATCCTCTCTCTGTCCCTCTCTCTCTCTCTCCTCCTCTCTGTCCTCCATCCTCTCTCTGTCTCTGTCCTCCATCCTCCTCTCTCCTGTCCTCCTCCTCTCTCTGTCCTCATCCTCTCTGTCCTCCCTCCTCTCTGTCTCATCCTCCTGTTCCTCTATCTGTCCTCCTCATCTCTCTGTCCTCATCCTCCTCTCTCTCTCTGTCCTCCTCCTCTCTCTGTCCTCCATCCTCTCTGTCCTCCCTCTCTCTCTCTCTCTCTCTCTGTCCTCCTCCTCTATGTCCTCCTAATCTCTGTCTCTCCTCTCTCTGTCCTCCATCTCTCTGTCCTCTCTCTGTCCTCCTCCCTTCCTCTCTCTCTGTCTCCATCCTCTCTGTCCTCTCCTCCTCCTCCTCTCTGTCCTCCCCTCCTCTCTCTCCTCCTCTCTCTGTCCCTCTGTCTCTCTCTGTCCTCTCCTCTCTCTGTCCTCCATCCTCTCTGTCCTCCTCTCTCCCTCCTCTCCATCCTCTCTCTGTCCTCCCTCTCTCTGTCCTCCATCCTCTCTCCTCCCTCCTCTCATCCTCCATCCCTCTCTGTCCTCCATCCTTCTCTCTGTATCCATCCTCCTCCCTGTCTCTCTCGGTCCTCCTGCTCTCTCTATCCCAGAGATATATATATATATATATATATATATATATATATATATATATATATATATATATATATATATATATATATATATATATATATTGTATGTATGTTTGTATACATATATGTGTGTGTGTGTGTGTGTGTGTGTGTGTGTGTGTGTGGACTGTATCAACTATAACTATAAAACTTTAAATTCATCACTGATTTGATAACATAGAACCAGCTACATGGCCTGCACAGAATCAACTACACAACTTCAACAATAATAGATGCCTATTAGAAACAACGACAAAATCTTTCAATACAACATCACAAACAGCAGATCAGTTCTCAAAGAAAGCCTGAAATCTTCATACACCGCTGATTTAGCTACTAACAATGAACCAGCCTAAATGAGCCTGCAGTATTTTTAATTTCCACAAAAAATAGAAGCCATATGTATTATATGCTATCAGAAACAAAAAGAAAATTTTGCAACACAACATGAGACATCACAACAGTTCTCAATTAAAACTCGAAATGGATTTTAAGTTCGCCACTGAATAACCGGATGATTAAAAACAATGAACCGGCCACAAAGCCTGCAAAAATCTTAATAAAAATAGATGTAATGAGACAGGAACAAACAATGTGCCACAGAGTCAGTGTAACTGTCCGTGGTACTCATGTGACATTAGTCTGGTACAGTGTAACTGTCCGTGGTACTCATGTGACATTAGTCTGGTACAGCGGAGCTGTCCGTGGTACTCATGTGACATTAGTCTGGTACAGCAGGGATGTCAAGATCCAGTCCTGGAGGGCCACTGTCCTGCATTTCTTAGATGTTTCCCCGCTTCAGCACACCTGATTCAAATGACTGGGCCATTAACAGACTTGTGCAGACCTGGATGACAAGGTGGTGATAATCCATTCATTTGAATCAGGTGTGGTGAAGCAGGGAAACATCTAAGGTATGCAGGACAGCGGCCCTCGAGGACCGGAGTTTGACACCCCTGTGGTACAGTGTAACTGTCCGTGGTACTCATGTGACATTAGTCTGGTACAGCGGAGCTGTCCGTGGTACTCATGTGACATTAGTCTGGTACAGCGGAGCTGTCAGTGTTACTCATGTGACATTAGTCTGGTACAGTGTAACTGTCCGTGTTACTCATGTGACATTAGTCTGGTACAGTGTAACTGTCCGTGGCACTCATGTGACATTAGTCTGGTACAGTGTAACTGTCCGTGATTCTCATGTGACATTAGTCTGGTACAGTGTAACTGTCCGTGGCACTCATGTGACATTAGTCTGGTACAGTGTAACTGTCCGTGGTACTCATGTGACATTAGTCTGGTACAGCGGAGCTGTCCGTGGTACTCATGTGACATTAGTCTGGTACAGTGTAACTGTCCGTGGTACTCATGTGACATTAGTCTGGTACAGCGGAGCTGTCCGTGGTACTCATGTGACATTAGTTTGGTACAGTGGAGCTGTCCGTCGTACTCATTTGACATTAGTTTGGTACAGCGGAGCTGTCCGTGGTACTCATGTGACATTATTCTGGTACAGTGGAGCTGTCCGTGGTACTCATTTGGGATTAGTTTGGTACAGCGGAGCTGTCCATGGAACTGCGGTGCTGAACATCGTACGTAAAGGCGCAATGCACGGCGGCAGTCTTTAAAAGGAAAAGTGTTTTACCGCCACTTTTTTTTCTCCCATTTTTACAATTTTTTTTTTTTTTTTTTTTTTTACATTTTTGAGCAGCACCCCCCGGTACTCCCTGCAGGTACTCCGTCTTCCTCCCACAGTCCAAAGACATGCATGTTAGGTTATTTGATGGATCTAAATTGCCCGTAGGAGTGATTGTGAGGTGTGAATGGTTGTTTGTCTGCATGTGGCCCTGCGATGGACTGGTGACCTGTCCAGGTGGAACCCCTGCCTTTTACCTGCAGAGAGCTGGGATAGACTCCAGCAGATCCCCGTGACCCTGAAGAGGATTAGGTGGGTAATGGATGGATTGGGCACAAACACATAATCATGTGCAAATGTAAAGAATTTAAATAAATGCTTAATACTTGCTCTCTTGTCAAAAATGTTGATAATATTCAGTACTGGACAAAACTAAGTTCATTCCAGATAAGTAAACAGTTAAATTATGTAATTATTGATGTCAAAACGTGACCACTTGGTGGCAACATTCATCCACTTTGATGGAGGCAATCTGAATAAACATTCCTCCATCCCAATATCTGAAAGTTTTTCTATATAACAATGACAATTGCGGCTCAGTAACAACACTGTGTCATTTTTTGCTTGACTGAGCATATGATTTAAGCACCAAATAGCTACAACACAACAGCGTAGATGTATCTATCAACTTCATGTTGCCAAAAACCTCAAAATTTATATTTACTGTGATTCAGTATCAATTGGTTGTTTTCATTTAAAAGGTGGTGGTACATTGCACAAAGGCAAAATAGTCTGATGTGTTGTTCTCAAGCTACTGCAATATCCATTTAGAAAATTCACTGCATTTTTGGATACACAAATGTCCTACATACAGAGCAGCTGTGAAATATTTGAGGATGACAAACAAATATAAACTATGTCTGCCAGCATGTATCCGTATGTATCACACTATAAACAGGAAGCTGTACTTGGAGCTTTTCGCAACACCAGAAACAATACTTGCAACCTAAAAAGGTATCATAATCGTCACAAAATTCAGGAGGGAATGATCTTTGACATGCAAAACAGGAATATGAAATTAATATTCTAAAACCAACTCATATAAACACCTTAAACAGGGCACATAATTTTAAAAAAAATATATACATCTATATACTTTTTTATGATTTAGTGTGCTTGAGTGTCTAAGTCACTGACAACTGAAAAACCTCTGAAATAACATCAGGCTGCCACTGTGTCTGGGCGCATCTTTCTCTAAGAATTCCTAATTGACAAAATAGTTCAGATTTACGGGGTACTGTGATGGCAGCAGGTGGAATTTTTAACTTGCATTTAATCTCACAAATACATTTGAACAGGGCTAGTTAGCTAAGTGAGCTAACTATTTTCTGACTCTAGCAGCAATGAATTTGCCCAATACTCCAGCAACCCCCCCCCCCCCCCCCCCCCCCCCCCCCCCCCCCCCCCCCCCCCCCCCCGTAACTCACATCCAAATTTGTTAATTGCCTTAATGTTTCTGCTGATTTGAAAGAACAGTTAAAAATAGAAAATGTAGTTTCTAGATGCTGTGAAGCTCAGAAATATTAAAATAACATCATTCTTCATTGCATACCATCAGAGTGCAGGTTCTCCATGATAATATTTCCATCAATAAAAGTGATGGTCTGATATGTTACTGCAGTGGACAACACCTTGAGAGAGAATTAATATAACTATGGCAGCTAGAATCAAGTAATCCCAATGGGTTTAGATCACAGACTCTGTAATGTGCTCTGACATTGTCTGCACTTGTCTGCACCAGGCTGTATAATCAAATCTAGGTATATTGAATTTCTCAGATGATATTGAGTCTGAGAACACAGAGGTACAGAAAAGGGTTAGAGTTATGTGCCTTCCTTGTGCCTACATGCACAGAGTGTAAGAGCCTGACAAAATATCTGCCAGGATTTGACACAAAGCTGCAGACGCTGCCTTTCAAATGTACATGCATATGCATATGCAATGAGGTTGAAGTCCACTCTGTACTTCAACATCTGAATGGACCAAAATAAAATTTATAAATGTTTCTTGAGTTAAAAGAAAAAAAAAAAACAACACATTTCATGCTTAACTTCTTATCGAATATCAGTGCCCTAATTTTTCACACATAGTTTATTTCAATTGTTGCAGAATAGAAATGCCAGATCACATGTTTTCAAAAACAATTTAAAAACCATAGAAATTTTGGGTCAGAGCTGTTTCAGCTAATCAACCTATTACCTGAAGCGTATATATAATCTTTGAAACACATGGAGGCAGTGTGATGACATTTGAATGCATTGTTTCTAATGGCACTGGTGCATATTTGATGATGGGATAAAAGACATGAGCAAACAGACTATATTATATATATTATATTATATATCTGGACTATATTGGGATTTTCTATAACATATGATGAGATTTGGCAAGAATGCATCATGCTGATTTAACTGTGTTTCAAAATTAAGAAGGACATTAGAGCAAAAAATTCATTGTAAACATCACAGGACTTTTTGAAAGAGGTGGAACATTCTAGAATAGCCAAGTAAACACCATTAACATGCATGTTACATGTTGGAGTCAAAACTAAAGCAGCTGAAACTGAAGACAGCTGCAGAAAAGGCCTGCAAAGCCTCGTAAAGAAAGGATTCGGTTTTGTAGTAAAGACCATGGCTTCCACACAACATGCAGTCATTGCCTATAAAGAAAAAGTATTAAAACATAGCTTTTTATGTATGGTTATAGCATTAATAGTGATTTGTTCGCATGTAACTGTGTGGTCCTTTGATGAACTGACGACCAGTCAACCGTGTACTATGGTCTGATGGCTTTGGGGACTGGCTCCAGCCTACGACTCTGCCTTCTTCTTCTGCAGGTTTGTATCTTTTTAAATTGATATTAAGCCTTTGCATTAACCAGTGCAGAGATATAGCAAATATTGTACAGGATAATGTGAAATTAGATCAAAGTCTGTGAATGGGGAGCCTGGGCCCTTTGTGTTACTCTTGGTGTATTGAAAAACCCTTCAACCAGAAGTCCGGAGAATGAAAAGTCTCCCTTTCTTAGGCCATTTTTGGAACTACATCTGCTATGACACAGACAATTTAGTATACAGAACAAAATGCATACTGGTCCGGTAGCCATTCTTAGTATATAGTAGACTTCTATGAAAGCAATTATGCTACAGAATGGCTTGTATGGCAATGAAGTGACACAGTCTCTGCAAGGTAGATTAGTAAATTGAAAACAAGAATCTCTTTTTTTTTTCTTTTTTTTTTTTTTTTTACGAAAGTAGCATTGTATTTTTCGTATTCTGCATACTTCATTTTAAAAAACTAGTAGCACTAGTAATAGTACTTAACAGCCTTTAACTCTCAGATATACTAACAGAATCGTTAGTTCATCAATGATCTGTGTTTGTGATATAATTGACTCCTGAAAATATGAAGCATTTACTGAGCATGACAGGGTTGTTCTATATCTAAGTTTTAGAATCGGTGGGCACCTTATACTCGAATAAAGAAACTTTCTTTTAATGTCCCTTTTTACAGATTTTTAATCATGACTATACACCCGAAAGTCACCACTTTAGAGCTGCATTCCCAGTAGTATCTGGGCTGGGGGTCAGTGTTTTCTCACTGAACAGCTGAATTACGGTATAACCCTCCATCATTCGTCCCCTGCGCGTTAGTTAACCGTGAGTTTCGGACCAAGGACTCGTTGTCTTCGGCGAGGTGGTGGTGCGGACTGCTTTTGTTTACATTATTTTAATAATTTCCCCTGTTTAGTCGACTGAAGCTGTGTGTCCTTAGCAACCAGAGGTAAAATAGGTGCTCTGGAGTTGGACAAACCGGTGCTAGTCACCAGCTAAGTTAGCTAACGAGCTAAGTCATGATGAACTGGCTTTGTCCAAGCTCCTCCACGCATGGGCGAGGCTAGCCCTTTTTTAGGGGTGCTTCAGCACCCCAAAAACCTGGAGTAAGAAATGTTGTTATTCTAAAATTTTAGTTCACATTTGACAAGCTTAGATAATGTCCAAAACTTAATCCTTTGTTTGTGGTTTAAGTTTATATTTTAAGAATGAAAATGAAAACAACCCCGGCTAATTGGTATCGTCCTCTTCTCACTAATTACTTGTGGGTTGTGGTGGGGCTCATGGGGGGCTCAGCACCCCTAATGCTCTGATCCTAGAGTCGCCCCTGCCTCCACGTTACATGACAAATATTTGCTTGCAGCCTGCTTAGAAGAGTAGAGGCATTTTTAATTAACACCCGATTTGTATCATAACTATTATCGCATTTTGACCACACAGCCATGTGTTTTTCAAAGTAAAAACATACTGTGGTCATCTTTAACAAGAGATGAGGTGAGAAGATTGCAGTGTAGCTTGAAATTTGGCTTAACCCAATGTTTTAATGCGTTCTGTGAACGATCATTTTCAGTTTTTAATTAGTTTGGTCGGGCCTGCTCTATTAATCTCCGATCTACGATCGCCAAACTAAGTTAAAATACAAGACAGCTAAAATGGAAATAACTGAAGGAACTGTCAGTGAAAAACACCTGAATGCAAGTTTGTTTGCCCCCCTCACGCTAAAACCGGAAGTGTAACCATGGTGCGTGACGTCACGCCGATATCGAGAGTACAGTGATGGTTGTATCTACTGACTTCAGAATAGTATGCTGAAGGGATTTTTCTTTATTTTTTATCGGGTCTTCTGATAACATCTATTGACAAATGTGATTAATATTCTTCTAATTGTGTATTTGTTTAAATGTTTCCCCTAAAACTAAAAAAACAGGACATCGCAAATGATTTTTTTTTTTAAGGTTTATTTTATTTTGAAAATTCCATGCGTATGTTCCGGTGTTTAGCCGTGGAAGCAGCGAGGCTGAAGGGAAGCAGCAGTTTAACCTCCCACACTGCGGTCTCCTGTCCGGCTCCGTAGAGGTCCTGATAGTCCGGTTCCGTAGAGGTCCAGAAGCATGCGGCAGTGGTGTGTCCCCGCTGCGACCCTGCGCGCTGCACCAACCCCGGGGCGCGTGTCCGTGTCACCACCTCCACCAGGTGAGACTGATCATTTCCAGCGCTCTGTTATGTTCTGGCTCTAGTTTAGTTTTTACCAGAGCGATGACTTAATCACCACGGTATTCCAGTAACCAGCACATTTTAAACTGGTCCAGTTCATTACCAACTGGTCGTTTGTGAACTGGCATTCGTTTCCTTTGCGTCTTTTTTGTAAATTCGATTACATTTGTTAACGAAGTTGTGTCACGGAAATACAGTCATGTTTGTAAAGTTAGAACTCCATCTTTAAGTTCAGTTTTCTTTTCTTTTTTAAAAATGTGTGTTTTGTGTAAATGTAAAAACATGATTAGAAAAATTATCTGATCACAGTTGGTCTTAGTATTCAGGGAAGACCAATTGTGACACACAGCAACATTTTTGCTGCCATTCCAAAAAAAAAAAAGACAAAAGGAAGCGTGTATGTATGTATGTATGTATGCATGTATGTATATAATATATATATATATATATATATATATATATATATATATATATATTGTGTGTGTGTGTATATATATATATATATATATATATATATATATATATGTATATGTATGTATATATATATATATATATATATATATATATATATATATATATATATATAAACACGGCAGTACTAAGTTATATGTGCTATATATATATATATATATATATGTGTATATAGCACGTAAACTTAGTGCTGCCGTGATTCAGTAGCTTGTAGATCCACATTTAACAGTACCAACTTGAAGTAGTTGTTTCCTGTATGATTGTATCAGTCCATCAGAGGGTTGTGGATGTGCCTCAGCATTTCAGTGGCCTGGATTTGACTAGGACATAACAAAATCAAATTCTTTGATTTTTCAGCCATTTGATGTAAAATTGCTGGTGTGTTTGGTTCATTGACCCAGTTTTGGTCCGGCTTTAGCTGTTGGACAGATGGCCTTCATTTACTCTCATAATACTCTGGTTTACAGAGTATGACGCAATCTAGAATACTTTAATATGCAGATTATTGTTTTATTTCACGATTGATTCAATGACTGCGAAGTGTCCAAGTCTCGTGGCTACAAAACAACGGCAGATAATCATCCCGTCCACTGCAGTGCCTGACAGTAAGAATCAGCTGTTAGTGCTGAAATGCTGTTTGGATTTCCTCTATTATGGTTTCCATTGGTGTTATCTGTTTATGGGACATTATTCCACAAGTTTTGTGGTTTGTTCAGATTTAGTTTGGCAAATCCCAGTTGTACTTCAATGTACAATTGTATGTTTTTGATTTTATCAATTTTCATTATTTGCACAATCAGCTCTGTAGGGTCCAGAAGCGGAGCAACGATTCTTTATTGGTTTGTTCAGTTTTTTTTTCCAAGTCACTGACTCTGCTACAGATGACTCCAGACTAAATTACTCTCCACAACAGACTGGTAGTTGCAATATCTGGATGCAAACACTGAGAGACACAAGCAGTTGTGTCCCTTCTTGTAGATAGCATCACTGCTGCACGTTCAGGACTGGAGACTGAATCTTCAATGTTCTTTTTCTCTTCTAAAAGAGAAAGCCATACTTGTTCAAACTTTTTCAAACTTTGCTGTCATATTTAGTGTAGCCCTTGGTCTTTTTTGTATTCCACGGTTTGACCTTGATGTAAGTGACCTCCAGACTGACAGTCGTCCTGAATGCTTTTCCACCTTTGCCAGATTGATGTGCAGAAACAATAGTTTCTCTCAGATGCTATGTCTCTTGGCGTTGTGTTCACGAGAGATCGACCGATTATCGGTGGCTGATATTTGGAAATTTGACGTATATCTGCCTTTTTTTTAAATCCGCTGCACTAAGTTTGTTGTCTAGAATGTTTTGGCTGATGTTCCCCCACAAAATAGTTTTACTGCTCAAATTAAGTTTGTTATTCTGGGCTAGCGGCAACAAAAGTCGCTGCATCATGATGTACTTACTGAAGAAGATCAGCTGTGCGTGAACCGCCCTGCCGTGCTAATTTATCACCAGCTGATCAAACTGCTGCATCTCTACTGACGTGTATTATAAGGATCAATAGTACGCTCAGGCATAATCATACTTTAGTTCTTGCCTGGACAAATGCTCAAGGTTAGCCCCGAGTGTCTGTGCCAAGTCTTTGATAGATTGCCAGATCTTTGAATGACCGATGGATTCTTCTGTTTTCTTTAACTGCAATTTACTCAAACAGATTTGGTTTTCAAGCTGCTAAATATATCTGTCAGCTTCGCATTTTGCATCTAAGTACAAGTATGAATTCAGCTAAGCTTCTCCTTTTTTAAAAACATTTATTTCATTGAATAATAATTTAAACAATTCAATGTGTTTAGTAGTTCTGACCAACTCTGCTACGTGTTGTCTGAGTTTTAAGGTTGTGGAGAAGTAAACATAGCACTGTGGTGCTAACTATCTGGTGATAAATCAGCTCATCTGTGCAGCGTTTCTGTCTCAGTCTCATTAAGACTAAAGTGAAACCCGACTCATATCTGCAGATCCAACCATGGACTGCTGTGAGATGGAGCCGCGCTACACCATCGAACAGATCGACCTCCTGCAGCGCCTCCGACTCTCCGGCATGTCCAAACCACAGATCGTCCTCGCTCTGGAGTCCCTGGAGAGGCTGGACCCGGACCAGCGCTCGTCCTCATTGTGACGCCAGTCCTCCGTTGTCCAACGATGTCCCTGCTGCAGCTGCTCCGGCCCCGTCCTCATCTTCATCCTCCTCCTCCTCCTCGCTCTCTCTGGCCTCCGCCACCACACAGACCTCTGGGCTGGACGGCGCCGCCCTGTCGCCCAGCAACAGCTACGAGGCCTCGCCCCCACCCCTTTATCCGTCCAGCGTGGCAGCGCCGCGATCTTTCACCTACGACCTGATGGGAGAGGAGGAGTGGGACCTGGAGGAGAAGGTGGAGGACTACATGAGGTGAGAAAACGAGTGTTATCGGAGAGCTACAGAGATTAATTAGTTATGAAACAAAAAGAGAGGGAAAGAGAGACTATTATAACATCAGATAATGGCCCCTCGTGTCCCTGGAGCTGCAGGGTTATTCTGCAGAATGATCGTGGAGTTAATTCAGGTCAGTTATTCAGGGATTAATGGGGGGTAGGCTTGGGTGGTATCCAAATTTTGATACCGTCAAGCTTCCCTCACATTTTACCGGGGTATACGGTATTCCCGCGACTATTAAGGCGAACAAACACCACCGGCGGACGCCGAGCGTCAAAACAGCCGTCCCCATTATGTGCGCCGCCGCAGGGCTTTACGCCTGGAAAAAAAAAAGGCAAGTTTACCTCGAAACAGCAGTTCAGTGCTTCAATATAAACTTGGCTCAACTACAGTTGTTATTTATTTGTGTATTTCTTGCTTTTCACTGTAGTTTTAACTGTTCCTTCTCTGCTTTAGCTCCTCTCTTTGCCTGAAACTGCATTTATATTGCGCTGCGCTTTATAGTAAAGTGTCTGATGCTGAACGTTTCACTTCCTATAAATTCTTCAAGTAAATTCTTCAAAGTCCAACGTTATTAGTTTAATTAAAAGCTTTTATTATGAAGCAGCAAACTCAGGAAGTGTTGTTTTCATCGTCAATACCTTAACAGGACGAGTCAAGCCGAGATCAGCTGCGAGTGAACGTCAATAAACGGTAAAATAAAGCAGAACACACAGCGATACAGGAGAGAAACTAAACTTCAAACCACAGAAATCATTCATTGCATTTTTTTATGACGGTATTGAAACTGATACCGCTGCTATTTTTAAATACCGGAAGTATACGGTATTACCGTAATACCGCCCAAGCCTAATGGGGGGAGAAAAGAAGGACCAGTGATTAAAGGTTAATCAGGGCAAGAAAGGATGTTTTTAACTACTGTCCAATCATGGGCTCTTGATTGTTTCTGCAGGAGAGACAGTAACCTGGTGAAAGAAGAGATCAAAACCTTCCTCAACAATCGCAGGATCTCTCAAGCAATCGTAGGCCAAGTTACAGGTACTCTGCTTTTACTGTGATGTTACAGGTACTCTGCTGTTACTGTGATGTTACAGGTACTCTGCTGTTACTGTGATGTTACAGGTACTCTGCTTTTACTGTGATGTTACAGGTACTCTGCTGTTACTTACTGTGATGTTACAGGTACTCTGCTTTTACTGTGATGTTACAGGTACTCTGCTGTTACTGTATGTTGTACTCTGCTTTTACTGTGATGTTACAGGTACTCTGCTGTTACTGTGACTGTGATGTTACAGGTACTCTGCTTTTACTGTGATGTTACAGGTACTCTGCTGTTACTGTGATGTTACAGGTACTCTGCTTTTACTGTGATGTTACAGGTACTCTGCTGTTACTGTGATGTTACAGGTACTCTGCTTTTACTGTAATGTTACAGGTACCCTGCTGTTACTGTGATGTTACAGGTACTCTGCTGTTACTGTGATGTTACAGGTACTCTGCTGTTACTGTGATGTTACAGGTACTCTGCTTTACTGTGATGTTACAGGTACTCTGCTTTTACTGTGATGTTACAGGTACTCTGCTGTTACTGTGATGTTACAGGTACTCTGCTTTTACTGTGATGTTACAGGTACTCTGCTGTTTACTGTGATGTTACAGGTACTCTGCTGTTACTGTGATGTTACAGGTACTCTGCTTTTACTGTGATGTTACAGGTACTCTGCTGTTACTGTGATGTTACAGGTACTCTGCTGATACTGTGAAGTTTACGGTACTCTGCTTTTACTGTGATGTTACAGGTACTCTGCTTTTACTGTGTGATGTTACAGGTACTCTGCTTTTACTGTGATTTACGGTACTGTTACGGTACTCTGCTTTTACTGTGATGTTACAGGTACTCTGCTTTTACTGTGATGTTACAGGTACTCTGCTGTTACTGTGATGTTACAGGTACTCTGCTGTTACTGTGATGTTACAGGTACTCTGCTGTTACTGTGATGTTACAGGTACTCTTTGTTACTGTGTGTTACAGGTACTCTGCTGTTACTGTGTTACAGGTACTCTGCTGTTACTGTGTGTACAGGTACTCTGCTGTACTGTGACTGTTTACAGTACTCTGCTGTTACTGTGATGTTACAGGTACTCTGCTGTTACTGTGATGTTACAGGTACTCTGCTGTTACTGTGATGTTACAGGTACTCTGCTGTTACTGTGATGTTACAGGTACTCTGCTGTTACTGTGATGTTACAGGTACTCTGCTGTTACTGTGATGTTACAGGTACTCTGCTGTTACTGTGATGTTACAGGTACTCTGCTGTTACTGGGATGTTTCAAAGCACTTACACGTCACCCCTGAGCTGCCCTCAGGAAAACTGCCTCTCCAAGCATCTCTGGTTGAAAATTTTCATAACTTTTCATAAAGTAATATAATACTTCTTTATTAACCACAAATGGAAAATAAAGAAGTATTTAAAATTATTATTTTGCTTTTATTACTTTTAGGGCTGAGCAAGTTAACACGTTATTATCACGTTAACTCATTAATTTATGAACGCCGACATTTATTTTATTCCGATTAACGCATGTTGCTCACATGCTTTTGTTTTGAAAAGTTTGTTACTGGCTGCTGCAGAACCGGAAGAGAAAACAGACATGAAGAACAGTAAAAATCTGTGAACTTTACAGTTCAGGTAGCAACTCAGGTAGCAATATTAACAGTTCTGTCTGAAAAACAACTTTCAAACCCCTTTGTTGAAGATGTTCACGATGTCGTCATCCCTCCATGTTTCATCAGATCTGCTCCATGTGTTCACTGTCCTGCTGTTCTCTAGCTGGTTACTGCAGTGCGGCTCCATCTAGTGGCTCAGATGTGTAATGACAACAGAAAGTCTGTTCCTTGATTATAAAACAAAGCAAATTCTGGGTCACGTAAACCAGACAATAAAATACTAAAAACAAATTCAGTCCCATGGCCTGTTTGCTAAAATTGAAATATAAAAAAAGGTATTTATTTCGTTTTTTTTGTGTTAGATTAAAAAACGGAAAAATAAAAAATAAAAAGTCACTTTTTAATTTTTTAAATTTTTGATTGACAACCGAAAATGGAAAAAAAACAAATGATAGACAGATAATTACAGATTGATAAAGTTACAGAACTTTAACGTGGACATTTTCATTTTAAAGTTCTCCCAGATGGAGGATTCAACAGAAACAAAGTTATTTGTAACAACTGACAAGTTGAACTCCCCGTTAAAAGTTTCTGCTGTTACCTCAGAAATTACCTGTTTTAATGTTCTGATTGTGGCCTCTAGATTGTTAGGATTTTGTTGGTAGACTTTTTTTATTTTTTATAAAAACAGGTGACATTAATTCCCTGGCAGTGGCAATAAGCTTTATTTTATTTGACATTTTTTAAGATGAGATTTACACTAAATATGTGTAACTGACAAGTGCTGATGTTAAAAGTGTTTGAACAACAAATGTTATGGCACTTTAGTTCATATGGCAGCAGAACATTTAAATAAAAGTGACCTTTACACTACTTTTGAATTCATTATTTGATGTTGCGTTTACAATGCGATTAATCATGATTAATCAGGGAAATCATGCGATTAATCGCGATTAAAAATTTTAATCGTTGCCCAGCCCAAATTATTTTACCAATCACAAATGGAAAATGACATTTTTTTAGTCTGAGTCAAGAAAAAATAGCTCAATAAATATTAGAAAAATTAAAATAAAATAAACATAAGATGACAACCTGTGTTTGTAATATCTGTGCAGTATAAAATACAGACACAAACAGTTGTATAGTGATGAGACACTAACTTAAGACAAAAAAGCAAATAAATATTTTTAAGATTGTACTCTTTCATCTCTTTATTTTTGATGTGAAATTAGTGTCTAGGATTTTTGTACAACCGCACATCAGAAAAGTCAAGATGATATGGAAGTTGCAGAAAAAAGTAGCTGTCCTGAACTGAACTTTGACATTTGCTTGTTTGTTTGTTTTTGTAAAGCTAATTTTATTTGTTAATTTACATAATTCTTTGCATTGTAAGCCTTAAATATTCTGAAAAGCATTAGGTACAAAGATACTTTGTGCTCATAGGGAGGTGAAAGAAAAGAAATGGGGGTGTATTTAGATCTGTCTTTCTTTTTTTTTACCGACAGGCATGGGTCATCATATACTTCTGTGAACAATATTTTAAGTAATATTTACAGTTATAAAGTGTATGTTTGGCAGTTAAATATTGATGGTACTTGCCAATAATCAATTCTCAGATTGCATATAAAATCTCAATATTTTTCCCAGCCCTGGTTCATCTCAGGTGTCTCTAAGCTCAGATATACTGACACTAGCTTTGGAAAAGGGTAACAACACTGGCCAGGTGTTACCTCTGGAAAGGGCTAACACCAGACAACACTGGCCAGGTGTTACCTCTGGAAAGGGGTAACACCAGACAACACTGGCCAGGTGTTACCTCTGGAAAGGGGTAACACCAGACAACACTGGCCAGGTGTGAGGGACGTCTAAGGTTTGGTTGGTTGACTTAATCACAACACAATTACAGAGATGGATGCACAATATATAGATATGACAGTTATTTAATAATGTAGCAGCTGGAGGTGCTTGATTATGGAGAAAAAATCATAATCAAAAATGTGTCATTATTTTGGTAAACATTGAAGTCATGATTAATTAAAACAGTTATCCACTGACTCTTGTAACATTTATTAAACTTAACACAGATAATATTGAAATTTCCATTGTAAACCTGGGTTGCAGACAAAATAAAAGTTCAGAATCAAAAATAAATCAGGCCAACATAGCAAATACTGGTTGAGCTGCTCAGAAGATACCTTCCTTTTATTTATTTATTTATTTTCCCAGAAACTCAAGTGTGACCTCAACATTACTGGGGTCAAGTGGAATCTATGCACTAATGTGTACGTGTACATGTACAGTCCTACTCATCATTATTGGCACCCCTTCAGGTGTTGCATAACCTGAGTGAATGGCTCCAGAAATAAATGGAAATGTACCAAGTTTATATCAGCAAGATCTTTTAATTGGAGGTTATTTCAACATAGATATTGTAGTTTCAAAGGGAAAAAAAAACCCCAAATAAACCAGCATATGCACCAATTTTGGCAACTCTTCTTAATATTTGGTTGGTAGTGATGAGAGCCTCCAAACATTTATTATATCTAGAAGTTTCTTGCACTTCTCGGCTGGTATTTTCTCCCACTTTCCCTTTGCAATCTGCTCAAGCTCTTGAACAGTTGCAGGGTTCTTTTCTCCAGCGGCAGATTTCAGCTCCCCCCAAAGATTTTCATCTGGATTGAGATCAAGACTCGTTGCTGGCCATTTTCTTTCCTTCAACCATTCCTACGTGCTTTTGGAGGTGTGCTTTGGGTCTTTATCTTCCTGGAGGATCAATGATCTTTGCCTTAAACCAAGTGTGCTTACGCTGGGCAAGACATTTGGCTTGAGAATTACTTGATAATCTTCTGACTTCATGATGCCTGTGATATGGTCGAGGCCTCCAGTACCAGATCCAGCAAAGCAGCCCCACAGCATTATGGATCCTCCACCATGCTTGACTGTTTCTATGCTGTTCTTTTCTGTTAAGGATTCATTGCACTGTCTGTAAACGTACCGTTTATGTGCATTATCAAAAAGCTCCACTTTTGTTTCATCTGTCCATAAAACATTGTCCGCGAAGGCTTGAGGTTTGTTCAGGTTCTCTTTCATGAAGGAGTACTTGTTGAAACAGTTACACCAGACTGCTCCAGGTTGCTCTTTTGATCTTTAGATGTTTGATGTGGTGTTTTTTTTAACCACCATTTGCACCAACCTTTAAAGACTTCTGTCATCAGTTTTTCTCTTCCCTTCCCATGTCCAGGGAGGTTCTTGACAGGTCCATGTCTGGAAAACTTGTTAATAACATTACGCGCCATTGAAACATGGATACCGAGGTCTTTGGAGATGGCCTTTTACCCTTTGGAGGTCTTGTGCTATAATAATAGCATTTCTGGTGTCCTCAGACAGCCTCTTTGTCTTTAGCATTGTCACACAGGAAGAGGGAATAATGAAAACACCAAAATTATCATTCATTGGCTAATTCATGTCACATGGGTGGAGGCATTTCATCACAGGCGATCCTCCATCTGTAATCTGTAACAGCCAAATTGAGTTTCCATACTGATTTGAAGCAGCAGGTGCCAAAACCATTGTCATGGCAAGCATTATGTTTTTCTCATGCTTATCTCATGTTTATCTTTGTAAATGTTCTTTATCATTTGCTGTTTTGTATCAGACAAAAGCTATCTGTAGTAAAATGTTTATTTCCTTGATAAATTTTACTGATGGCGAGATGAAGCCCCGTGAGGCGTCAAACCAGTGGAGCCAGTCGGTTCTGGAAAGGGTTCATTACTGGAAGCTTCATGTGTACATGACGCCACCTACTGGCCCGGGTGTACGTGACGCCGCCTGCTGGCCCGGGTGTACGTGACGCCGCCTGCTGGCCCGGGTGTACGTGACGCCACCTACTGGCCCGGGTGTACGTGACGCCACCTACTGGCCCGGGTGTACGTGACGCCACCTACTGGCCCGGGTGTACATGATGCCACCTACTGGCCCGGGTGTACATGATGCCACCTACTGGCCCGGGTGTACATGACGCCACCTACTGGCCCCGGTGTACATGACGCCGCCTGCTGGCCCGGGTGTGTATGACGCCGCCTGCTGGCCCGGGTGTACGCGACGCCGCCTGCTGGAAGAAGGGCTGTGGCCCAAAGGGGTAGTGCGAAACCACCTGCTGGCCACACCAACATGGTGTACGCGACGCCGCCTACTGGCCCGGGTGTATACGCGACGCCGCCTGCTGGCCCGGGTGTATACGCGACGCCGCCTGCTGGCCCGGGTGTGTACGCGACGCCGCCTGCTGGCCCGGGTGTGTACGCGACGCCGCCTGCTGGCCCAAGTGTATATGACACGGAACGGTTCACAAATAAACGTATCCAGGTGGTCAGCACCATATTAGCACTGCAGGGGGCAGTACTCTTGCATTCCTCCTCATTCGCTCCACCTTAGACTTCCAGTACAAATCAGGGTCGTATCATATGCAGAAATACTCAGATGACTGTGTAGTCATGGTGTGTATCAGTGATGGACGAGAGACTGAGTACAGAGAACAATAATAATAATAATAATAATATTGAATTGATAATAATAATAATAGGTTTTATGTCTTGTTGTGGAGGCTGATGGCTTCTGGCAGGAATGATCTTCTGGATCTTTCTGTCTTGCAATGGACCTGAAGAAGCCTCTCACTGAACACACTCTGTTTGAAATATAAGAAGGGACCGAGCAGAATTTTCTTCTTAAGGAAGCTCAAGTTCTTCAGCGTTTGCAGCAACATGCTGCGTCTCTTCTGTGAGCTGGTTGTGTCCAATCCAGTCATCTGTTGGAGGAGCAGCATCAGAGCCAGTGACTTACATAAATTCGACAAACTAATAAAGAAAGCTGGCTCTCTTCTGGGGACTGTTCTGGAGTATATTTCATAAAATGAAAAAAACATCATGGACAACCCTGAGCATCCTCTTCACAACAAAGTGATTCAGCAACAGTGTTTTCAGTCAGAGGCTTCTTCAGATTCACTGCTACAGGCCGTCCTTCCTGCCCACAGTTATGACATTAAAAAATCAATTACTGGAAGAGATATTCATGACAACTACTTCAACAATGAATTTTCTTTTGGACATTAATAGAGTATTTTTGAATTAAATTGAATCAGACACATGCTGCCATGCTTTGCAGAATCCCAAATGTTGAAGCGTTATGTCCATTTTAATGCCTAACATACATTCAATGATGTATGTTGTTAGGCTGTGTATTTAAGCTTATTTTCTTCTAAAATTGATAAAAGTAGAATATCTCAGATTCATAATTCCTGTAAAGAAATAAGCAAATATCAGCATTGCTGGATCTTTTTTTTTTCTTTCCTAATTCTTTCCTAACATGCATTGAATGACTCAACAACCTGTAATGAAAGATTTTCTCTTTTAATGGATTTGGCACCAGCGTAGATCAGTTTTGCTTTTCTTCTTTTGACATTCGAAGAGAAGTGTTTTGTGCTTCACAAGTCGCAGCAAGTTCCTGATACCGTACTGAACTAAATCACACATCTTTAATTACAGTATTGATGTAGCGAAGACTTCGTTAGCTTAACGAGGGTGTGCCAGAGCTGGAACACAGCCGGTCTGAGCGTTGAAATGACATGTATGGCCTCCTGTGCACAGGCATCAGCCAGAGCTACATCTCCCAGTGGTTGCTGCAACAAGGCCTGGAAATGAGCGACTCCAAGCGCAGAGCCTTCTACCGCTGGTACCTGCTGGAGAGGAATAACCCAGGTGAGATTCAGGCCACGATGAAGGCTGTTGCCATTTGATTGGACAGGATAGGAACACAGATCCTCACAAGGATAGTAGCTGGTTGCTATAAAAGAAGGTTAATGATGATAGGAAGCTTATTAAGGGATAATATGTGTTGTGTTTTCCATATGTTTGCCTCCTCCATCCTCCTGCATGATAAGCTGCACACCTCATGCAGGTAAATGGACTGCACTTATATACCGCTCTACCACACCATCAATGTGCCCTCAAAGCGATTTACAGTGACCTCTCATTCATTCACCCATTCACACCCATTCATACACCAGTGAGTGGCGCTGCCAGACCCACTGGGGGCAAGTTAGGGTCCAGTGTCTTTAGTTACAGTAATCGCATAACTGCTTAGTTCACCTTTGACCTCTTCATGTCCAACAACACAGCTGCTTTACAAAAAAAACTTCATTCAGTTAAGCAAAAACAAACGCAAATGGTCAAGATCCTCACAGCTTTAACTGCGTCAAACAGTATAGATTCATAATAAACTATAACTTTATTTTTTTATTGAAAAATGGGTCCTGCAGGGCATAAAATTAGAGTTTTTACCAAATAGCCCCTGGCTACCAGGTGTTTGAAGTTGGTAGCCAGCTAGCAGTTTTGGTCGCCAGCGTTTGTCGTCGGCCCATACGCCCCCGTAGACTGCTGACATCATCATACGCCCCCGTAGACTGCTGACATCATCGTACGCCCCCGTAGACTGCTGACATCATCATACGCCCCCGTAGACTGCTGACATCATCATGGAGGCCCAATGGCTTCAATGGCCTCAAGCATCTGTAGTAGACATTTCTCCAGCACATCCTCAGTAAATCCATCAGGGAAACACTATTGTACTAGTGTGGTATTATGAAACATCTGCACCACCTCACTATATCTGCCAGGAGATCTAAGCTTCCTGGAGAAAAACTGGAATCTGCATGAAACAAGCTGCAAGTTTGGAAGTCTGTTTAACAGTCATGCAGTAGCTTTTTCTGTCCACATGAAGTCCCCCAGTGGTTTGACATTTTAGACTCCCAGCATGTTACACAGACTGGAAACAGACTTACTCGTACTGTCAATACTACATTTGAATTTTCACCAACCAAAATATGAAGTCAGATCACCTAGCAACAATGCAAACACAATCTGGAATTATCATTTATAAAAAGCAAATGTACGAAAGTTCCTTGTTCTATGCTGCATGTGAGTTATATCATGTATATTGTTCTGTTTGTTTTACCTCTGTGTGTATGTCTCTGTGAAATGGACAAAAAAAACCCCAGCTAATTCAGCTATTTTTTCATTATATTAAATAGGGGTGTAACGGTACATGTATTTGTATTGAACCGTTCGGTATGACGTGGTCGGTTCGGGACGGAGGCGTACCGAACGAGTTTCCACACGGACATATTAAGTAGAGGACCGCATGGAGCACAACAAACAGCAGTTGTAGCGGACGTCGTGGCTAATGCTAATGCCGCTAGCATTGGCAATAAGCCTCCCGCGACATAGTGTTAAATGCGGTGGGAAGCTGTGTTTGTACTCTGTCGTCTTTCTCTTTTTGTAGCGATGTTCACGCTGGGGTGGTGCCGTTTCAAATGAGTTAACAGGTCAGACGTGTTGCCAGAAACATACCCGATCTCGGATGAACAATGTCGGCAAACCACTTTGGTTTTATCAACTTCTCTTTGTCCCTGTTTATATTTCACCGGGGAGCTGAAGTGTGTTTTATAGCTGCAGATTTAAGACCCTAATCACCCTAAACGCTGGCTTCAAACACATGATAAAAGTATTTGAGCCCCGATATCAATTACCTTCTCGTCCACATTTTAGCCAGAAAATCATACCGGGACTTTATGAAAAAATAAAATGATTTGTTTTTAAAGAAACAGTCTGAGCCTTATTCATGTTATTTAATCTGAGCAACAACTTGAAACTGTTCAGTGTTGCAACTGTTCAATTTTGCACATCAGATGGATATTTTCTTTAAGAAAAAGTCTGAGCCAATATTATTTTTTTGTTTTTCAAAGTATCTACATTTCAGAATATTGTATTTATATTTTTGAGCAAAATTCTAGCTTTGTATAGGCTAATGTTCTTATTGTTTTAAAAGCACAAAAGTGTGTAATAAACAACTAGCACATTTATATTTTGCATTTTGTTTTCTTACTGTACCGAAAATGAACTGAACCGTGACCTCAAAACCGAGGTACGTACTGAACCGAGAGTTTTGTGTACCGTTACACCCCTAATATTAAACATAAGATAAAATCATTTTGTCTATCACCTTTCAGAACGAGGGAAACAGAGTTGTACAGGTGATTCCCTAATAGGGCCCTTTGACATAGACATGCATGTGTTGGTTGTTGTTCCACATATTACCGCTCACTCAATCCCCAGCCAATCATGCAGAATTATTTACAAAATAACATAAGTCTTTTAATTAAAGATCATCCAAATGTTATAGTCAATTAATCAGTTGAAACAGATGAAAACACACCAACAAAATGCGACTTGTTCTCGCCGGTCGCACCACGATTTCCTTGTGTCATCCCCACGAGCACGTCGGAGTGCAAAATATTTGTAGGATTCCAAGCTTTTATAAGCCTTAAGACTTTCCTTGGTGTACGCTGATGACTTGTTTATCAAATAATTATAAATGTCTGGGTACTCGAGGTCTGGGAGTTTCTTTACCTGGACAGGTGGGCAGAACAGGGCAGCTAGCAGCAGGTACAGGTCGTGTTCTAGGCCTGAAATCTGCTATTTCTCCCGGTATCGTTCCTTTTCCGACCCATTCAGACTTTGAACATGGTCTGACAGCGTTATCAGACGACTGGTCATGATATTCCGTGTAACCTGCACAAAGACTATGTGATTGCTTAAGTCATAGCTAGTTGTTGTTTTCACTCCAATATGGCGACTGCGCTCTGTCGTCAAGGCGTGTCACGTGACTGCAAAAGGTCTATACTCTCCAGGTAATTTCAGACGATCTCATTGGATGCAAAGTTATTTGTGTTACTCCAAAAGTGCAGGACCAATCAGACTCTACAGATCTGTGTGTTTATTTGACTGCACTACTGGTCTCCAGACAGAAATGTTTTGGTCTCCACTCAAAGGCAGGTGCATCTGTGAACGCACCGACCCAAACAGGTTTGTTTCCACTCAGATCAGAGTTTCTGTCTGTCCTTATCTGTCTGGCTGCAGTGGAGGCAGGGAGATGATGGGCAGCAGAGATAGGGAGCTATACAGACTCATCACATACAGATAGACAATTGTAAGCCAGTGTTGAGTAGATTGTTAATCATTTTTGTTTTTAAAGACAGAGGAGCCGTTTATGGATATTATTATTATTCTAGCATAGGCGTTTGGTTTCTTTATCTCGCTCAATCCTGTGTGTACCATCGTAATGTGGAGACAACATCCTCTCTGTGCAATATGCACATTGGTGTTAGTCCATCATGGGAAACAGGAGTTGATGTGCTAGTTTTTCCAAAACAATTGATAACAATTCAGGGTGATTGGTCTGAAATCCTTTAAACTGCTGGCTGCTTTGTTTTTGGGGATTAGAATTAGAGGTGGAGTGATGTGGGGTTTTCTAGAGCCTATTTCATATTTTTATACATATACGTGTGTGTGTGTGTGTCATCCTCAAATCCTTAAAGATCAACCACAGCCAGTCACTGTGGTCTATGTAAGAAATAAACGGCCCCTTGGCCCTGGTCCTGTTTTGCATCATGCCCGGGGCATTTATTACAAGAAATACTGTATTTTTCAAATAAAAGTGCATAAAAAGACCAGTAATGCATTTAGCAACATTTATCATGCAATGAGATATATACAAGCCAAATGCTGAAAGACATTTTTAAAATTTGAATGGAATGATAACTAAAAGACTTTGAAATTATATTTTATTCATAACAGAGCATGTTTCTGGAGTTTTGGTGTTGGAAATTGGTCCCATTCTGCCTTTATTTGAGTTTCCAGCTGCTGAAGAGTTTGTTTTTGTTTGTTTGTTTAATTTTCACAATATTCTCTATAAGTGAAAGATCTGGACTGCAGGCAGGCCAATTCAGCACCTAGACTCTTTTCGGACAAAGCCTTGCTGTTGTGATAGCTGCAATATGTGCTTTTGCGTTGTCCTGATGAAATGCACAAGGCTTTGCCTGTAATAGACGTTAACTAGAGGGGAACATATTCTGCTCTAAAACCTTTACATACCTTTCAGCATTCAGTTCTTTCCAGAACATGCAAGCTGGCCACACTGTATCACTTAAGGGCCGTGTTTACTCTCACAGCATTGTGTCGCCGTCAGCTTGTCGCAGAGATGCCGCCGTCACTTTTGATTTATACTAGCGTGGTCTCGGCTATGTTATTCCACGCCACAACACAAGAGGGACAATCACGAACTAGCTAAACTAACTAAAGTTATCTCTTTCGTTTTTCCACTTCCTCACCGTCTCGGCTGTATCCAGACCCACATTCATCGCTATCTCCCTACATGAATTACTAGAATATGTGCTGTCTTTGTGGTGTGGAGAACCAGAATCGTACAGATGTGGGTACTTCCTCATTTCTTCAATGACGCGCTCTTTTCTACGCGGATGTAGGATTGACCAATCAGAGGCCTCCTTTCTCTCCTCTCTGTGGCACTGTCTGCGGTCACCTACAGTTTTCGGGAGGTGCACTGGAGTGTCTGCGTAGCGTCTGCGTAGGTGACGCAGACGACCTGATGTTGGAGTATAAATCAGGCTTTATACAACCTCATACCCTCAGAGATGCTAGCTTTAGACGTGAATGCTGAATGCTGGTAGGTGTCCCTCCTCTTTAGCCCAGAGGACACAGGATTCATTATTATCAACATAAATGAGTTGATGTGCATTTAAGGAGCTTGTATAGTCAAAAAGAGGCAGTTATTACCAACTGTCTTAAAGGACAGCTGCTAATAACTAGAAAAGTATTGGCAAGTTAATAAATTGAAATGGGGCACCACCTGATAAATCAGGAAACAAAGACTAAACGACACAATCAGTCTCAAAATGGCTGTTGTTCTATGTGTGCCAACCTGTGACCAGGTGTGGCGCTATAGAGCAACAGAGAAGGTGTTGTCGGAGTCGCCTAGCTCTCACTGCATCAATCCGTCCAAATGTCTACCCTGCCTACTCTGATAACTACCCTAAAGGAACAGCCTGGCTTTAGGGGTACTGTTATCAGCCACATTCGTTAACTGCAGCTCCCCCCTTATGATCTGGGCTCTTGTTACCGGCTAGGTTAGTTTAGTGGCTTGGACAGAAAACCCCTAGGATCTGTAACAACCAATCAGAACCTGTGTTGTTATGCAGAGGCACACCTGTGAACACTTGTGGGGACAGTTTCAATATCAACCACAACATCGTTAGTTAATTTTATATTTATTAAACAGGTTAGCAGGGTTAAGCGACAGGATTTCATTGATTAAACATTAGTTGAACATTGGAAAACAAACTCTAATTATACTCCACAATGATGCCACAGCTGGCAACTCCGTCCTTCTGTGTTAATCCAGGCCGTGGCTTGTAATTCCAGTTATTTCCATGGAATCCAGGCTGGTTGGAAGAACTGTAGCTTGTAATTCCAATCTCATTCATTTGAATTGATTCAGGTTGGTTTGATGTGAGCTGTGGCTTATAATTCCAATTCCATCTATTCATTTGAATGGATTCAGGCTGGTTTGTTATGAGCAAGTGGCCAGATTGCTCTTATCCAAGGCTGCGAAGCGAGGTGTCGAGGCAGGTCCTTCCAATAACAGGAAGGGTGCTCCAGGAACTCTGGTATCCGGCTCCTTCTCCTCTCCTGCAGTGGGAAAATCTGAAAATCTGAAAAGCTCCAGGAAGCTCTATTCCTCAAGAACTGGGAACATGGTTATTCCGTTCAGAACGACTCCTTTCTCTGTTCTTGTCTTAAAGAATAAATTCCCAGTAATCCCTTGGTGGTGGTTAGCTCCTGGTCCCAGCCGATCATCCTCAGAAGAACGCGCCACAGAATGAACGCTATTTTTCTCGAAACCTCAGCGTTTATGCTTCCTGGCTGGCCACGCCTGACTTGCTCCAGCCCCCAAAGTCCTTGTTTATTCAAGATTCACACGTCCTGATTGGTTTTGATACATGAGGGCCGTACAATCATATTTACACAAAATTCACGATTACGCCTGCCATTCACAATGGCAGGCGTAATCACATTTACATAGTCTTATATGATTGGTCCACGTTTAACAGAGTACATAACCAAACGCACTCTGCATGAAGCCTCAAGGCTAGTTGCCCCTGGCTCTCTCTCGCTATCACGTGCTACCACCGGCTAGCTTTTGTGTGTGTGGCAGAGAGCTTGTCAAGGTCTCCTCGATAAGCTAGAAGAACATAGAGTTGTTTTGAATAATCCAGTTTAACTTTTCCCTCAGAAGAATTGTTACTTAATTATCAAAGGAATTGTTACTTAATTAACAACTCAAATTTATGCTTTAATCTATTAGTTTTAGTATCTTACGAAACCAATACTTGTCATCCAACTTTCCTCTCGTCTTCTTCATTTAAAGGAGCCTGACACATCCGTTACATTTCAACGCTGTACAGAGCTGGCTGTGCCATTGTTTATATTCCCCAATTTAACAGATAACACTCCAGCATTCAGACACATCCTTATTTCACAGTTAGAGAATAGTTCTTAAATATCTCTTCAACGTAAAAGCTAAGATGATCCCAAAATCCCATGGACCACTCAACAACATGTATGCTGAGGAACTGTGTGTATGTGTGTGTGTGTGAACGAAGCTGGCTGGGTAATGTGTGAGAAGGGTTCCAAAATGGCGGCCGAGATCACTTGGTGCTCTCGTCCCTTACCAAGATGGAGGACGAGGTCACACAGTAATCTCGTCCCTTACCAAGATGGCTGCTGAGTCACGCGATAGGGCGCTACAAGATGGCGGACGAGGTCACGTGTAACCTCGTCACAAAGCTGGTTAGTAAGGAGAAAAAGTAAAGAAAAGACAGAGTAAAATGAACAAAGCTTAGAATTTTCTTAGCGACTAGCTAGACACACGAGAAAAGGGAGTTCGCAAACAACACTAAACTAAGCTCTGCCCAGACACAAAAGCCTCTTACGTGGATCGCTTTGGTCTGAGGCCGGTCACGCGTCCGAGGCGCACGGATGATTCCCACGCGACGTTTCTTCCGTACGTTGCGGTTCACTCCGTGTGGCGCGTCACGATCGGACAGGGTGTGTGATTGTCGTCGGACAACCAGAGGGATCTGCAGACGGGTCGCCAGGGAAATGCAGGCCTTCGGCTATTTACCTTGCTGGAGCAGCCAGAGAGATGTGCAGCTTCAGGTGGAGGAGGTCGGAGAGCAGAGGGAGGGAGCCAGTATTTATGTGAGGGGGACGTGATCCGCCTCCCAGGAACCCCCTGCTGGGAAGTGGGGATCCTTAGCCAGTCAGAGGATGTGACATCACTATCACCTTGTCGTAAAACATTGCAAAGCATGTTGGGGGTTGCAGTCATTTCAGTGGTCCTTTGTCCCAAACCATGCGGTCTCTGTAACTCATGGCCCAACAGAGTCTTGACCCACAGGACACAACAGCGCTTCTGGACCATGTTCAAATCTGTCTTCCTTTGTGCATGATGGAGCTTTAGTTGGCTTCTGCAGATGGCATGGTGGGTTGTGTTTACTGACGGCGGTTTCAGAAAGTGTTCCTGGGGCCATTTGGTAATGTCATTGACATAATCATGCCGATGAGTAATGCAGCTTCGTCTGAGGGCCCGAAGACCACAGGCGTCCAATAAAGGTCTTCAGCCTTGTCCCTGATGAACAGAGATGCCTCGTGTTTCTCTGAATCTTTTGATGATGTTATGCACTGTAGATGATAAGATATGCATAGCCTTTGAAATTTGACATTGAGGAACATTGTTTTTGAAGTATCCCACAATCCTTTTACCCACTCTTGCACAGATTGGAGAGTCTCTGTCCATCTTTAGTCCTGAGAGACTCTGCCACTCTTAGACATCCTTTTTATAGCTGATCATGTTACAGACCTAGTATCAGTTAACTTCATCAGTTGTTAGATGTCATTTCAGATTATTCTCTTTAAATCTTGCTTTTTCAGCCATTTGTTGCCCCTGTGCCAACTTTTTTGAGACTTGACGTAGGCATCAAATTTCAAATTTAGTTAAAATTTAGTTTAGTCAGATTTCATTTAGTGGGTAAAAGTGTAAATTTTCCCAGTTACTTGGAAACGAGTCTGTTTAAGGCTCATCTGAAAGCTGATCATGCTCTACATTTTCTATCTAAAAGTTAACATTTTCTATCGAGTAAATTATATATATATATAAAACCTTGAACATAAGAATTTAAGCATTAATATTCCCCCATTAAGCAAAGATATGACTTGTCCCCAATTTACCCTACTGTCACCGCACATGCTGCCCACAGATCACCTGTCTAATAATTATTTTCAGCCATCGGCTTGTGCTGATTATTACAAAAAAGCCAATAATCGCCCAGCCTATTAATTGGGTGACCACTAGCAGGAAAAATTCTGCAATTGGCTTTATTAAATTTGGATGATGCGGTTAAATTACTTACTGAAATATCTAAAATATCTGTTACTGCATCTGTTAGTTGGTGTCCTTAAGCACCTTGCCAGGTGTACCAATGTGGCCTGTAGTTTTCCTAACATTGAAAGGTTGAATGTTTGAGATGAGGAACTTGTTACAGAAGGCAGCAGGAGGTGGAGCAGGAAGTCCCACGTTGGGCTTTAAACAGTTTTAGTAGTAGAGTTGCCATAAGTCATTAGAGACTCAATTTCTTTGTTTTGAGCCTTGATACAATGACAGAAAAGTTTAATCTCATCTAATTAGTTTAAGGTCATCTCAGTTGTTTTTGTTTTTTATGTTGATGGCTTTTTGAAGTGTGTTAAGCGTTATACTGTGTCACCGAGTCTGTATACTCTTTCATTCCTTAAGCAGGTGCTGTACCTCCCTTTTCATCCATGGTTTATTACTGATCCATGGTTTGTTATTACTGGGGAAGCTGGAGATCTGTCCCACAACAGTCACATTCTCTATATGGCACTTGATATAAAACGAACAACAATGTGCATAGTCCTCCAAGTTATTTTGTTCTTTCAGTGCAGTCTTGTAATTATTCTGTCCTTTGGACCCAAATGTTTAATGGCTGGATTTGACTGTTTCATGACGGGGATGTTGGCAGGGATCAGGTAGACTGGAAGATGGTCTGATACACCCAGGTTGGGGAGTGTGTTAGCCTTGTAACTGTCCTTAATATTTGTGTAAACACTATCCAATGTAATCTTCCCACTTTTTGGATACTTTAAATGTTGCACAAACTTTGGAAGCAGTCATACAAACTTGGGGTGCACAGTTTTTTTTGGAATATCGGTCACAGAGGCCACAGTGCTTTGCTTTTGACATAGATTCCTATTAATCTCAGATTGTCTGTCATGAATCCCAACATCAGACAAACTGACCTCTGACTTGTTTATACATGAATATTTCTTGCAAAGTAGGTAATTTTTTGCAAATGAATATATCCTGAGAATGTTATGGCAGGTCTACAGGCATGTGTTAGTTAACCCTGAGACACGGATGCAAATGTCAGCTATAAAACCCACATTTCTAGCCACAGCTGGTGTCTTGAACCTCATCTGTGGCCTGCCTGACTATCGGTTTTGTCCCAACTGAAGGGTTGAGCGTGAGTCCCATGCCCAGGGCCAAGGGAGGGGACAGAGATGGGACGCTAACAGGGGCCACTGGCAGCCTTCCCAACATCTTCCCCAACACCAGCCTCAACCCAAGCTCATCGTGGAGCAGGCAGAGAGAGCTGCTGATGCACTTGCTACCATGGTACACTGCTGCCTCAGCTGCCCAGTCAGGTAACCGCTGCTCTGGCTTCAGCAGCATGCTGCAGAAGACACCTGCATATCAGCCACCTGTAGACTAATCACCCCGCACCTTGTCTGTCTGCTTGAGATGCAGTTCAGCAGGCTGAAATGGACAGTTTTGCTTGTAATGCTAAAAGGAAACGTCTCCTTTTTATTCATTGACTTGTAGATTTGCTTTTCTTCTAGTGGGCAGTCTACAGGTCAGTTCAAACATAGCTATGTTTGAACGTAATGTGGTAATGTGTGTTTTTTTTTTTTTAAATCTATTTAACCATCCATTTTCTGACATCTTGGGTTCCATGTTGTAGTCGATCAACCCAAGTACTGAGGAATATGAAGTGCAAGTGGACAGAACTGGCATTCCTCCGGGGCTTTGCAAACATCCGCCCTTTTCTGGTATGCCTTCCTCCCAGTTATTCCAGGCAAAGTAGACAGGATCACTGCTGGTCTTGCAGTCCGTGTTGATCTGTTCCTTGCCAACTTGCTGGAAACATAGCCTGGAATTTCTTGTGAGGTTCAGCATGTTAATATTCTTCCCTGTTTAGTCCTTACCCTTGGACTAAATCAGCGCCTTCTGAATCAGTGGGAGCTGGTTTTAATCAGTTCTGCCACCCAGTGGGTACCATTTTTGCGGTACTTGAGCTTCCCATGTGATATATTGTGGTTGTGCTTTCCAGGATTATATAGTAATTCCTGTGTAGTGAAGTTGAGTGTCACCCCGTCTGAGATGTACGTAGCCTTTGACCCAGTGGCATCTGGCGTAACTTCTTCCACAGTAACCTGGAACAGGATAAAACAGGTTAATAATTTTTTTCCCACTCTTTCTTGCTATGGTCAGAATACAGTACTTTGCAATTACTTGCAATTATCACATTTTCATCTATGTTGGTAAAATGTGTCTGGTATGCCTCCCAATCACAGCCATTTCCTCTGGCCCAGAACCTATCAAACCAGTCACATGAGGTGGGGACAGGCTTTATGTAATGACTGATAGGGAAACTGTCTATTAACGAGAGATGCACATGGTTAACCGTTTAACCGTTAACCGATAACAGTAACTAACCGATTAATACTAATCGTCATTTTTGTTTTTAAGCTACGTAATTCAATCAACTCATGGGGGCGTGTCGACAGGTGCAACAGGCCTCTGATTGGTCAATTCTACATCCGCGTAGAAAAGAGCGCACCAAGAAATGAGGAAGTACCCACATCTGTACGATTCTGGTTCTGAAACTACAAAGACAGCACATATTCTAGTAATTCATGGAGGGAGATAGCGATGAATGTGGGTCTGGATCCGGCCGAGAAAAATGCAATAGATACGTTTAGTAAGTTTAGCTAGTAAGTGATTGTCGCTCTTGCGTTGTGGCGTGGAATAACATAGCGGAGGCCGCGCTAGTATAAATCAAAAGTGTCTGCGGCATCTCTGCGACAAGCTAACGGCGAGACATTGCTGCGAGAGTATACGCGAGGAAGTGTCCTGCATTAGGGCTGTCAATTTCTCAAAATAATTAATCAGATTAATCGCATGACTGTCAATAGTTAATCATGATTAATCTCAAATTAATCGCATATTTTTATCTGTTCTAAATCTACCTTATACAGATCTTTTTCAAGTTGTATTACTCTTATTAATACGAGTCCTGACTAGAACCAGGAAATATGACCATATTAGTCCAGTCCTGAGGTCTCTGGCTTCCTGTCACTCAGAGAATAGACTTTAAAACAGCTCTACTTGTGTTCAAGTCTCTTCATGGCCCCAAAGTCCATCTCTGACATGTTAGATCCATATGAACCAACCTGGACTCTGAGAACCTCAGGTAGTGGTCTCCTGCTGGTGTCAAGAGTCAGGACTAAACAAGGTGAAGCTGCATTTCAGTTTCATGCTCCTAAAATCTGGACCAGTCTTCTAGAAGATGTGAGACAGACCTGAACTCTGACAATGTTCAGATCCAGACTGAAAACAGTTCTGTTCAGATGTGAAGATGATGACTGGAAGGATTTTATCTGCACTCTTCATTTTTAATTTAATTAATTAATTTTTTTATTAATTCATTTTATTTATTATTGATTATTTTTATGCTTGTATGGAATGATTCTATTTGCCTTCTTGTGATTTTATGCATCTGTAAAGCACTTTGAATTGCCTTGTGTACGAATTGTGCTCTACAAATAAAGTTGCCTTGCCTAATATGAGAGTACACAAATGCTTGCTTTATGCAAAACAAATGCATGTTTATTTATTGCTACAATGCCAAATCCATTAGATATATATATATATATATATATATATATATATATATATATATATATATATATATATATATATACTCAATATTTTCTCTTATGTTCTTCATACAAAATATTTTCGTGGTTTGCTTCAAACGAGGGGGGGGCTCTCTGCATCTGCGCTCTGATTAGCCGACAAGTGATATTTGATTAGTCGGACTCCGGTGGTAGCTAAATTCACATTCGACAGTAGAAACACAAACGACATTAGTCTTTTAGCCATCTGGAAAGGTTTTGAAGCTGAACTTACCATTCAAAATAGTATCTTTTGTATCCATTTTTATCCCAGCTGCTGCTCACGGAGGTTTGTTTACGTCTGTCTGTCTGCGGCATGGCCGTCGACGTCAGTGCATGGCTTCCTGTTTTGACAAACTACTGAGCCTGGAGGCAACACCTACTCTCCCTTCTACTGTTGTACATCAACGGCCGGCTCGCGTTAATCGCGCGTTAAAAAAATTAGTTGCATTAAAATTATTTTGCGTTAATCAAGCGTTAATGCGTTAACTTTGACAGCCCTAGTCCGCATGCGTCCACGACAACGCGCGCAACATCGGGGCAGCTAACCCTCCCGGACTTATCGGTTAACGGTTATTAATCGTTAAAGAGCGTCGGTTAACGGTCATAAAAAAAAAAAAATCCAAAATGTGCATCCCTACTATGAACTACTAGTCAAAACAACAGAGATGACTGTATCATAACACCTTTGATCTTAATTTTTTTCCTGAAAAACCAACAAAAGTCCATCACTAGCATTCATATTATACTCCACTGTGCACCATTTTTCACGTCTTTGTTAATACTGTTCTCGTTGTTGCTCTGCCTCTGTCATGTGCTTCACTTCTCTAACTTGTTGTATACCGATCAGGTGGCTTCAGTGGGTAGTTTCTTCTGTACCTGTTGGCCCCTCCCCCCTGGAAATAACATGTAAATTCAGAGGAAGTCGACTAATTCTCGGTATTGATATTGGAAAAAAATTAAGATGACTAGCCAGACCACTTATTCGCAGTTCACACAGGACCCTCACCATCAGTGCATACACGATAGAATATAAAAACAGAAGATGCCTAACATAGCCAGGTACTACAAGCCCTTAATAGCATCATACTGACGGGGTGCCCTTGGTCTATGCTAACTGCTGGTGGGTAGACATCATCTCCTGAGTCAACGCCACGCCCCACCCAACAGTCTTTTGGTTTCCCGCTAAAGTACCTCAGCTTAGTAAAATGAATGTTGCAGAGCAGTTCCTGGTAATAAAGACACATGCCTTGGGCCCTATTCAAACCACCCAGGACCCCCCCTTCCCCAATGGAAACCTGACAGTGGTTATTCCACAATGGTCTCATTTGGTTGATTTACTTTGAACCACTACAGATTTGTTGCATGTTAGTACACTATCTGCCACAATAAAAGCTCTCCTAAGAGCTAAAATGTTTCTATCAAATTAAATTAAGAAGAGATTTTAATTTGATAGATTTCGCTTAATGCAGAAAGTGTTGAGTTTATAGTAACAGTGCACACCGCTCTGGATTTTGTTTTGAGGCATCAAAAGAGGGCATTGCAGAAATTATGACAAGTCATTCTAAAGATAAAAAGCTTGTCTCAAATGAAAAGCCTGTTACCCATAGCAGTTCAAGTAAATAAATACTTCATCCATGTTGAGTTTCCTCTCCGCCTTAGCTTTAGTTGTTCTGTGTTTGCATGACGTTTGTACAGGTAAAATGCTGGATGTTCTTTGTTCTTCAGGTGCCACCTTATCGATGCGTTCTTTGGTGAAAGAGGAGCCGGATTGGAGGATGGGGATTGTAGGTGGCGACCGGGCTGGGATAGTGGCTGGTCCTCTGAGGCTTCGTAGAGGAAGCAGGTTCACCTGGAAGAAGGAGTGCCAATCAATCATGGAAAGGTGAGCAAACTTTTCACGTGAGGCTTATGTTAACTGAGACATCTATTGCAGTGTTTCTCAATCCTTCCCCTCAAGTATCGCTGCCCTGCATTTGTTGGGGTGTTTAGTTGTGCCAACACACCTAGTTCAATATATGGATAACCTCATTCACTTGGCAACAAGGTCTGCACAGGTCTACAGGGTTTAAAGTATTCTGGCACCGGGCCGGATCTCCGGCGTTTGACTCTGATTCAGGGAAAAAAAAAAAAACCACACACATACACAAACAAAAACAGGTTTTCTCTGAGTGGTCTTGAACGCAGGTGAGGCGAGCTGGCGGGTTTTTCTCCAGCAATCAGAAGAATGGAGGCAAAATTCAAGTGGCTCTGGGTCTGGACAAAGGGAAAGGGGCGGGGACAGAGGAAAGGGGCGGGGACAGAGGAAAGGGGCGGAGACGGAGGAAATGGGCGGGGACGGAGAGCCGTTTGGGAGCTGGTACCAGAAGCTCAGGGAGCTTGGTACCTGATTTTGGTGTGTTGTGCTCCAAGAAGCTAGTCCAATAATGTCTGTGCGTTGGATCCACTGCACTCCCGCAAAAAAGTTCAGGCTCAGGATTTTTTTTTTTTTACTCTAAGCTCTGGGTCTGTCATTGACCCCTTAATTTGAGCCAGGTGTGCTGGAGCAGGGATCTTCGTCATCAAGATGGCGCCGCCGACGGCTGCCTCGGTGTGTTGGTGCGCGTTGCAGCTGCACCTCCAGTCACCAGTCCGTCAAGCTCCTGAAGTTTGCGGATGACACCACCCTCATCGGACTCATCTCTGATGGTGACGAGTCCGCCTACAGGTGGGAGGTTGACCACCTGGTGACCTGGTGCAGCCAGAACAGCCTTGAGCTCAACGCTCTAAAGACAGTGGAGATGGTTGTGGACTATAGGAAGAACCTAGTATGTATATATATATATATATATATATATATATATATATATATATATATAGATATATGTACATATATTAGGGATGCGCATTTTGGATTTTTTTTTTATAACCGTTAACCGACGCCCTTTAACGATTAATAACCGTTAACCGATAAGATTTAAATGCCCTTCCACGCTGCCATTCCTGACATACCACCATTTAGACACATCACCGTCCTGAAATACCGCTATTCCGACACACAAACGTCCCACCATTCCGACCCAGCTGACCCGCCCGGGAGAGTTGGCTGCCACAATGTTCGCGCGCGTTGTCATGGATGCATGCGGACACTTATCAGCTGTGTGTCTACCTGGATTGCTCTGCGTTAACAGGACGGCAGAAGTAGCTTTCCAGTTCTCATATACAGTGGTATACACCAGACGCTGCAGTCTGGTGTACTTGAGGAGCTGCCGTCGTCCAGCGCTCCTTCTTCATGTCCCGGTCCTGTGGTCCGAGTGCTAACTCCAGATAACAGCCGTTAAAACCTGCTAACAGCCGTTAAAACCAGTAAATCTCCACAATGGTGAATCCAGTGAGATATCTCCAGGTCAGAGAAGGAAAACTCCGATGAACCAAACTGTCTCTTCTGGGAAGACTGAGCTCCCTCAGTCCGGTTGAGCGATGGAGCCGACCGTCCCAGAGCCCAGTTCATCATGCGGACGAGGTTGTTAGCTTAACCCCTGGCGGTGCCGGGCCCACCAGGTCTCCAGACAGCCCCTGCCAGGATCAGCTGACTCACCCCGGCGTGTAGACTGCTGGACAGGGGCAGCATGCCGCCGCTGCCACGTCGGGGGCTCCCGTCCCGGCTCAGTTGACGCTGCAGCCCGGATCCAGCGGCACGTCTCCACCAGCCGCAAGAGGACCGGTCCGCACCCGTAGACAGCACGTCGACACCCTGATCGCAAAATCACCACACCGGGGCCCAAACTCTTGCTCTAAAACAAAGTCACTCCCAGTAGTTTGATACAATACTGGCGATGCAACCTTAAACAAAGGGGTGTATGGAGTCATTTTCTCCACGAGGACACCATCAAGTCCATCCTGGCACCGTTACTTGTTTTGCATGACAGAATGCTACTTCAGTTCAATAAAGGTTAGTTCAAAATAAAAGGCAAAAAAGTTGCCAAGTTGTTACACCAGAAGCGATTAGATGTTGCTGTAAACGCACAAAAAGTAATGAATTGAATTTTACACGACATTGAAATCTATCACACTTTACAACTTTATAACAGAACAATTCCACTGTTTACAACAGACTTGTAGACGATATCCAACATCTTGCTGCACACCACTGAAGGACATAAGCTTGGCCAAGAAGAAATGTCCATATCCCTTCTTATAGACAGCGTCTGCAGTCTCCAGGGCAGTCTGTTGTCCAGTTGAACGCTTCCACCACTTCCATGCCCTCTCACAATGATGGAATATACTGAAATATACTGATATAAAAATACTGTTTGACTTAATCCCGGTCTCCCTAAAATCTGCAAACCATCTCCCTTGTGTGATTTACATTCAGGATTAAATGGTTGTTCCCAGTCCGTGCCACAAAGCATCCACTAATTCTCTGCTGTCCACCGCTGATAAACCCCAGAACTAAAGAGTCATTTGACTACTTCTGCTGATGGCAGGACTCTGACTCGTACCAAAGGTCTGAGGTGTACAGAATGAAGAGAAACGGTGAAAGCACAGTCCCAACTCTTCAGTCTTACAAACTGGTGTAACTGTCATATTGTCAGTAATCCAGAAGATTGTGGAGGCGTCCACCTGTGTCTTCTGGAGTTTCTTACGTAGTAAAGCAGGCTGAATCTTGTTAAATGTACTGGAGAGTTGGAAGAACATGATTCTCACTGTGCTGCCTGCTTTGTCCAGATCGTTTTAATTTGTCCTGAAAGGTTCTTGTTTCCTTACTGAGGTGGGCTATTAAAGTTTCTAGGGTCTATACTCATTAAGAATAGACGCATGTTGTTGTTGTTATTATTATTGTTAATGATAAGAATAGTCATAATAGTAATAATGATGATAATGATAATAATAATTATATGATTATGAAGTTATGAAGGATGCTGAGGTTGTTTTTCTTAATTGGATCAATTGAAGAACATGTTCAGCTCATTGGTTCTGTCCAGACTTCCATCTATCTGATTGTAATCCCTGTTTGAAGCCTATCATCTTTTACGTTGTTCTGCAGGAGCTTGCTCTCCAGTGTTTTCCTTTACACGTCCTTGTTGTCTCTTTAAGCTGTTTTTGTACTGACTTGAATAATTTGCTGGCTCCTTCCGTAAAGGCTCCTTTTTTTTTTTTTTCTTGTTGAGAAGCTCTTTAAGATCACTGGTGAACCAGGGTTTGTTCCTGGAGGAAAGACCTCCCTGTTCTGGTTAGGATTGTGATATAGTCATAACAGTTGATGTCATGTGACTCACCAGTTCATCCCAGTGTGTAGCCTGAAACAGCTTCCTGTGTTCAGCTTCAGCTTCCAGTTACCACCTCCTCACAGTTCTTTGGGTCACAGGTATGAAAATATCCATGTGTATGTTTAACTCTTAAGAGTTAATTGTGTTATGAACAGATTCACTTAACATCTCATTGAGCTGATTAATGTTTTGGATTTATAAAAAATGGAGAAAAAATAATTTTTGTCTTCATCCAAATATCTCTAAAACAAAGATTATGTCTTCCTCAAAGTCTGAAAGATACCTGGTTATGATCACAGTAGATGGTAGTTAGTAACGTACTCTATCAACAGACTTTGAGTGTTTGACATTTCAGCTTTAAAATTACAAAGGATTGATTATAATGAATTGTCTTCAATTGTTTGTCAAAATTAGCAAATTTGATCATGACAAGATTTTTTTTTTTTTTTTTTTTAATGTGTATGTGATTTAATGATTGGTACCTGTAGTATCTGAAGATCAGTCTCTTGTGTAGATTTGGTTTTTTCTCTTTGTACTGAAATATTAAAAGCTCCATCAATAGCAGCCACTTGGCCATCCCTGATGGCTTCACGTGAGTGTGAAAATGTAAAAATACAACACTTTAAAGGATTCAGATTGAGAAGAGCGGTGTGCAGTTGATTTCTGGATTACAGGGTTGCTAAACGTATTCTGGGCACATCGATGAGGCTACACAGGTGACACCCACCTGCAGGACTGGAGGATTACGCAATCGTGCTGCAGTGCTGATAGTCAAGGACAATAACGTAGAGGTGAAGATGATCCGGGTCATGTGGGTTTGTGAGAGACAGGATAGGAGGGCTGGGAGTTATCCATCCCAATAATGGAGGATAGAGAAAGGGGAACGCATGTAGGACAAATTCACTTTGATCTTTGGTGTAAATACATTTGAGGCTTTTACGCCAAAGAATTGTGTCTTTATGAAAGTAGGAGACTTGCTGAAATGAAGTCCACTTTATACAGACATTAATCTGTTTTATCCAGCAGAGAACTTACCTGATGGTCTCTGAACATTACCTTGACTCTCCTGTGGTTTGATACAAAGACTTCAGGTTGAGAAGGTGTACAGGTGGGGTGGAAGCATTTCCTCTTAGACTTATGGGATGTGTTTTAACTATTTTTAACACTTGGGGTGTTCTTTTCTAGTTTCTTCATGGAGAATCAGTACCCAGATGAAGCAAAGCGGGAGGAGATTGCCAACGCTTGTAACTCAGTCATTCAGAAGCCAGGTAGGTTCTGGTTCTGAGTCCTGGTTTCGTTCTGAAGTCTGGGGATGGACGGGTTATTTTCTGCTGCGTCCCCATTAGGAAGAAGAAAACATTTCACATTTTCATGTTCTTTCGGGCTAATAAAAAAAAAATGCTCAAAGATTAATGGCAAATCAGTCAGGATATATTTGACTATAATATAGAGGCCCTTCAACAAATATGTCAAGACAAAATGGGAAAAAGAATTGAGAAATGTCATTTTCGTCATAGGAAATGGCAATTTTCAAATTAGTTTCAAGTTTTTGGATTTAAAAATTACACTGGTATTTTCCATAACCCCAAAACAAAAGTTAATACAACCCATTGTTTTAAGTGCTGGAGAGGATTTGGTCATACTGCTAATCACACACACTTTTCTTTTTTTTGATGTCCTGTACTTGAACCTTTTTTGGGAAGATGTTCACAAAACAATCAGAAATCCTGTCTTAGCATATTGAATTTACTTGCTTATCTTTATATTTAGGGAATATGGATTTGGAATTACCCAAACTTAAGAGATACCTCTTAAAAATAATAATGTAAGAGACCAAAAGGCTGTAACAAGTCCCTGGCTTTGTAAGGAACCACCTAATATTAATCCTTGGGTAAGTATAATGAAATACATCCTAAGTGTGGAATATATGGCTTTTAGTTTAAGACTGCAGACTGATAAATGCGCTGCTCTCTGGGTAAAAATGGATACGTGCATATCACGCATACGTGCATTAAGTTGTTAATTGTGTTTTCTATTTTATGCCATGTTTTTTGTCTTTCATATAATTACATTTACCGTTTTCCCCTTTTTTCTTATTCTCATGATGCTACTGCATCATTGCTGTTTTTTATTTGTCATTCATTTAGTTTTTGTGCCAACAATAATATAAAGTAAAAAAAAAAGTAGAAAAACAGCAGGCACACCTAGTTCATGAATCATCTCCAGCACTAAGCTGCCGTTTTTCCTCATTCAGGCAGTAAACTGTCAGAGTTTGAGCGCGTGACGGCCCTGAAGGTGTACAACTGGTTCGCCAACCGACGTAAGGAGATGAAGAGAAGAGCGAATATAGGTGGGATTCAGGAGGAGTCCTGGACAAAATGACCCATGAAGATGATTATTTCACCCACCTGCTCTGTGCTGTCTGACACAACCAGAGGCCGCCATCTTGGAAAGCCATGGAATCGAGGTGCCAAGTCCAAGCTGCCAGTCAAACGGTGAGGAGGGAGACATGCAGGAGTTTCCAGATCAGGTGAATCATCGATTCTCAGAGCAGGTGAGTTAGGACGTAAAGCTGCAGTGAGTTATGTCCAAAAGTTTACATCAAGTGAGGGATCACAATTATTTTTTGGGGTATTTGTGTAAAAACATAAAAAATTTCATAATACTATCTCAGATGGACAAGCTTTTGTTTTAAATTTTGCACACTCATTTGTGGATGAAATGTACGTATTTTATGGGTTTTGGGCATGGGCACATAAAAACTGGCTCTATAGCACCACCTACTGTCAGTTTATGGACACGCCTCACCGTACGCTTTCACCTGTAGAGGTGAATGCTGTGTGACTGTATCAGCCTCAGACCTACAAAAAAGCCTCTTATATACTCATAAGATCATGAGAAACTAATATACTCATAAGTGCCCTGATGTACCGTAGAAGGTTTCCTGTATGGACCTCCAACGGTGCCAGAGTTATTCACCGTGAAACAGGAAGTGGAAGTGGTAGTCACACACAAATGAAAAAGGATTCATTACACCCATTTTTCCAAAAGAGGTGAGGCTGAAGGAGCACATACCTTTCACCAAAGCAAACATTTCATATAGTGCAACATGTAGTCAATTTCAAAAGTCCATCAATATATTTAAAAAAAAATATGAAATCATAATCAATGATCATATTTCTGGTGTACTTTCTCCAGCCAAATTCAAACTTCCCAGAAACATTGTCCACTCCCACCTCAATAATTCATGTCTGTTTCGTTCAGATTGGTCCAACAGTATACGTACAGTGACATTTTTAAACTTTAGACACTAAACAGACATTTTTTAATGATACCTCATTTTTCAGTCAGTCATCAAACTTATCAGTTATATACAGGGGTTGGACAATGAAACTGGAACACCTGGTTTTAGAGCACAATCATTTATTATTATGGTGTGGGGCCTCCCTTAGCAGCCAGTACAGTTTTAATTCATCTTGATAAATACATATACTAGTCCTGCTCAGAGGTCAGAGGGATTTTAAACCATTCCTCCTGCAGGACAGTGGTCAGGTCTCTACGTGATGCTGGTGGAGGAAAACGCTTCCTGAGTCGCTCCTCCAAAACACCCCAAAGAGGCTCAATAATTCAGATCTGGTGACTGCAGGCCAAAGATGTTCAACTTCACTTTCATGTTCATCAAACCAGTCTTTCACCAGTCTTGCTGGGTGTACTGGTGCATTGTCATCCTGATACACGGCACCGCCTTCAGGATACAATGTTTGAACCACTGGATGCACATGGTCCTCCAGGATGGTCCGGTAGTCCCTGGCAGTGGCGCCCATCCAGCACCAGTATTGGACCAAGTATTGGACCAAGGGAATGCCATGATATGGAGCCCAAACCATCACTGATCCCCCCCCATGCTGCACTCTGGGCATGCATCAGTCTGGGGGTCCTCTTCTTTGGGGTTTCTCCACACCGTAACTCTCCCAGATGTGGGGAAAACAGTAAAGCTGGACTCATCAGAGAACCATTCATGTTTCACATCATCCACAGACCAAGATTTTCCCTCCTTGCACCATTAAAACCAGCGTTTGGCACTGGAACGAGTGACCAAAGGTTTGGCTATAGCAGCCCGGCCGTTTTACTGACCCTGTGGAGGTTCTGACGGACAGTTCTGGTGAAACAGAAGAGTTCAGGTGCAAATTTAATTCTGCCATGATTTGGCCAGCTGTAGTTTTATTTTTTTTTGGATACAATCTGGGTTAGGACCTGAACATCCCTTTCAGACAGCTTCCTCTTGGGTCCACAGTTGATCCTGTTGGATGTGGTTGGTTCTTCTTGGTGGTATGCTGACGTTACCATGGATACCGCGGCTCTTGATACATCACAAAGACTTGATGCGCCAGCAAGACGTGCACCAACACTTTGTCCTCTTTTGAACTCTGATATGTCACCCATGATGTTATGTGGATTGCAATATTTTGAGCAAAACTGTGTTCTTACCGTGATAACTGAACCTTCACACTCTGCTCTTACTGGTGCTGTGTGGAGTTAATGAAGACTGGTCACCAGTATGGTCCAATTTAGCCATGAATCCTCCCAAACTAAAATGACAGGTGTTTCAGTTTCATTGTCCAACCCCTGTAGCTGTATATGTCAGCATGAGTCATGAATTTTTTGCATAATTTTTCAGTTAATCTTTGAATTTTAGTGAATTGTTCTCCATGCACTGACTTCTAGAACGCACCACAAGGTGGCTGCATATTGTAGTTGCTCTAACTTTGGTTATCATCAATTTTTGATTTTTTTTTTTTTTTTTTTTAATTTTTTGAAATACAGCCTTTTTAATCGGTTTTTACATCGGTTCGGAGGCTGTGAGAGAAAAGCGGTGAAGATTTAAACCGTTTCTTCCAACTGTTGTGATGGGGTAAACGTAAGATCGCTAGCTAACAAAACGGACGAGCTTGAGGTGCTAATCAGGTCCCAGAGAGAATACAGAGAATGTAGTCTCATGTGTTTCACCGAGACGTGGCTGCATGAACACATCCCGGACTGTAACGTGTCTGTTCGCGGCTTTAAGACGGTCCGTTCAGACCGCAGTTAGCAACTCAGCGGGAAGCTGAGGGGAGGTGGGATTGCAGTGCTGGGATATTATTTACCCAGAGAGCTGTGTTGGTGTGTCTCCTGGTCACGTCACCGTCAAGGAGAAGATCTGCAAATATTAAAAATGAATACAGCTGCTCTGCCACCTTTAGGAAGATCTGACCATAATCAGGTTCTTCTCACCTCCACCTACAAGCCCATCGTTCAGCAGCAACCAGTGATCATAAAAACTATCAAAACCTGGTCTAGTGAAGCTGAAGATGCTCTGAAAGGTTGCTTTGAGGCTTTGAGAATGTTCTCTGTGAACCTCATGGAGACAACATCAGCGTCAGGCCTAACTTTGATGCTTTTAAGCTACCAAGCTGGACATAACGTACTGAAAAAGTCTTATGAACCCCTAGTGTTTGTTTTATTTTTTTAAACCAATATTTGTACGACATCCATATTTATTTTCTAGTTTTGTTGAGATCTAAAGAGAGAATAAGCTTAACCTTAGCACTAATGTCATTGAAGAGTTTATTTCTGTGCTTGGTTCACATTAAATACTGACTTTTCCTTCTAGACTCATTTTGTTCTGAACATTGTGTTTTGTTTTTGTTTTTTTTTTCATCCATACTATCGAGAGGTAAGCCAAAGTGGGTTTTTCAGTGTCTGATGAAGGTAACTGACTGTTTTTTTAATAATCAGCCAACGGATTAACTGGCCAACCAAACCCATTTTAAGAATCCTGCTCTATTGTTCATAAAACGTTTTTGGTAAATTCAGTCTGAATATGTTTCCCATCTCTATGAGAAAAAAAAATACCATCTGGTGCTTAGCTTTATACACTTAAGATCATGTATAATTATTCTAATCATGTTGCTTCCTTCTTATCTTGAACTAAAAGACGGAAACAAATTCTAAGAGCTGGAATTCCTAGTTTAGACAGAATTATTAGGTGTTTAAGCAAGTAAAATCAATTTAAAAACAAATGACGTATTTAAATACAAAAAAGATTTTTCCTTTAATTTCTTGTCCTTGTCTTAGAAAACATAATTTTGTTTCTTTACAGCGTAATTGCATCTTTTTAAAATGGGGCTATTTTAATCTCCACCCAGTATCACATCTAGCATTTGCTATTCTTCTGAAATGAGTAATGCCAAGCTGCAACCCCATTTATATATATATATATATATATATATATATATATATATATATATATATATATATATATATATATATATATATATATATATATATATAAAGCAATCCCAGCAAAAGAGGGGGTGGAGTTTGGTGACTGGCTCCGCCCTCAAACCAAACCGCCCTCAAACCAGCTGTTCTAAGTGGAGTTTTAAAGACATGGTTTAAAAGGGAGCTGTGTACTGTCTCTTTGCTGTATTATGATTAAAACATGTCAAACATTTTGTTAATAACTTAAGACACATTAAGAAAATGAAACAAATCTGAAATACAGATCTGCTCTGCTGACCTCAGTATACACATTGGTAATATTTTGGCGCTGGACTGCTGCTAAACCACAACACCTTGATCTGTCAGGAGGTCAGTCGTGTGAATGGCAGAGAAAATCAAACTTTGCTCATACATCTACTTTATGCTTTGCACAGGAGGAACCATCTTCCCAGAGGATCATGGACCAACAGGACCCGTCCTCATTGGCTGCTGCAGAGGCGCTAGAACCGCCGAGCCCCAGCTCTCAGGTCACACAACAGAAGGATGAAGATTCAAAAAGGGAGCCTGCAGATGAAGAGTGACTAAAGCCAGCAGGGTTTTCAATCATCTTTAAATTTTAATCAGATGAAGTGAAACTTAAGAAATGCCTCCTGCAGAAGCCATGCAGGACATTTCATGCGTGTGATACCCAGAAACCAACGGGAGGAGGGTGCTGAAGCTTGCATAGGTGCCTCGGATGATAAGGAGGGCGCTGTATTTATCAACAGTAATCCTGCTTATATTAGCAACAGTAGCTAACTGGCCACTTTATTATGCACACCCTGCTGGTACCAGGCTGGATTCCCCTTCGCCTTGAGAACTGCCTTAATTCTTCGTGGCATAGATTCAACAAGGTGTTTTTGAGATTCTGGTCAAAATTGACCCGATAGGATCATTGATTTGTTAGCTGCACAACCATAAAACAACCTGTTCCACCACATCCCCAAAGGTGCTCTGTTAGATCTGATGATGTGGAGTCCAGTGAACTCATCGTCACGTTCAAGAAACCAGTTTGAGATGGTTTGAGCTTTGTGACGTGGTGCATCATTCTGGTGGAAGTAGACGTCACCAGATGGGTTCACTGTAGTCTTAAAAAGATGGACATGGTCCTTTATTCCCCGTTCTAATGCCGGGTTTGGACTTCAGCATGTGTATATGCATAAATACATACATGCATAAATACATACATGCCTAAATACATACATACATAAATACATACATGCCCTTAATACATACATGCCTAAATACATACATGCCCTTAATACATACATGCCCTTAATACATACATGCATAAATACATACATGCATAAATACATACATGCCATGTGATTGGCTGATGTGTTTTGAACAGTTGCAGCAGTTGAACCTAATAAAGTGGCCAGTGCGTGTGTGCGTTTATGTGTGTGTATGTGTGTGTGTGTGTGTGTGTGTGCACATTCCAAGGTGGTTTTAAGGCTTAAATACCTTAGAGGGAGAATTATGTAATGATACCTCTCACCAATTTTAAGCTAGGCTTTGTTCTGCTTTCTTGGCCACATGCCCTCGTTTAACCTCGTCATAATTCGGCTGCTCGTTAGATTTGAACGTGAATGTGTTGAGCCTGCAGGTCGGGTCTGAGTGGGGTCAAAGGTCACCAGTGATCTTGTTTGTGTTGAAATAAATGCTTCAATGTCTGCATCTTTAACCCTGTTTAATCAGCTGTACCATTAAATCTGTAAAGCCCTGTAGAATAACTGGAATTTCAGGTAATTTCAGGTTTGTTTCACCAGATTTTCAACATGTACTTCATCATGTTTTTTTGTAAATGTGTTATTTATACTTTTTTTTTTTTTTTTTAACATAAGCAAAACACACCTAAGACTTAATATTGTATTTGTTTGTTGTTTGGACATTTTTGTTGTTTACTGAGTTTATACACAGCCAGTGAAGCTAGAGTAGTTACACAGAGCCGCCTTGTATTTTTATTGTTTGAAAGAACGCTAAATAATGATGCGCTGCACCTTCTGTCTGTCAGGGATACACTAAAGCTTAAGCATGTATGTTTTGTGATTGAAAAGCTCCACTTCTAAGTAAATCTGACTGTAAGTCTAAGAGGGAAGCTTTCATGAACATAATGTAGATGACAGACAAGCTAATATCATTTAACTGAAAAAAACCCATAGTCATGTATCAGATCAAATATAAGACAACTAAGACCACTTATTAACAAGCCAGAGGCCTTGGAAACTGACTTATACGTGTTCATATATATATTGAACAAAGACGCTTGTTTTCAAGTGGCCCCAAACGGCGCCGCCATGTTGCCTCCTAATGCCAAAGCTATAATGAAACTCAACTTATAAAAATGCAATGTGACAGTCAACAACAGAGATGTACAGACCAGAAAATGTTTGACTGTTGTTAATGACGTTGTTATGTAGCACCTTTAGCAGCGGCTTTGCCCTGTTTTTTCAGTGAATACTTTGACATTTTTCTTGTCTAGTTTTGGACAGGAATCCTTAAAGCTGCTGCAGTTTCTTATTCTTATTATTGCGTTGCCCTCTCTGCTTTTATCTGACAAGGAAGAACAATAATTAAAAGTGTACACAATTAGGAGCATGTGTCTCAATTCATTTAGAGAGGTCAAACATTTGGTTTGTGTTGACTGCTTTTGTTCCAATGACACCAATAATGGGAAAAGGATGTACCTGGGACTATCAGACTGGGATACGTATGGGATGCCATTAAGATCGCTGCAAACTTGGAGAGCGGCAGTAGAACCTACGGTGACAGTCCAGATACCAGCAGGTAAAGTTAGGACGATGCCAGCTAATGCGACCATAGGAAACTTTAAGGATGTATGGTGGATCTGTGGGGATAAGGCCTATCTATTCTTACTGTATGGGTGGATCGGATGCTGCTATATGGCCACACCAAAACTTACGTATGAGGTTATGGTTCTTTGCAAAGAACAGAAGGGTTCAGAGGCTGAAAATCATGTTAAGAGGAGACGTAGAGAAATGGCACAATTTCATAATTTGGAAGCTTAGCATTGGAGAATAAGTTTGGCAGAAAAATGGCAGTATTGGTATCTTACCCTGGTATGGAGTTACGTTCTTAGCGGATCACAATGACAATATCACATATACCCTGCAGGGTTTTGCAAATGAGACTATTAAAGGTTTTGGATTTCTGTCTAACACGCAAAAGAGTCTTAGACTGACCCTACTGAAACATGACATGGCACTGGACTACATTTTGGCTCAACAAGGAGGCCTGTGTGTGGCATTGAATTTAACCGCTGATAACTGTTATGCTCTGATTCCAGACAGCTCAGATCATTTGACAAGTGTAGTAGATGCACTGAAATGCATGAGAGATGCATTTTGACCCTCTAAATCTGCTGGCTGGTCTGCTAATGCTTGGCTGAAAGATAAATTTGGTCCAGTGGGAGCTTTAGTCGTTCAGGTCTTAGTGGCAGCTCTGTTGTCACATTGTTTTCTGTTCTGTTTCTGTACGGTGCTGTTGACTTATGCTAAGGCCATGATTATGAAGTGGGTAGGCGTAGTGATGGTGACGACAACATTCAGATGCCACTCTTACTTAAACCTATTGTTGCCAACAAAGAGGAGGAGAAAGTGGACGGTGTTGTAGTTGAAATATACCCCTTTTAGAGGGTTGAGTTTTGATATCCTTACATGAATTCACTTTAACTAAATTTTATTTTTATAGGGTCTGTTACAATGTCAATTGTCTCTAGGTGCTTTACAGAGACCCAGATCATGACCCCCGAGCAAATATCATTAACTAAAATTATAATATTAAATCCAATCAAGGATAATGGCAGGTAAAAAACTCCCTCAGAGGGAGAAAAAACCTTTAAGCCAAACAGAGGCAAGAAAAAACTCCACTTTAAGAGGAAGAAACCTGGACCAGGACCTGGATCATATGGAGGGACCTTCCTGATGAAGACCAGCCGGGTAGAGAAAGAAAAGAGGGGAGAGACAGGACAGAGAGAGGAGGGAGGACAGAGAGAGGATGGAGGACAGAGAGAGGAGGGAGGACAGAGAGAGGATGGAGGACAGAGAGAGGAGAGCACACAAATGACTGAATATAATGACCGTATAAACATAAACAGATGGAGGCAGCAGCACTGGGATGAGATGGCCAGAGGACCAGGTCGCCGATCACCACGCCAGTCGGCACCCAAACACAAGTGGAGGAGAACCCCGGGATGGACAGAGGATGGAACTGCAAGTCAGCATGAAACCCAAGAAACTCTGGCCTGCAAATACACAGAAAAAAAAAGGGGGTGATTAATATGCTGCTTAAATGACATATCCTGATCAAAAATGACTCCAAAGTTTTTCACAGCTGTGCTGGAAGCCAGCGTAAACCCAGTCAATCCATTCCTCAGGTGTTTGGGACCAAACAATAACCTCTGTTTTATCCGAGTTTAGAAGCAAAAAGTTAGAGGACATCCAGGACTTAATGTCATTAAGACACCCTTGAAGTTTAGCCAAAGGTTTTGTTTCCTCTGGTTTCATAGATAAGTACAGCTGCGCATCATCAGCGTAGCAATGAAAGTTTATGCCATGGCTCTGGATAATTTTTCCCAAGGGCAACATGTATAAAGTGAAAAGGATTGGTCCCAGAACTGAACCCTGTGGGACGCCATAGCAGACTCTAGTCCGTGTAGAAGAAACGTCATTAACATGGACGAACTGGAACCTGTCAGATAGGTATGACTTAAACCAGCCTAATGCTGTCCCTTTAATTCCAACAGTGTGCTCTAATCTACGCAGCAAAAGGCCGTGATCAACGGTATCAAAAGCAGCACTGAGGTCCAGCAGAACAAGGACAGAAACTAATCCATTGTCTGAGGCCATAAGGAGGTCATTGGAGACTCTAATCAGCGCAGTTTCTGTGCTATGATGAGTTCTAAACCCTGACTCAAAGACCTCAAATAGATCATTTCTATGCAGGTGTTCTCCTAACTGGCTAGCAACTATTTTTTCCAGAATTTTAGAGATAAATGGAAGGTTGGATATTGGTCTATAGTTTGCCAAGATGTCCGGGTCAAGAGATGGTTTCTTGAGCAAAGGTTTTATAACCGCAACTTTAAAAACTTGTGGTACATATCCTAGTTGTAGAGATAGGTTAATCTGATCCAAAATTGATATACCAATAGAGGACATAACATCCTTGAGCAGCCAAGTTGGGATGGGATCCAACAGGCATGTAGATGGTTTAGCTTTACTGATAGTTGAGGTCAACTCAGAGCCGTCGACAGTTGGGCCTGGACAATCTCATCTCTAATTTTGATTATTTTCCCGCTAAAAAATCTCATAAAGTCTTCACTACTGAGAGTAGCAGGAATGCATGGACCAACGGAGTTGTGACTCTTTGTCAGCCTGGCTACAGTGCTGAACAGAAAACATGGGTTATGTTTGTTCTCTTCTATTAACGAAGAATAATAAGATGTTCTAGCTCTGCGTAGGGCTCTTTTGTAGACTATTAAACTATCTTTCCAGGCACGATGGGAGTCCACAGATTAACAGGAGTACCACCTCCTTTCCATTTTACGTGCATTCTGCTTCAACATGTGAATATGTGAATTATACCAGGGAGCTGAGCTCCTAAGATAAGAAACCCTCTTCCTCAGAGGAGCAACCGCATCCAGGGCTGAATGTAACATATCAGCAGTATTGTTAACAAGGTAATCAATATCTGCCAGAGTAAAATTCAGGTCATTGCCCTCAGCTATTCTATCATATTCCACCATAGGGAGATGAGAGAGAATGACCTCCTTAAAATTATTCACAGCATCTTCAGAAAGGCATCTGCTGTAATGACACGTTTCATTTTCTGTTTTAATGCCACAAATGCTGAACTCAAATGTAACTAAACAGATGTCTGAGAGAAGAGAATTCAGCGGCGACACTAACAAGTGATGAGTATCTATACCATAGGTGAGAACCAGATCCAGGATATGATTAAAGCAGTGAGTCGGTTCTTTCACTTTTTGTGAGACGCCCAATGAATCTAAGAGAGATGTAAAGGCTAATTTAAAGCTGTCACTGTCAACATCCATATGAATGTTGAAGTCACCAACTATGATGACTTTATTACTTAGGTTGTTTGTCTGCATGTGGCGCTGCGATGGACTGGTGACCTGTCCAGGTGGACCCCTGCCTTTCACCTGAAGAGAGCTGGGACAGACTCCAGCAGATCCCCCGTGACCCTGCGTAGGATCAAGTGGGCATAGATAACGGATGAATAATGGATGAAGCCCTATATCATGGTTGTCCAACTCTAGTCCTCGAGGGCCCTCTGTCCTGCATGTCTTAGATGTTTCCCTGACACAACCACCTAATTCAAATGAATGGATCACCCTCAGTTTGTCATCCAGGTCTGCACAAGTCTGTTAATGATCCATTCATTATAATCAGGTGCGCTGAAGCAGGGAAACATCTAAGACTTGCAGGACAGCGGCCCTGGAGGACTGGAGTTGGAGACCCCAGGCCTATATTATACAACAGGGTCTATCCGATTACCATGGAGTAGGTTATGTGAGGGGGCAGAACTCACACTTCCATGGCTTTACAGACCTGCTTCTCTCTGCTATGGTTTCCTCCAGATATTCCAGACAAAATAGACAGGATCACCACTCGTTTTGACGTCAGTGTTGATGTTGTCATTTCCTTACCGAAATGACAAAAACATAGTGAGGTTCAGCATGTCAACACTCTCTCCTGTTTGGCCTTACCCTCCTGCTAAATCAGTGCTTTCCGAATCAGTGGGAGTTCTGTATTGGTTTTTTTTTTAACTGTAAGTTTTTCGAAAAATGCAAATGCAGCAGTAATGATGGGTTTTCGACAGATGCTCCCACCTACAGGATACCATAATCATGGTACTGAGGTAGCCCCGATTAAACTCAACACTCTTTGTTCATTTGAATGCAATATAAACCAAAATGTGACTAAAGCCAGTTGGAACTGAGAAAATGTGTTACTGGGAGGTTCTTCCTACCTATTAGCTTGAGGGACTTTCTCTCCAAGTGTGCATTGATATTGACTTTTACCACATTTTGTTTAATATTCCGTAGAAGTATCCGAAGAAGGGTGATATAATATAATATAATAAGATAGTTATCTTAGCTGAAGCTGCTGCTCTCATTATAAGTGTTTGGATATAAAGTATTGTCACTTTTTTTCAACACAAAAATAAGCTATTGCACTTTCCCTAACAGGAGAAAATCAATCATTTCCCAGCTTCGTCTCAGCTATGTCAGGAATAAAACAACCTGAAATGTCACATTAATTATTAACTGAAGTAAAAGATGTTGTGATCTCATCTGCCATACTATTTAGACCTCTAGTTTGTTAATAAGGTAAACTAAAAAAGTTTGAGTGCTGAGCCTGTCCCAGTTTTTTTCTGCTTTCGCAGTACAAGCAGAACGTATTAGCACCCTTGCTAATGGCTTTGATCTCCTATCAAGTAGAGCCAAGGAAACCAATGAAGGAACACCTGAATAAAAATAAAACCTCTTTCTGTAAAAGACATAAACTGAGAGAAGATTTTGGGCTGGATGGGTTTAGGGGGAAGCTTATTTTCTGGGGTTGGATTGGGGGTGTTGTGGGCAGCAATAGTAGGTGTTGGAGAGCTGTGGGGATGAAAGAGGCAGGTGGTGGTATAAACCTGAAGCAGGTGTGACAGTTCTGAAAGCTTTCACAGGAAAATAGCATTTTTCTGGCCAATGTTAAACTGAATGTGACCCTCAGATGGAGCCCAGCCATCCTGCTACCTCTCTCACTTCCCCCGAGAAAGGAAAACCCTCCACTAACATTGTATCGACTGAAGGATTTATGCTTACAAATTCCTGTTCTCCTTCATAAATTCCACTTTATCTCTTTTTCCTGTTTACTAAGAAAATATTTTCCAGGGGATGAACGCTTTCCTTTAAAAATTTATATTATCAAACCTCCAATAGTTTCCACAACAATTACGTTTAGCCAGAATGTTCCAAATTATACTGTCTTAAAGTGGAAGATAATTAGATATTTTCAACAAGTTGTATAATCATATGCAAAATTTATTAACCCAATCTTTTGAATAATGTTTGGAGAAAAATGTGTTAAATTTATTTAACAAATATTAAGCCAAAAACAACATCCATCCATTATCTTCCACTTAATCTGTTAAAACAACAACAGAACGGTAATAACAAAGATTTTTTTTCTCTTTCTTTCTTGCCTTTGACTTATTGCTTCCATAGTATTTAAGAGGATAAAGTGTAGCTAATCAGCGTTTCTTGTTACAGTTATCATTATTAGGTATGCTTGTATAAAGGCAAATGTTTGGGCATGACTACGTTTAACATAAACAGATGCAGGTAGCAGCACTGAGGTGAGATGGTCAGAGGACTAGATCACCGGTCACCACGGCAACCGACACCCTGAACACACCTACACACACAGGTGGAGGTAAACGAACAGACCTACACACACAGGTGGGGGTAAACGAACACACCTACACACACAGGTGAAGGTAAACGAACAGACCTACACACACAGGTGGAGGTAAACAAACAGACCTACACACACAGGTGGAGGTAAACGAACACACGTACACACACAGGCGGAGGTAAACGAACACACGTACACACACAGGCGGAGGTAAACGAACACACCTACACACACAGGTGGAGGTAAACGAACAGACCTACACACACAGGTGGAGGTAAACGAACAGACCTACACACACAGGTGGAGGTAAACGAACAGACCTACACACACAGGTGGAGGTAAACGAACAGACCTACACACAGGTGGAGGTAAACGAACAGACCTACACACAGGTGGAGGTAAACGAACAGACCTACACACACAGGTGGAGGTAAACGAACGCACCTACACACACAGGTGGAGGTAAACGAACACACCTACACACACAGGTGGAGGTAAACGAACTTACCTACACACACAGGAGGAGGTAAACAAACACACCTACACACACAGGTGGAGGTAAACGAACAGACCTACACACACAGGTGGAGGTAAACGAACTTACCTACACACACAGGTGGAGGTAAACAAACGCACCTACACACACAGGTGGAGGTAAACGAACACACCTACACACACAGGTGGAGGTAAACGAACAGACCTACACACACAGGTGGAGGTAAACGAACGCACCTACACACACAGGTGTGTATATATATATAATCTGTCTCATTTAATTTCATTTAATACAATACATTTAATACATTTTCTCTCATTTATGTTCTGAAGTTAAGTTTACTACAATGAAAGGGTTACTGTCCTGAAACATGTTATCCAATCAGAATCGTCTGTCTCCATCAAAGTCCGGTTAGCTGGCTCATTAATTGGTTAGGACTTCATGAATCATGAAGGCCAAGCTATGTGTTTTGGTTCGGAGAGTGATGGGAAAATTGACCAATCATGATTTGATTTGAAGTGGGCGGGAAAAAAAAAAAGATTGTAGGCCTTCATGAAGTCCAAACAGCGGGCAGATTGATTCAGCGGGCAGATTCTTTTGCAGCTCAAGTCGAAGGACAAACTGTATGACATTTTGTTTTCCCCCTCAGCCTGGTTGCTATGGCCCGCGCATGTCCGGATGTGTTCAGTGGCCCCTTCATGACATTTTGGGCTTCAGAAGATAAATCCTACAATCATAAATGACTGTCTGATTTCTTAGTTAATGTCAGCTGTTGTCAGAATTTGCCATCAAGCAGCCACATCAAACACATTTGATCAACAGGCTGTAGTCTGAACCGGATCTGAACCGTGGTGACCCAGTCATTTCCACTTACAACCCAGTCAGGTTGGGATATTGTGTTAAATGTCTACAGTATTTATTTTTTTACAAACATTTTTTTTTTTTCTTAAACTTGAAAATAGCATTAAATTCCACTTAAACATTCATTATAAGTAAACAGCTACAACATTCCACTGAACCATATATAAAAGCATGGATGCTCATTGCCTGAAACCAACGTATGTATACAGTATTTTAATAGGTTTCATGAATGGGACACATATTCATATCCTCCTCAGGATGAATTGTGGCGTTCATACTGACAAGCTAGCAAGCTAGCACAGAGGCTTGGTGGTTAGCATCGTTGCCTCACAGCTAGAAGGTTCCTGGTTCAAACCTCAGCTGTGTGCAGTTAGCATGTTCTCCCCGTGCTAGCGTTGGGTTTCCTCCAGGTACTCCAGCTTCCACAGACATGGATGTTAGCTTAACTAGTGGTTCTAAAACACTCTTTTACCCAAAATGAGCTGGGATGGGCTCCAGCAGATCCCTGTGACCCTGCAGAGGTAATGGTTGGAAGTTTGTGAGCATGTTAGCATTCAGTCACATAAAGTATAGTAGCATTTTGCTGAAACACAACTGTGCCCAAGAACCAACTTCACAGAGGGTGTTGACTCTAAGTTTTGTTATAGTGTCATTTGTAAAAATGGTAGTGACGCCTGCCTGTAAGAAACTGCTCAGAATTTCATTATTCTGACTTTTAGTGGAGTTTCTCCGTGCCAAGATTCTCAAAATGCTGATCTGCTAGCTTCTTTGCTCCAACAATGATAAAACTTTATATTTTATCTTTGGAAGACTGTGATATGTAAAAAAAAAAAAGGTCATATGCAGAAATCTGGGAAAATGAAGGCTTATATAAGCCCAAGCCTAATGTTTACCTCCCTCCATCTGGCCCTGTTTACCCCCAGACTCTGGCTCGGTATGTTAGGGGACACAAGGAGATCCACACAAGCAGACGGCGGGAAAGCAAGCTATCCGACTGGAACTCTTCCACCTGCCAAGAGAAGCAAGTCTTCCTTTTATGAGCCAATTGAAATTCAGCTCACAGGCAATTCATCCTGTCAATGACAAGAAGCCTCAGAACAACCTTGCAACCCCCCGCACTAACAACGCTGTAATGGTCAGAGATAGATCAAGCCCAGCACTGATAGTTAGCGGCTCTTCGCTCTCCCATAAGTGTTTACTGCAGACAATTTTTGCCTTCATTTGTTTTGAGCAGATGAACGCCCGGGTACACCTGCGGTCGATTGTAATAGTTTTCACTGCAGCAGCGGACTGACAAATTGCTTTCAGTTTTTGCTGTTTGTTCAAAGAGAATCTTGCCTGCAGATAATGCACGGCTTTGTGTTTGTTAAAAGGAAATGGTCTTTTCTTTCTTTGTATGCATAGGCCAGCTCTGACCCCCGGCCCCCTGTGCTCCATTGAGTGACATGGGAAGTTCATCACCACTCCAAGACTGGGAGAAATCAGTCCTTGATGTGGATCTCCCAGACATGCTTGTTATTGCACCTTTCACTCACAGCATTTTTTAATCAATGCACGGGTGAGAAAGAAACAAATGATGAGATTAATGAAGGCTTGCCATCACTCAAGGAGCCTCCTTCAGCTGCATCCTGCTTGCTTTTGTCATTGTCAGCACCACCAGTAGAGGGCAGTAGAGAGCCTCAAATGAAAGCCTGGTCTTCTTTGCTGGAGTTATACCCAATAATTAATCAGTGTGTTAATATACACTTCTCACCATTTTATACACAATATACAAGAGAAGACCACATTTAGCAGAACAATTCAATACATTTTAGAGTCAAAAATTAATCATGTATGCCTTTAATTGTATTAAGCAAACTCCATGTTAAAATGGAACCAAATCATTAAAAACAAAGCTATAACACATAAAGAGAAACTATTTATATTTTTAAAATTAATATTAAATATATAAATACAGACATTTTAAAACGGCATTCCTGTTCTAATTTTATATAATCCGTTTGAAAGTTTAAAAGGTCATTTTAATGTGACATTTCTACCTAGAGTTGCTTCTGCGGACTATGCAGATGCTAATGGCCCCCGTAGCCACAAGGGGGCGCCCAAACTGCAAGGTCAGACCCCAACGTTTAAGTACTTCACTGTGAAGAACTTAAATTAGGCCTAAAATTTGAGTGTTTTCTTGAAAAAAATGTGGATTAATAAAGTTACAATTTCTGAAGATTTGTTTTTGTAATTTGTGAGTTTATAAAGTTACAATTCTGCTTTTTCTGAGCCTATAAAGTCACCTCTTTGCCCTTTTTTTTTTCAAAGTTTTTAATGAGTTTTGTCTGTTCGTGAGATTTCTTTTTGGAAGATTCCAAGATCATACAATAACAAATATTTAGAAAGTTTTGTAGAAAATTAAAGTCACAATTTTTTATTTCATTTATTTATTTTCATTTTGCATATTTATAAAGTCGAGATTCTGGAACTTTTTTTGGGAATTTTACCCCCTCCATGTCTTGTAACTTTTTACTCAAATAGCCCTTATATGCTCAATAAGCCACAGTAAATTTTATATTATTTATATAGCTTTATTTTTTTTTGGCTCAACTTGATTTTGAACTTTGGATTCACCAATTTCGCCAAAAACAAACAAACAAAACGGTCCTAATTAAAATACAGGAGTTAAAAGTCTCTCACTTTTGATTATCTATAGTATTACATATATGGGTAGAATATATGTAGATTCCACGGGGCAGAATCTACCAGAACACATCCACACAGTAGGCGGAGTCAGTACCAGAACACATCCACACAGTAGGCGGAGTCAGTTCTTCTGAGGTCACTTCCGGCCCCAGTCGCATCGCTGTTCTTGTAGCCCCTCCCCTCACTGGTTCCCTCATTTCCAAACAGTAGCCGCCGCTGCGCAGAGGGGTCCGGCTGCCTGGGAAACCTCAACGGAGCTAGTGGACCCGTCCGACGCTGAGAGCGCCCGGTAGGCACATGCGAACCCGTCCGCACGGTGGATCCGCGACACCCCGCAGTTACAGAACCGGACCGCTCTTTTTCTTCTATTGGAATTTTTACACGCTTGTCTCACTGCATCGATTGTGACTTCCCGCCCTGAACTCAGCAAGATGGAGAACGACGATAAATATCTGCCCGAGCTGCTGGCGGAGAAGGACAGCCTGGACTCGTCTTTCACACATGCTACGAAACTTTTAAACTCAGGTAAAGAACTGTTACATGATGTTTTGTCCATGAAGTAGAAAAACAGACTGTAGACTTAAACTCCTCTCTGAGCCCGCAACACTAAAATGAAGTACTTTTACATCTTAGTTAACAAATATGTGTGTGGATCAAATGCAAGTCCATTAAATTCCATTTCATCGATAAACTGGTAACGACCTGACATAGGAAGACACTTTCTCATCTGGTGCTGAATAATTAATAACTTCTTGTCCCGACTTTTAAACTAAAACCTGGCGACAATTTCCAGATTATTGTCGGTATGTTGTTGTTGGTTTTTTTTTTTTTTTTTTTTTTGCCTTGATCTTAAAGTGACCCAGGAGAGTTGGCCTGACGGTTCTGGTCTGAGCAGGAGATGGGAAAGTTTGGGAAAATGTTTCGACTCATTTTAGGTGAATTTACTCATCAAGGTTCATTTTTAGGTTCCAATTTAAAGAAATAATATACTGGAACCTAAAATTAACTACGAGCCAATATAGAAAAGCAGATAAAGGTGCGATATATTCTTTTGTTAGTGTTTCAGAACTTTGATTCAGAAGTGGAATAATATGGTGACAATATACCAGAAGGTAGCGTAGAAACATGTCTTTACCGAGTACTGTATTAACATAAATGTTGCCACAAATCCAAACATCTTTAATTCCTAACTATTGTTTGTCTCAGTGAGCTCTCCCAGCACTTACAAACTTTCCTCCAAGATTGGCCTCTATTTTCTACTCCAGTTATCACAGGAAGCATATTCAGGTGACACATTTGTAAATATGCTAAATCTAAGCTGTACATGTGGAATTTCAAGTATGATGAGGATGAAATACGTGACTGTGCTGCAGGTGAACTCAGTGAAACGACTACCCAGACTCCTCCTGGATGTACAGCTGGCGGACTGTACTGTAGCGGACATGTTTGCATTAAGAGGATGGTTGGAGGGAAAATACTTAGGTGGCGCTGTTCTACAGGGACAGCTTCTCTAAATGCTCTGTTTTAAAAGAGGAAAAAAAAATTCAGGCCACAAGCATTTTCACAGTGGATTCGTCTGACTCTTAATATTTAATTTAAAGTTTTATTTAAAGCACAGTGGTCTTTTCAGGTCATATCTTTGTTGAGCGGGAGGTCAGAGGTTACGTGGGCTGCCCTGGATAAACCCAAGAAGCCAGAAAACATTTTCAGTTTTGTTTTCAAGCAAAAGCATTTTTTCTTCACTTTCTTGTTCATTTTAATACCTGGTACCACTAAACGTCATCATGTGACTAAAACAGACAGAAAAGAAAACACTGAATGCATAAAAGCAGTGTTTTTGGCAGTACAACGCCATAGCTATTGATGTAAAAACTTAAGTGATTTAGGTTATAATCAGGAAAACCATGGAAAATCAGAATCAAATTCTTATGAGCAATCTTTGTGGTTATTGTTATGTTTGTCCAAACAAATGTACCTTTAGTTGTACCAGGCATTAAAATGAACAAGAAACTGAAGAAAACAAGGGTGGTCTAATAATTTTTCCATGACTGTAGATAAATATTGCATCGTTTCAATATTGCATTTGCAATTATAAATATAGTTGCAAATGTAAAGAAATAGTGTTGTTATTGTTGCAGGGTCTATTTATCAATTTATTTTCTGTTGCTGGAAGATAAACAATATATTTTATCCCTGTAAAGACCATGTGATAATCATGCAGATCATGGACATTAACACCATATGGTGAAATATTTTTACCATACTTTCATCTTTGGTATTGAGTATTGCATGCTTTCTTAATATCTTGTAGCCTTAATTAAAAGTTGCAGGTAGTATCAGCTACTGGTTATAGTGTCTGTCTTCCTGTGAAGAATTAAAATCTTGAATTCTGTGCTCTCTGGGTTAATTAAGTACCCATAAACTCTTTATACTCCAGTCTGACTACATGAACACTTTCTCCCCTCTTCCAGAAATCGCTAGAATCCAGAAAGGTGAGACTAAAAAGGAGGCAGAGACCTACCTGGACCTCTTCACAACAAAGAACATCAAATTAAAGGAACGAGTGCTCATTCCTGTCAAACAGTACCCAAAGGTGAATTTCCCTCTCATCCCGTCTCTTTTTTCCCCTCTTGATTGAATTTTGTCTTACAGCTGAAGTATTTCAGTTACACAAAGGCATGTGTTACTCGGGAGCCTCAAATTACTCCTGTCAATTCTGATCTTTAAGTTCCAGACTATAATTACAGTCCATACAGGTATGCTTTAAACCAGAGATCGACCGATATGGGTTTTTCAGAACCGATACCGATACTGATTATTAGTAGTTAGAGGAGGCCGATAACTGATATTTGGAGTCAATATTCATTTGCAACAAAAGTGTAAAAATTGGGATAAAAAATAGAATAATGCAAACACTGAACGTCATTGAAATGTCTAAAGCATGTTTATTGAATTACACAAATAGAAAATAATCGCTCCAGAAGTGGCTGAATTTCCTAGACTCAGAAACATCTGTTTCAACAAGGACCCTGTCATTCAAAACTGTGTTGCTACATTATTAATGATTAATATGACAAAGACTACATAAGAAAGTATAATAGTTGCTATGAGTGCAGTTAAACTCCTGACAGGACACAAACAGTCTTTCAGGCTTTAATGAGCTCTAACAGTATTTAAAATGTTCCACCACTTTGTTCAGATAAATCATTTTCAGTGTTATTCTTTTTTTTTTTTTTTGAGAATTCCGTTTTAAGCATTTTATGCAAATTTAACTCTAAGACAGTATATAAAGTAATGAAATATAGACCATTTATGCAATTATAACTGTAAACTATAATGTTTTCATACTTTTAAACATATTGTGTCTGACAAAACATTCGTTTTTTTGACAAACAAAAAAAATTCAAAAGTTCTTTTTATGTAATAAATAACTAAGAAAAAAAAATAACTCAAATAGGTAAAATCCATTTAAAGTGCAAAAAAGAAAGAAATTGCAACAGCAGTAAACTAATGGTTTTAGCTTGTACCTGACATTTTTCAGGTACGTCATGACAAACTATGTGTCTGGTAACAGCAAAAACTATATTTACTATAGATTAAGTAGATACTATGAAATCGAAAGCACTGAACTTTGGTTGTGTGTATGAGTGTCTGTCCGTGGTTTTTTTTTTTTTTTTTTTAGGTGTTCCAGCTATTACAGACATCACCGTTTAAATAAATAATTATCAGCCTCTTTGTGTTTAGCTCAGTGAGTGACTCTCGCCTTTTTATGTTTGTGCTTTTCACTCATTAAGTGATCCTTAATTAGTGGGCAGACCAGAACACGCTGGAGAGATTATGGGCCTGATCTTGCACCTCCCATTACCCAATACCCAAAACCCATTACCTGCAAATCACAGATTTAGGAGCCGAAATGCAATCTTCCACCTCCCAAAACCTGTTACCCATTTTGCCGTCTCCCTTAAGCACATTGTGGGCGCGGCAATGGGCGTGTCACTAGCGCTTTCCACGAATTCGGTATCTTGCGGTACCTGTACTTTGCAGATTTTGGATATTGGGTAATGGGTGGTGTGACCACCCATTACCCAATACCCAAAATCTGCGAGATGCCAGTACCGCAAGATACCGAATTCGTGGAAAGCGCAACTGGCATGTTGGCGCGTAAAAGAGCGCGTCCAAATCCTGTCATTGCGCGTCCACCCAGTCACATGTGGACTGCACAACCGGCTCTACCTCTCGATTATGCATCACTGTATTACTTTCACACATTATTCTCTTAAGGGCAGGTGATTTCTGTACAGCTGTGACATGATCTCATTCAGATGTTTGCTGTGGAGGAAACGAGATCACAGAACTCTGTTGTGGAGTTTCTTGTACTGTGCTCGTATCCCTCTGATTCTCTCCTTGTGCACTGGAGCACCCGAGATGCGCTCACTGGTAGAAGGTAGATGTCATCATATGTGTTCATCTGGCTCAATGCTCATCCAATGATCCGTTCTGCAGTATTTTAAAAAGCACCGCTTCCAGCGGCTATGCGTCTTGGCGCAGCTGTGCGTCTTTGCGCAGGGGATGTGTTCAAGATAACTCAAAAAGTCATGGATGGATTTTGATGACATTTTCAGGAGTTGTCAGAAATGTGAAAAGGAAGAAGTGATTTGATTTTGGGTGTGATCCGGAAGAAATCCTGGATTCTGGATCACTTTCAAATTTTCGATAACATTGCGCTGTTTAGTTGTTTCTTGAACCCTAAAGCAATCACAACTGCTGTGCTTGGCGGAGGTCTGCGCTCTCCGATTGCTTTTCTAGTTAATAAATGCTTTCCTGGAAGCTCACCGGCTCTATTTTTTTCTGAGCAGTTTGTTGGAACTTCTTGGAGTACAAAAGAAATGATTAAATCATTTGCTCCACATTAGTTAAAGCTAGTTATGTATATATCAGTGCAGAGGAGGAGGAGGAAAAAAGAGGAGGAAGCTCTACAGCAGCGTCCCAGACGAGCTGCCCATGAGAGCTGCTCTGATCTGGGTGAAAAGACGCTCCATAGCAGTTTGCAGGTACCGCAACCTGCTCTTAAAGGCAATGGCTGCTGACGCACTGATTGGTTAAACAGGTGGAACGCCCTAACCACTCCCATGCATAATGTATGCATGACATCGTGGATTTCGCAGGTGAGATCGTGGGTTTTGGGAGGTGGAAGATTGCGTTCTTCGTGGGGGAACGCCCCTCCCAATACCTTTTATCCCTTAATAGCAGGTTTTGGAGGTTTGGCGCAAGATCGGGCCCTTAGGGCCCGATCTTCCACCTTGCTAAACCCGCTATCCCACCTGCGCTATTCGCTACATTATTCATGGGAGTGGTTAGGGCGTTCCACCTGTTTAACCAATCAGTGCGCCAGCAGCCGTTGCCTTTAAGAGCAAAAGCCTCTATCTGGGTGATGCCAATGGTTTTCTTGCTGCAACTGCTTTCTTTAAATCCCATCAAAAGATTTTCTCTCGTATTCAGTTCTGGTGACTAAGAAAGCCACTTCAGGACATTCCAGGATCTGTTCCATAACCAAGATTGGTTTGACTTGGGGTTGTGCCTTGGATCATTGTCTTGCTGGAAAGTCCAGTGATTACCAAGATTTAATTTAACATAAAATTTAGGGGTGCACGATAACTATCGGGCCGATAACAGGAAATTATGACATCATCCCGATAGGTCCGATATCATGACGAATAGCCCCGATAACATTTATATTTCTGTCAACACAGCAGTGCCTCGCTCCCTCTGAGCCTTGAATGACCGGCAGTGAATGTTATGTTCAAGTGACGTCAGCATAATCAGAAAAACGATTACTCAATAAGGAAAATCAAGAATACCCCCTCATGCCAGAAAACAACTCGTTAACTCGGTCATAATTTTAGTAGTTGCGGACTTGAATTGATATTTGCAGTATTTTCCCTCATGTTACACATAAAAAAAGAAAAAATAGAAAAGGCTGAAAGAACGACTAGCAAATGAGGAAACATCGGAATTTACGTTACACCTTGAATGCAGCATGCATTGTGCTGATCACAACAAATATGGCGTCGCGGAACTTCGTTTAAGTTTCAGAAGAAGATAGTTTGGTGGTTATTTGTGACGAATCCTCCGAGTGAATTCTACGAGGAGGGAAGCACAAGCTTTAATACGTAAAACCTGATTGGCCACCTACAACATAACACACTTCCATGGAGTTTTGAAATCGCGCTAACGGAAGCTAATGCTAACATGCGCAAGCCAGCAGCAGCCTCTCCTCCCCTCCCTCTGCTCTCCCTCATTCCTCTCATCTAAAGCTTCCATGAGATTAAAAATAAAAACTACTAAACCTCATTTACTTTAATTAAAGGTATTATTTAAATGGAACCACAAGACAAAAACCTTTAAATGTTAATCTTTTTCAGTTTGTAATTCTGATGCATGTATTTCCATCAGTTCAAGGAGCCTTTATTTTTTATATCAGTCAGTAATGAACCTTATTTAGGTTAATGTGAGATATCAAGTAGGTTTGTTTGATAGCTTTAAGAAAATGTTTGAAAGGCTTGCCAATAGTTTTTCATTGGAAAAAATAAATATCTGTTCATGTAAAAAGTCAAAACTATTTTTGATTTTGTTCATAGTATTGATGTAATGATCTCAGGTATATGTGTGTGTTATCGGTTATCGGTATCGGCCTTTAGGAGCTGAAAGTTATCGGTTATCGGTATCGGCCTTTAGGAGCTGAAAGTTATCGGTTATCTGTATCAGCCATTAGGAGCTGAAAGTTATCGGTTATCAGTATCGGTTTTAAAAAACAGTTATCGTGCATCCATAATAAAATTGCCTGGTATTTCTAGAAATCCATGATTTTGACTTGCACAATCAAGATTGTCAGTTCCTGCAGCAGAAAAACAGCTCCACATCATCGACGACCAACCTTCATGTTTGACCAGGGGAATGGTATTCTTCTGTTTTCACCTGCCAGACATGGCATTGGTCCAAACTGTTCCAGTTTGGTTTCAGTCTACAGAGCTGTTTTAAAAACTCTGTAGTCTCATCCAAATTCCTCCTGGTATATTCTCGTCCACGTTTGATGTTCCTTGTGATCAAAAGTGGAGTCTGGCCATGAAGTTGTTGTTTATTTAGTGCGTGTCTTCTAGTTGCAGCTGAAGCACTGTTGCCGACCTTCATCAGGCCATCCTGTAGGGGGTTGAACCTAGTTGTTCTTACTAAAATGAAATTATGGGCTTTCTTCCACAACCAGGTAGGATTGTAGCTCTTCCATGAGTTTTAAACTTCCTTTTAATGCTCCCAATGGTGTCTCTTGTAACATTTTTTTGGAACAATTCTCATACCCAAGGCCTTCAGGTATGATGGAATAATCTCTCTTAGCTTTCGAGGAGGCTCCTTTGTCTGTCCAGTAATTGCAACTCACCTTGAATTACCTTCCTGGGTAGAAATTGATGATGATCATTATGGAGTTTCCAAAGGCTTAATTATGTTTCAACTCCACTTTAGGCAATAAAAATTGTCAGAAGTCGTTGAAAAAATATAATATAGTGGTTGAATAATTATGACACGGTTATAAACAACTGCACTGTTCTGTATCCATAGCGGTCCCGGACCAGATCAGTAAAATAGTGGATTGCCATCTTTGTATTTCTTGAAGGCTTTATTTCACTTAAAGTGAACAGTGTATTTTTTGTCAACTCAAAATCAAATTTTGTTGTCTTCAGTCAGATTCAGTGTGATTTAATGTCAGATTCAAGCACTTTGTTATTGGCCAAAAAAATAATGCTGTCGTTCACTTGCAATAAAAAAGCAAGCATAAACAAAGTATATTTGAGCAAGTAAAATCTCACAGCTGGTGTTCTAGCTCGCACATACTAATGAGTTGTTTGTTCAATGATGAAATAAAAAGTTTAATCGCATTTGCATCTGAACAAGGCACTGCAGCTTCCACTACAGAAAACACAACTGAGAACATTTATTTTGTATACCTATGACAATTACCAGGTGTTATTATCACCACTACATGGAAACTACATATAGTTTAAGGCTTTATATCAGTACAAACTATGCAGTACATCCATTTATTTGCATTTTCAAAGAAACGCTTCCTCTCTAATAGATTAGACATATAGGACTGAACCATAAGAATTTAAGTATTAAACTTCCTCAAATGCACTCATTTGATCAACTGGTGTGGGCCACATGCTTCCAGTCACACCATTAAAAACCTCAACTAGGAAATAAGAGCTGCCAACTATTGATGACAAATGGCTCTTAAAGAAAACTCATGTTCTGCAATTTGTTTATTCTCTGAAACTATTTAAAAACTAAATGAATGTTTCTGTCAATAATGTCTAATATAACTTTCTGTGCCAAAAATGTCATCAGGTATCAAAATGCAAAACTATAGTTTTTTTCATGTTAAAATATCTGTTTCAATTTGATTTCAATTGTTGTATCCCATCACTACTGTAAAAGTAAATATGCACTTCCAGTTTGGCATCTCTTGTGACAACTGCGTATCACCTTTATGGTACTGTCAAATATCAACAGTAATGAAACTAGCTGACGTAATTACAGTAGTCATAACTGCAGAAGTGACTAAGGCTACAGTTACATCGCAGGGCTCAAGTGAGCCGGTTACATTATCATTTTTCTCCTTCTCCAATCTGTCACAGGCCAGATGTGACCAGTGGATGTGGAAGCTCTAAAAAGGGCATGGATTTGGAAAATCACTTGTGAAAATAAATGAGACATGAGTGGATGCGTTTATTTGCGTCTACTGTGTAAGTAAAGCAGACGGATCGGATTTTGCACAGTTGAAATAGAGACACATCAGACCAGGCGATATTTTTCCAGTCTTTGATTGTCCAATTTTTGTGAGTTGAACTGTAGCCTCGGTTTCCTGTTCTTAAGGTGACAGGAGTGGCAACCAGTGTGGTTCTGGTGCTGCCCTAACCAGTGTGGTTCTGGTGCTGCCCTAACCAGTGTGGTTCTGGTGCTGCCCTAACCAGTGTGGTTCTGGTACCATTGCGACACCGGCCAGCCCACTCTGAAAATAACTAGTGTGGATGTGAACATTCTACTTTGGTGTTGTGGATGTTAATGGACACTGGCATTTTCATAAAGAGTGGTATGGAGCTATGGATGTTCCTTGCATTTCAAGGGTTAGTTTTCACAATAAACACAATATTTAGTGTAAGTTAAAAGGCCCATATCATGCGAGATGGCGCTATTGGCTTCATTTACATTCTGTCAAAGTCCTGGAGGTGCCCTTATTAGGTAGCACGGGTTTTTTTTAGAGGAAATACTGTAAATATTTTTATTTTCCTTTTTTTTTTTTTTGGAAGGAACTGGACCTATGCCCTTTGTTGTTAATTGACCCAGCGGTATCGGAGATGACCAAGCTAATTATGTTTCAAATGGTAGAAGCCAGTTGTACAGCCCCTGGGAAAAATGCCTCCTTTGTGCTGGGTTTTCACTAAGCATGTTTGGCAATGACAACTACTTGTAAGGCTCGGTTATAAGTCTGTTCAGAGAAACAAAGGTTGCAACTTTTATCAGTGGGTTCTGGCTCAGTGTGAATTACAACTAACTGTATTAAATATGGACTCTGTCTGCTGGATCTGCTGGTTAAAACTGTGTTATCTACAACAGAGGCTCTTGACATTAATTACTCCTTCAGTCACTGAGTGTTAAAATTGGCTCTGCTCTGATTGTCAGGCTAATTTTCCTTTGCTTTTTTTTTTTTTGCTGTTAGTTCAATTTCGTGGGCAAGATTTTGGGACCTCAAGGTAACACAATCAAACGCCTGCAGGAGGAGACCGGAGCCAAGATTTCTGTGCTGGGCAAAGGATCTATGAGAGACAAAGCCAAGGTACTGCACCTGTACACTCACCTGGAGTTACGCACCTCTGAGAAGCAACAACTCATCTGATTTTAAATTGAGAAGGATGGCAGGCAGTCGACCCAAATATCATCTTGCAAGATTAATGATGAGATAAAGCCAAGTGCATTGTTGCACTGCACATCTGTTTCAGTAGTCTCCAGGATAGTCCAGTAAACCTCTTATCCACCAGTGAGATGCAGTTAAGTTCTGTAAGAGAGGGAATTCCACGCATGCTTGATGAATGTCTTGTATTATTAATTAGATTTGTGTGTTAGCTGTGCCGTTCATCAGACTTCCTGACACTTCTGTGTTGATGTCCTCGTCTCAGGAGGAGGAGCTGAGGAAGGGCGGGGAGCCTAAGTATGCCCACCTGTCTATGGAGCTGCACGTTTTCATCGAGGTGTTTGCTGCTGTGCCGGATGCTTACCTGCGTATGGCACATGCCATGGAGGAGGTCAAGAAGTTCCTGTTTCCTGTAAGTTATTTTTATTCTTGGGCCACTTCCACTCAAAAATCACAAGCCCACAAGAGACATCTGGTGGCAAGTCCCACCAGACATAAAAGCGCAATGAAATGACTGCGCCACACCAGCTGCTGTACATTGCAGCTATTAAAGCCAATGAGCGTGATCTCCAATGATACACCGTTTAAGTAAAAATCTCTAACTGAGCAGACTCCCACACGATTCTCATGTGATCACAGGGCATAAAATAGTGACTAACTGGTCGCCAAATGTGACCAAAATTTGACATTTTGACCATTTTTTTCTGCCTTTTCATCAGTGGTGAGGGTAGGGCCCTATGGAATCCACCATCACGGAATTGCGGAATTGGAGATTAAAAACCGAATTCACTTTAAATGGGCAATATAACAGAACTGAACGCCAATTTGCGTAAAATTGTATTTTTTTCTCCCAGACTAAAAGGAACTTTTCTTTCGAAAAAAATGTTCCAAGAGGGGTCACTAAAAGGTGGGGACATTCCAGCTTTTCTGCCCCCACCTGCCCCCGCTTTCCTCATTAAAAAAAAAAAAAAGTTGAAGCGCCCATCTGAGAAACCGGTGAAGAAGTGAAGAACTACCGTCTTACTCCCAGGTACAGGGCAGTTTCTCCGAGATTATTATGGGCCCAAACTTCCGCCAAACCTCCTAAAGCCGCTGTTAAGGGGTAGCGGGAGCGGCGTTCCCCAGCAAAGAACACAATCTTCCACCTCCCTAAACCCACAATCTTAACTGCGCTAACCGCTATATTATGCATACATTATGCATGGGAGTGGTTAGGGGCCAGGGGCTACTTGGTAAAAATTCTGATTTATGCCCTGAATCTCATAATCTTCAGGTAAACTCATAATCTGATGAATCCAGGTGAGCAGGCAGGTAATCTGCTGAAATGTTACAGTGTTCTCCTGCCATGCATAGCATATCGGTACAGCATAGCATAGCGGTACAGCATAGCATAGCGGTACAGCATAGCAGAGCAGAATAAAGGCGCTGCAGCGGCTCAATGAACCGGCTGTGCCAATGAAGCTATTATCATCTCAGTGTACAAGTGTACAAGGTTTTTGTTTGTTTGTTTTGTTTTCAGTCAAATAACCTGTTGGGGGTTGAATACCTTACAGCTAAGATTAACCTGGGGGTGATTTAAGGATAAAAAAAAAGACAAAGCTATTAGATTAATGTGAGAGGGAAAAAAACTGATTTTGGATTGTGTTCAATTCCTCTGTCCAAAGATAACTGATTCTTCCTAGAAATGTACAGGAACTACTGTGCTGCTAATCATCTTAGTTTATCAGTTAGCAAGCCTCATATCATTTTACTTAATTATTATTTTTAAATCAATGTTCTAAAACTCAACAATGGGAATAAATTGCATAAATCATAAAAACTGAGAAATTTTCATAAATTTTTTTAAATGAATGGAACACTGATGTAGTTGCTAACTAAACTTTAACTCATAAATGACTATTTGACTTCTAAACTAGGCCCAGGAACGGTTATATTTTCACCTCAAATCTCGTTCCAGACTGCAACAAAAGAGGTGTAAAAGTTCCAGAATACCATTTAATTTTTATGTATGTTGTGAAAGTAAATTTTAATTTACTTTTGAAACATAAAGTGGAATGCTGTCACATTAAATCTAATTGGTGGAGTGAGGACAACTCGGTTGTAGATGAAAAATGTAAGTTTGAGGTTTTACTTTATTTTATTTTGTTTTTATGTCATTGACGGCCTTTCAGAAAGGCAGGGTTGTGGTGTCTTAATGGTCCAGTAGGTGTTTACCTCAAACAAACCCATTCAATGGCCCAGTCCAAGCACATAAAGACATCAGCTTATAGCAGGAGGGTGGCTTCCCTGTGTCAGCAGGGTTAGCCCTTCATTAATTACTTAACTGAGTCTCTTTCCTCAGGATGAAACAAATCAAGCTTGAGATTTCCATCTCAGACAGATACATGGGGATGTTCAGCTGGCGCCTGCTTTAATGGTTTTCTGCTGTAACAGCTGAGTGCAGGCCCGCCCCGTCTACTGTCAGGTCCAGCTAAGTCCTGCAGTCTTAACAGTGGCTCATGGAAAATCAGGCCAGCAGACCCACAGGGGAGTGAGCTTGCAGTTTTTAATATATATTTAGAGATTAACAGGGGAAAAAAAAGTTTGAATCAGTGGCAAGAGGAATGGGCAAGGAAGATCTTTCAGCCACTTCAACCACATCACGTCAGTCATGAAGAGATAGATGTGTAGCTCTTTTTTTTTTTTTAAGAGTTATGTGATGTGCACTTTGCAGCATTGCACTAGTACCGCGTGGTTGTTTGGAGGTAGAAAATGATGTAAAATGAAAGATGTCGCTTGTTTTGTCTTGTTACTTGTCTACTGGAAGTGGCCATGTCTGCAAAAAGCCCCAAATGCAGTGTGTTACATAATTAATCGATGATTGATCATTAAGAATTTGGTCGAAGACATTCATTTTCGTCGATGAACCGAATGTTTTTTTTTTGTTTTGTTTTTTTTTTTAAACAATCTGAATGTAGGTTATCTGTGCACGTCCTCAAACAATGCGAGCATTTCTCTGTGCCACCGATAGAGATTTTGGCAACAGGGGGCAACATTTCACCATCACCCTACCCTGGCTGGCCTCAGTTGTTACATGCGAGCTTCTGTAGGTCATCGCCTAATCGTGAAGCGGTCGCGGCGAAGTGTGGCGTCGGACCATTTACGTTTAGAAAATGAGCAAGTGTACTGCAATCACTGCAATGCAAATTACAAATACAATTAATCGACAACGACAATGATGTATCACTTGAACAACGCGCATCCAAGCCTTATAAAGGACGGTGGAGGCGGTTCATCAACAGCCTAGCCTAGCCTCAACTCGGTGTTAGCACGGACCAGAAGGAGCTGCAGTGCACATCGAGCACACAACAAGCGCATCTTTTTAAGAAACAAAAAGCCTGTAATACTGGCGCCTTGATATAAATTGTCCTTGTTAAGTAGTCTCCTCGATATCTCTTGTTTTGTTATCGTTGTTTTTTTAAAGAAAAGAAACAGGAAATGTGACGTTATTGTCGACCACGAACATCCGGGCCACTGAACACATCTGGGCATGCGCGGGCCATAGCAACCAGGCCATAGCAACCAGGCCAAAGGGGAAAACAAACGTCACGCCAATATTGAGAATAATTGTGATAGTTTTCAATATAAAAATGTTAATGATTAATCGATTATTAATCATTAATTCTCCCGACGATCGACAAATAAATCTCGACCAAATGCCCATCCCTAGTTACAGCTGGTGCTGCCATGTAGTGGATTAGAATAGCAGCGTTTTAGCGGTACTCAGGCAGGCTCTATTGATTTCCTGCTGCTTTGCTGCAGATTAATGCAAAAGCACCAATCGCAGCGCTTACCGTAGCATGCAGAGTATTCATTCCCAAACCCTCCACCGCTCCAGGCTGGGGGCTGATTTATGAACACGAATTGATTGGGTCACAGATAAGCTCTTACAATTGCTCCCAGAAGGAGGACAGTGGATTGTGTTGCAGGATTTGTGCTACATATTTGGGCAGTTTTGCTAGTACAGTACACACACACACACAGATCTTCCCTTGATTTGTGCTCTTGTTTTTCACCATCTCACTATTGCATACACATGTTTTTGTAGGATATGATGGATGATATCTGCCAGGAGCAGTTCATGGAAATGAGCTACCTGAACGGAGGGCAGGAGCATGGAGCCAGAGGCCGAGGAGGCATGCCTATCAGGGGCCGTGGAGCTCCCCCTGCTGGGGGTCACAGGTGGGGGCACATAGCGCTTTATGACAGATTTAAGTGAAGACAGTGAGATATTAGGAGCTTCAGTTTCTGAAAAGATTCCAGTACTTCACACTATCAAGTATCTGGAATTGTACTGTTGATTAACTGGGCTTTTTTCCCTCCTCCTTCCATCCCTTCACTGTGTGGATCAGAACATAATCTGTCAAGTCATTGGGACAATTACTTTTAGGTGTTTCATATGTGCTTGTATTTTGCTGCCAATGTCACATTGATTTCATTTTTAGATGCTGTGGTTAAATATCCATCAGCAGACACAGGTTACATCCACACTAATATGTGTAATGTAGATGAAGTGGAATCTATTTGGGAACAGAGCACTGATTCTCTTCTGTAATTTGCTCTTCTGTGTCACTGTGCATCCTTCTTCGATACATTACACCTGTATCATATAAGCAGAACATGGTACAAAAACTCACCTTAATGCGACGATGTAAGCAACAATATGGAGACTGAGCAGCAAGCACTGTTCACTTTCATCCTTGATATCAGCTGTTTTACAGCCAAAGTTTTCATTGAATATAATTGCAGCTGCCTAAATGTGCAGAACAAAAGCTGTTTTCAGCTATTAGAAGAACAAACTGCCGCTAATGTTATTTCCAGTGGAGCTTTTAAACCTCTTTTCACCCGTGCGCAAATGTCCAGTTAGCATATTTGTCTAGCATGTTTGTCTGAGGCATATTTATGTTGGTGTCATGTGGATAAAGATCTTCTCCAACGTTCAGTTGAAATGTGAATGTGGTTATGGATGACTTTTGGAAGGAATGTAGGCTTGTGTTTGGCCCTAGAAATGATGCAGCAGAACCTGGGGATGGTCCCTGAGACTGTTGAGTCTTTGGCCCAAGGCCCGTGGTAGGGTTAGATGATATGATATCAAATCATTGTGACAACTTGTGACAATAAACATTTTACCTCATTTACAATTAATGAGTGATGCCCCCCCCCATATTACTCACAGGGGTTTTCCTGTAAATATGCTCAAATATGTAAATAGGGATTTCTGATGAAAAATCTCCTATGTGACCACACTGTAGTATGTTTTTAAGGAAGCAGTATATGAACAAACTCAGTTGGAAAAGTAAAGACAGAATTAAAAGAAAAAATGAAAATAACTGACATGGGCAAGATTACATTGGTTATAGGTTTTGAAAGTCCGTTTTGGTCAATTTTCAATGAACTGCCCAGCCCTTGTTCATGGGACCAGTAGTTTTCGATGTCAGAATGACCATGAACAGAGTTTTAAATAGGCTAATGGCCTAGCATGGCAGATGTTGCGTGTTCGGCCTAAACAGTTCCTGCAGCTACAGATCTAACTTGTTCAAACTTATTCCAGAAAAGATATTTAAGTGCTTTTTTTTTTTTCTGTTCTCAACAAGACCAAGTAAATGTTTTGAAAATGCTGTACTCTTCCTCCAGGGGAAGGGGGATGCCTCCTCGTGGTTCTGGGGGGAGGGGCAGCGTGACCCGAGGTGGCCCAGCCAGAGGCAGCACAGTGAGGGGGGGACTCCCCGCAGCACCTGTGAGGGGGGCGGTGGCGGTACGTGGCAGACACCCGACTGGACCCCCCCAGAGAATGGCACCGCCCCCCGCCCATCAGCACACCCCTGCTGCAGCTGCTGAGGGCTATGATGATTATGTAAGTACATCATGTTCATAACGGGCCGTCTGAAAATGCTTTAGAAGGAAAATTGAGTTGTTTTTTTTTTTTTTTTTTAAACAGTTATGGTGTCAGGTGCGCATACACTTGTAAACATCTGTGTGTGTGTGTGTGTGTCTATGTATGTATGTATATTTATACGTACATATACAGTACCATGAAGAAGTATTTGCCACCTTCCTGATTCCTTATTTTTTTGCATGGTTGTCACATTTAATTGTTTCAGATCATCAAACAGACTCAAATATTAGACAAAGATAATAAAAGTAAGTGGATATTTTATTGATCAAATGAGAAAAAAAAACTATCCAAACCTACATACTATTGAAATAAATAATTAAAAAAATTAAGTATTTGCTCCCCCATATTAAATCATGAAGCAACTGTGGTAAATAACATTTCTTGGAAAGCTCAGCCCAAGGCAGTAACCACTGCTGACCAAAAAGAACACAAAGGCTCATCTCCCTTTTTGCCAAAAAAGCAAGACTTTTTAGGAAAACCTCTACCAAAAAATCCTGAAGAATGTCCAGTTCGTGACCTAAAACTGAAGCGCATTTGGGTTCTTTAGCTGGGCAATGATCCAAAACACATTAGCAGGTCAACCTTTGAATGGTTTAAATGCTGGGTGACACAACACATAGGCCATATATATATATATATATATAAATGAACAGTCTCATATTTTTATGGCAGCTTTATTTTAACAGTTACAGAAAGAACATTGAAAAAAATGAGAAAATTACACAAAATGAAAAATAAAAATTTAATTTGTAAGTCATTGAGGGAAATAAGTATTTGATCCCCGACCAACCTTGACCAGTGTTGGCTCCCACAGACCACTGGCATACTCCTAATCTCACTGAAGTAATTACCTGCATGAGAGACACCTGTTCCACATAGTCACCTGTATAAAAAGCCATCTGGCGACAGACTCAGTAATACTCCACCATCTCCACCATCAAGACTAAAGATCTGTCAAAAGATGTCAGGGACAAAGTTGTTGAACTCCACAAGGCTGGAATGGGCTACAAAACCATAAGAAGCTGAATGAGAAGGTGACAACTGATGGTGCAATTATTACTACCTCTGACGCTGCTCCATCAACAGACGACTGCAGACAGGATTCACTCTTGACAACAAACTTGAAGGAGATATCCAACGTTTTATTTCAAACACTGAAGAAGCTCGCTCAAGACGTAAAGTGTGTCTTGTCCCTTCTTGTAGACAGTATCAGTGTTGCATCTTCTGTCCAGTCTGGTCTGGGTGAACACTGAGGTATTTATACTCCTCCACCATCTCCATTTCTTCTCCTATTATGGAAATGCTGTTTGACTTAATCCTGCTTCTCCTAAAATTCACTATCATTGCCTTTGTCTTGTTCATTTAAGATCAGATGATTGTTCCCACATCATGCCAGAAACCAGTCCACCAGTTCTCTTAATTCAGCCTCTTGTCCACCACTGATACACCCCACCACTACAAAGTCATTGGAGTATTTCTGCAGATAACAGGACTCCAACTGGTACTGATATTTTTTGAAGTGTACAGTATGAAGACGAGTGGTGAGCATACAGTTCCTGGTGGTGCTCCTGGTCAGACACACTAGGATCTGTTTGCCAGGTAGCCAGAAATCCAGGTGATTGTGGAGGCATCCAATTGTGTCTTCTGAAGTTTCTTTCATTGTAAAGCAGGCTGGATTCTTTTAAACGCACTGGAGAATTCAAAGAATTTTACAGTTAGTCTTTAGCTTTGCAACAGCAGAGGTGATGGCGTCGCACACAATGTCAACACCAGCTGATGGCAGGATGGAAACTGCCACTGCAACAATAATGGTGAACTTTCTTGGTAGATGATAAGTATGGAAGCTCACAGCTACCAGTTCAGTATCTGGGCTGTAGTTTCACAGTAACATGTTCTGGATTACACCATTTCTTGTTGACAAGCACTAAAGCAGTTTGATTATTTGTGTGACACTGAACTATTGAAACCTTCCCTAAGGCCCTTATATTTGTTGGAATACAAATATAACATAACCTTGTTCTTTTGTATTCCCTTTAAATCTAAGTATATAACAATTTTATATATGATCCTTTGTATTGTATTTATGTCATGTCCTAACTACTCTAATTAATCAGAATAGTCAACATGTGAGAAATTGCAGAAAAGCAAAAAACTTTTCCATGATGTTAATTTTCAGTAAACAGAGGGGGATACAGATATAACAAAAAATATTAAATTCCATTTATATAATTGAGTGGCGTTTCCATTTTTTAAAATTAAATATATATATATGTAATTCATAATGGAAAAGTACATGTTTTTCTTAAAAAAAAAAAAAAAAAAGAAAAATCTCCATCAGCCTGAAACAATGCTGTTTTTCCAGCAACGCTGGGGTTTTATTGTAATGAACACCGTTGCCTATTCTGCTCTCCTACTACAATACTAACTAAGTGTAAATACTCAATGTACAGAATAAATGTTTAAGATTTGACAATGCTTTTTGTTTCTGACAACCAAAAATCAACTGTTTGGATAATTTCATGTGTACTATTTGTAATACTGAGTCCTTTGCCATGACAAGTAACATTATGAACACTATGAAATGTGTTGTAAAATACAAATGTGCATCTAATGCTCAGATGTGGAACTCCTGAAGTTTAAGAGTTTAACTGTTGTAACACTGACTTCTAAAGTCCCAATTTAAAAGAGCCACTTTTGTTTTGCAAATGTTGGACAGAATTGAGATGGACCACTACATAATTGACTTGGTTATCAATGAGATCAGATAAATGCTTTTGCCCAGTGATTAACCCTTCCAATGGCCACTGATAAATGTACACTATTGTACAAAACTGTCCTACAGTTAAAGCTGATTTTGCTTACACTTTAACTCTCTGTGAATTGTGCATCTGTTACCATTAGGAGTAACACCCTTCCAAAGCTGGAGATTAAGGGGGGGCATGTTTGCTTTCGTAAAAGTCTGTTGATATACATGATTCATGAAAAAGCCTCTCTTTAAATATCAATCTTTTATTTTTGATTCGTCTCTTCTTCAGGGCTACGATGAGAGCTACACCGACACAACCTACGAGTCATATGACAACTATTACAGTCAGACACAGACGTAAGTCAACTGGACCTTACTCTGGTTGTCGCCTGGTTTCAACAAAACATTGTGTAGTTTCACTTCAAATAAGATTGGAGAGTAGAAGAAATAGTTACAATTTTAAGATATTTCCCAAAGCTCAACAGTTTTTTCCTGTTTTTGACCACCAGAGAACCAGAATACTACGACTATGGACATGGAGACACTACCGAGTCTTATGAGTCCTACGGTAAGAGACATTTTCATTCATTGATCAAAGATCGCATAAATAATATTGTTCAAAAAGAGAGCATGAATCTGAGTGATTGTTTCTCTCATTAAATCTTGAATGAAGTCCATCATATTGAAGATCATCTAACAAATACCAGAATTCACACTGACGGCCTCAGCTGTAAATTTGCAGTTCTAAGTTTTTGACCTCTCGTGTCCAGAGGGAGGAATATATTAGCATAGGTTTACTGTTTGTATTTATTTTATTTTTTTAACTTTTCTGGCCTCCGTTCAGGTCAGGACGACTGGAACGGCACCCAGCGGGCAGCTCCTGGGAAGACTCCTCAGTCCTCCAGAGGGGCCAAGACGACCTATCGAGACCACCCTTACCGGCAGTACTGAGGCAGAGGCTCCGCCCTCAGTGTTGCCCCGGTAACAGCCTGTCTGCCTGTCCACGGCAGCTCTCGCTTTAAGAAGCCTGAGAAAAGTAATTGACCGTTTTGTCTTTGACTTTTTTTTTTCCTTTTTTTTTTTTTTTACACTGAACTTTATACGAGAGATCAAAATGGGGACTTGTTTTTTAGATTTGACCACAAACCCTTTACCCCACTCCTACTCTTTCCACGCCTCCTAACCACCAGACTACCCATCAAACCAACGGTGACTCTTAGATGGGTAAAGCAGGAGAAGTTGGCATCTTTTTGTTTTTTGACTTTTGTTTTGCTGTATGTTTTTTTCCCTGAACATTTGTATCCCCCTCTGGCTTTGTGGCAGCAATGATGATGAAGATTATTCTGATAATTATTATTATTATTATTAACTGTTTATGAGTAGTGATTTCTAGTGAAATTAGTAGCTCAAGACCTACTTGTCTAAGGAATCCATTATAATTGCTTTTAAATACAAAAGTCAGTTGCAGATTCCCATTTAGGCTACATTTCAAAATTCTGTCAATATAGCCAAATAATAAAAATCTTTTAAAACTTTCAATTATGTAATATAAAAACAAAACAAATCTTAATTTAAGATGAGGCTAAATCAATGTTAATGGAATCAGTACAATTCATTCTTGATAATGACTTTTTTCTAAATAGTTCTAAAACAATTTTCATTTAGACTCAGGCAGCAATATTTGTAATTCTACTTAGAGTTTTGAAATATAGCCCTTATAGACACTGTTGAGATTGACTGTCCTCATATCCTCAGTTTGTTTACCTGTTAATCAATTGGCTTCCTGTTGAGATTTAAACGTTCAGGTCTTGATTCTGTGATCTGATTCTATCTAAACTGCATGAACAAAGCTCATAAAGAAGGATTGGGACAAAAATCTCCACATGGGTCTTCTCTTTTTATAGAGAAGGGATCCTGCAGCTCAGTCACAACTCTTGTATATATTTTAAAACATCCTAACTGTACTTATTCTCCCACTAATATCTGTACCCTCTCCAAAAAATGCATTATGCTACATGTGTAAGCTTGCCTAAATAGGTTACTAAATCTGTCCAAAAGATGTTTTGCAGCAATTTGTCAATAAAGCTTAGTCTGTTTTTAATGAAACGTAACATGCTTTATTTGTTTCCTGTTCTAGGTAAATTTTGAAATGCCTTTTTTGTTTTTTTCAAAAAAAGAAAAAAAACAATCTCCACCAGTCAGATGTAGGTGTTTTCTTTTGTTTCTCATTCAAAATCGCTTTTTAAATCTAAATGAATGTATTGACGTCTGAAGGCTTTAACCGTTCTAAATGATGTCTTGATTGATTATAAAAAGAGCACAACTTATTCTTTCTCTCTCTTTCTATACTTTTTAAAAAGGATCCAGAGGTAAGACCTCTAAAAAAACCTGGATAGCTTCCTAATGTAATAAAGCATTGAATGCCTGGGTATGTATAAGACTTTTTCAATCCTCTTATCTGTGGTCGTAATCGTCAATGAGAAATCAGCTGAATTCAAACCACCATTCAGGTTTAGGCTTCGTTGTCATGAAAGACGTTGGCGCGATGGCTACTTTAGTTCAGAGTAATGGAGAGGATGGTTATAACCTAGAACTCCACTGTAAAGGTAACCTAACCCTAAATGTTCACTTTCCTAGTCTGTTCATCCTTTCATATAAACTCTTTTTAAAATATCATTACAGTCATGGCAACAAAAAGAGTCAACTCAAAAGTAAAAATGTAACTTCCAACATCGTACAGTAGTGTATTTTATGAACCAAAATAACTGGTTTAATATAATATGGTCATGTTAATGCAACTCTGTGTCCAAATCTGTGTCCATATCTTTTATCTGCTGTGCAAAGGTTTCTTACCGTAATATTTAAAATGTTTTGCTTGTACAGTTATCCAGTTATCCTGAGTTGCATGAGCCTATCGTCTCCTGTAGACTGTGCATGATCTGGATCAGGTTTCTCCCAGTGTTTCCAGACCAGGTATTGATTTGGGGTTTGTCCTTCCCTCAGGACCAGCAGCGGGTCGAACTGAGCCCAGAGACGAACCGTCTGCTGAGGACCGTCCAGCCCTCAGGTTGGTTGGAAGACACACCTGTCCCACGCTTGCATGGCTAACTGGCAGCAGTTAATGGGAACCATTACATTTCTGGAACCATTACATTTCCGTCCCAACATGTACGGTTGCATTCAAAAATAACAGCAGAAATGAGTAAAGCTCAAAATCCTTATATTAGCTTTTATTTCCATGCGTGCAAATGCTTTGGGAAAATTGCACATTTTATGCCAAATCAAAACAAAAACATTTTTTTTAATTAAATGTATCACTTTACAGAAAGTGAAGAAAATAAAATATTAGACTGTTAAAAAAAAAAAAAAAGCAGTGTGGAGTTCAGTTAGTGAACAGTTGAGCCTTAAATTAAAGACATGCAGCAAACGTACATGCTGGTTAAAGTGCATTTATCTAAAACCTTTGAGTAAAATGGTTCTTTACAGACATTGTTCAGAAGAATGGGATACTTTGATTGCAGAGGGGAAAATACATAAAGAAGAGCAGAAATCAAAAACCATTTCAGATTCTATAAGATGGCGACCAAAACCAGAAAGACATGAAAAAAAACGGAAAAGTACCGTTTGAATGGATGGAAGAATCACCAAAGTGGCAAAGACTCAACCAATGATCACCTGTAGAGTGATCAAAGAAGCACTAAACGTTCACCCTGGAAACCTCTGGAAAACCAAGCTAGCAGCACCTCTGGAAAACCAAGCTAGCAGCAGGAAGCATCCTGCAAAGTCCCGTTGTTGAAAAAATGACGTGCTGAAAGGTAACAATCTGCCAAAGAACATGGACTGGCTAAAAGAGAAATGGCACAACGTTTGATGAAAGCAAGATTATTCTTGTTGGGATCCTGGGACCACAGATGACCCCCAAACACTGGACTTGAAGCAACAGTGAAGCTTGATGGGGGGGGGGCATCATGGTCTGTGGATGTTTCTACTGGTGTCAGGCCCGTTTATTACAGAACAAAGATCATGGATCAGTTTGAATACATCAGAATACATGAAGACGTCATATTGCTGAAGAGGAAATGCCCTTTAACTGGTTATACAACTAGATATTAATTCAGCCATTCTTAGGAAAGCTAAATCTTCAAGCATTTCCCAGTTTATACAGTAAATGTTTAGGTTTTTATAAATAACTGGAAACATTATTTCATACATTTATGTGTTTGGAAATAAAAGCTATTACAAGGATTTTCAGCTTTACTCACTTTCCTTTTAAACCCACTGCTGTTATTTTGAACTCAACTGTATGTGTGAGTATGAATGTACACACACACATTTATTTTTATATATGTACAGTGGAGGAAATAAGTATTTGATCCCCTGCTGATTTTGGCAGTTGTCATACTAAGAAATAAATGAACGGTCTCAGATTTTTATGGCAGCTTTATTTGAACAGTTATAGAAAGAATGTTGAAAAAAAATTGAGAAAATTACACAGAATGAAAAATAAAAATTAATTTGTAAGTCATTGAGGGAAATAAGTATTTGATCCCCGACCAACCTTGACCAGTGTTGGCTCCCACAGTCCACTGACATACTCCTAATCTCACTGAAGTAATTACCTGCATGAGAGACACCTGTTCCAAATAGTCACCTGTATAAAAAGCCATCTGCCCACAGACTCAGTAATACTCCACCATCTCCACCATCAAGACTAAAGAGCTGTCAGAAGATGTCAGGGACAAAGTTGTTGAACTCCACAAGGATGGAATGGGCTACAAAACCATCAGTAAGAATCTGAATGAGAAGGTGACAACTGATGGTGCAGTTATTCAGAAGTGGAAGAAGAACAACATGACTGTTAATCAACCTGGGCTGGAGGCTCCATGAAAGATATCACCTGGTGGGGTCTCAATGATCATGAGAAAGGTTAGAGATCAGCCAGAACTACACGGGAGGAGCTGGTTAATGATCTCAAGGCAGCTGGGACCACAGTCACCAAGAAAACTATTGGTAATACACTGAGACGCAATGGGGGATCAAATACTTATTTCCTCCACTGTGTATGTATGTATGTATTCACGATTTACTTCACACATGGCCATTGTTAAAACTTTTGCTCTTCTTTTCCTCAGTCTTCAGATTTAAATTTGGTGGCTTCCACTGCACAAACACTTAAAATATAAAATATAAACGCTTATTGCTGCTGTATCCATTTTCACTTCAGTAGACTGGAAATATTGTGTTGATGGCTCTTTGTCGTTCTGTGCATCAGTGGCCACTTTACATTTAATCTACTAATGTGAACAACCAGCCCAAAATCAATCGGTACCTGACTGCAGTTCACCCCCTAAATCCCATGTAAGCAATACATTAATATTTTTGTCTCGGCCATATTATTTTTGTCCTTTTTTTTTGGCTTTATTTGTATTTATTTATTTATTTATTTAATGTAAGAAATTGCATTGAAAGTAATTGCAAACAAGTTCATCTGTTCATCTGGGATGGTCTTGATGTTTTACACAAAACAAACAAGACACCACCTTTAGTACATAAGTGTCAAAATAAACATTTTAAATAAGCTGGTTGTCAGATTTACATAACTTTATAAGTTATGTTTCCTCAGTGTTCAGTGTTTAAAGTCCTTTGTTTTCCAGTTTATGAATCAACCACGTGGATTTGAAATGTGTTTATTTTCCCATTGTGGGTAATGGTTTGAAACCTTTAAAACCACTGGTCTGATCACCTTTCCCATTTAACCCACAAACGTAGCCATGAGGTGTCGTGTTCATGTTTCTGATATGAAGATCATTTAAAGGTCGGTGGAGCTGAAGGTTGTCCAGCTCCTAGAGGTGGCGCAGCTTCAGTGGTACCTCAAGGTTCATGGAGGGAAAACACCAGGACTCTAGTGACCCCAGAAATGAAACTGGTATGAGAACAGAGATCTAAATCTGTCACTGGAGGAAGTGGAAATAAAACAAAGCTATGTTTTGACGATTGTAAGGAAAAGCTAAAGAACGGGGTCAATATTGCGACTGCCATGTTGCTTTGGAAATGTAGATCTTTGGTAAAATCTCTGCTGCATCATGTTCAGAAACCTTTAATTATAAAAGATCTTCCTACTTGCTTGTATCTTTGATGTTGCTCAGAAATCTTCTGAAACTGAGACCAGTGAGCGCTAATCCTGAACCAGTAGACGTGCCAGTAATAATGCCTTATTGAAGAATAAATGATGATGTTGTTTGGGTTACTGAGCAGGAAAATGACCTTTTAATGAATGTGTTTTATTTTTATATGCTCTCTCTCCTTCACTCTCAGAGCTCAGGACGAAGGAGGTCAGACGAGGGCCACGTCTGTTCCTGGATGGAAAGTTCTGGAAAAGTGCTCCTGGTGCCATGTGACCCAGAAGAGGCAGCAGAGTTGGGATTTACTGGTGAAACTGGTGAAAAGTCCAACTCAAACACCAGCTCAGACTGAAGTTGGTCAACAGAGAGATGTGGCTGAATAAACATGAACGACTCCTTTCATTTTATAGTGTTTAAACACGTCTTGTCTTTATTGAATTACCAAACATTATCCTTGTGTAATTATTTTACAACTTCAAAGACACCCACTTGAAGTATGATTGCATGCTTCTTCTGCAGACCACCCCCCCCCCCCCCTCTAATAAAAATGTAATTGTTACAGGATGATTTACCATAAAATTAGGAATCCTGTTTTAGTAGACTGTGAAATTGTATTTAATTTCTATTAAAGCTTGAGTAAGACATCTATGGGGCTCTTTTCACTCACTGCGAGGCGTGCTACCTCCATATACATTTTAAATATGTTTGTTTTTTTTAAATCTATTTTTAATTGGTGCTATTGTCATACGGGGATGAGACGTTAGAATCAGGGACGTAAACGCTGTAGTTCAGGTTCTCAGGATTTTGATTTCCCTCTACGCCATCACAGCTGATGACATCACAGCTGATGACATTACAGCTGCCTGAAGTGGGGCATTACATTTAGAGGTCAAAATTGTACTTTGCTGAATTAAAAACACATTTCTCTGTCCCGATCCGTTGGTCAGAGGCTCCATTTAGTTTATTGAAAGTGCCTGCTGCTTATAGGATAGAGCATTAGATATCAGGACTGAAGCCATCGTTTGAGATGAAATGTCATCGGGCCACATCCAAAACAGACCATTTTTCAGTCTTTATGGCTATTATGTTTGAAATAATGATTTCCCTGTCTCCTATAATCTAATGGTAGATAAGTGATGGTTCGGGAGCCGTCTCTGTCTTTGAATCGATGAGCTGTCAGAAGCCTGAGAGTGGAAAGGCAAAGTAAATGTTGCTGTGCAGCGATCAATAAAGGTAGAGTTGAAGAGGAGCGCGTTGTGTCTCAGTCATCCTTCATGCTAATATCTGCTCAGTCTGCTGTTTCTGCTGAACTAGCCTGTTAGCATGTAGCTCCATAGAAAGAAGTTAGGGAGCCAGGCTGACTGGTCTTCTTCTAGTGGGGGGGGGGTTTGGAATAAACTGCTGCAGGTGTGAGGTGGACAGGTGGATCTCATCCTCTGGCCTTGATGGATTCACACCTTCACACTGATGCTGGTGAAGACGTTTCCCAGCATCCCCCCCCCCCACACACACACACACGCCAGGAGATGATGCAATCCCAGTGACGGTGGTGGTTACAGTGGCGTGACCCCCCCCACCCAGCTGTCCTCGGTGGTCCAGGAGAGATGTTGAAGATGTACAGGGAGCTTATAATAATACTGTGTATACTCTCGTGTTCACACCGTATAAACCTTTCAATCTGAGCCTCAGTAGTACAAACTAGAGCCGAGGGGCCTGAAATGTTTAGTGAAGTTTAACAGAAATTTGATACCTGGTGTCTCCAATTACAATGATTCTAAAGTGACACCCATTAGGGGTGCACGATAGCTATCGGGCCAATAACAGGAAATTATGACTTCATCCCGATAAGTCCGATATCACGACGAATAGCCCCGATAACATATATATTTCTGTCAACACAGCAGTGTCTCGTTCTCTCTGAGCCTTGAATGACCGGCAGTGAATGTTATGTTCAAGTGACGTCGGCATAATCAGAAAAACGATTACTCAATCAGGAAAATCAAGAATAGCCCCTCATGACAGAAAATAACTCGTTAACTCTGTCATAATTTTAGTAATTGCTAACTTGAATCGATATTCGCAGTATTTTCCGTCATGTTACACATAAAAAAAGAAAAAAATTAGAAAAGGCTGAAAGAATGACTAGGAAACGAGGGAACGTGGGAACGTGGGAATTACGTTACACCTTGAATGCAGCCTGCAGCACAGCGTACTGATCACAACAAACATGGCGGCGTGGAACTTCGTTAAAGTTTCAGAAGAAGATAGTTTGGTGGTTATTTGTGACAAATCCTCCGAGTGAATTCTACGAGGAGGGAAGCACAAGCTTTAATACGTAAAACCTGATCAGCCACCTACAACATAACAATCGCTTCCATGGAGTTTTGAAATCGCGCTAACGCGAGCTAATGCTAACGTGTGCAACCCAGCAGCAGTCTCCCCTCTCCTCCCCCCATTCCTCTCATCTAAGTTTCCATGAGATTAAAAAAAATAAAAACTACTGAACCTCATTTACTTTATTTAAAGGTATTAATTTAAATGGAACCACAAGTCAAAATCCTTTAAGTGTTAATCTTTTTCAGTTTGTAATTCTGATGCATGTATTTCCATCAGTTCAAGGAGCCTTTATTTTTTATATCAGTCAGTTAGTTTGTCTCCTGCTTATCACAAACTAACCCTAAAGGGGAGCAGGATTGGGCCAAAGTGGATGAATTTTACTTTTTTAAATTGTTTCGACAGAATACACAAACGCATGCCTGTATTTCTGGTACAGTACTTCACCAGCGCGCATTCATAAAAGAATAGGTTCTTACTAATGAAAGGAGCATCAAACAACTTCGGCGTGTGAATGTTGTAATATATTTCTTTGAAAGACGGAGAGAGAGTGAGAACTGAAGGTTACAGCCAGAAAATGTCAAACCTGTCATGTTTCCTAAATACCATTTATCAAATTGTGAGATCACATTTAAAGAGCAACACGGCTGTCTTTTAGTTTAGTTTACAACCTGAAAGCTTGTGACAGCCAGACCTTTCACTAATCCCATTGATATTCAGAAGTGCATCTTTGTGCAGGTGTGTACGGAGGTGTGCACGTGTTGAATTCCTCCAGTGGAAAGCAGAGATCAATCAGACTGAAGTCAGCTCTTTCATGTGTAGAAAGCTCAGGCACAAAGGTGAGATGGGGGGGGGGGGTGTTTCAGACATCCCAGCCTGTCATGTCCTCATGCTCCTGGATGATTTAAATCAAAGATAATAATGTTACTTCCTGTTGTCTCAGCCCACATGGTGGTTCTTGTTTTCCAGATGCATTCGTACAAAGAAGGTTTTAGGGTGTGACAACTGATGGAAATGTTCTTACTGTAAATTGTTTTAAATATTTTTGTTATACATTACATATATTTTGTATTTATAAGCTCTGGATTAGAACAACATATATAGTATATATATATATATATATATATATATATATATATATATATATATATATATATATATATATATATGTACACTAGGGGTGCAATAGTACAGGTGGCTCATGGTACGGTCCGTACCGCGGTTTTTGTGTCACGGTTTCAGTACTGATTCGGTAGAGTTTCAGACCACCCACTTGCCTAAACCCGTGATCGCAAGATATCGAGTTTGCGGAATGTGCAACTCACATGTCGGCATGTAAAAGATCCAAATGGAATAAATGTGCGTCCACCTGGTCACATGTGGACGTACACAAACCTCTGGATTACGCATCACCGTATTACTGTCAGACGTTTTTATTCTCTGAGGTCAGAGGATGTCTGGTCAGCAGTTGTGGTGGATTGTGAGAATAGTCACGGCCAGACACGTCAGTCTGTCCAGCTGTGGCACGATCTCATCCAGATGTTTGCTGTGGAGGAAACCAAGGAGATCTTTGTCAAGCTGGAAAAGGTTGGATGTGGGAATTTATTTCCGATATGTCTGAAACTGTTGGTGGTTGAGGAGGGACGGGAACATTAACTGTTTGTGATCTTTAAATGCAAATCCAACGATTCGTTCTGCAGTATTTTACAGTTTTTTCCCGACGCTCCTTCTGTGACACGAGTGAGAGTATAGAGCTGGTCCAGTGTTCCACAGCGATTGATCCTGAATCTGAGATTTGACTATCAACCGGACTTTCGGGCACTCCTGCATAGACCTGACCAGGGTCAGGGTCAGGGAGTGTGATTCCCCTGTTACTGGAACACATCCTCTGGTTCCCCTTCTTAAAAAGGGGAACCACCACCCCAGTGGCACTGATGTCGAGGGAGCGAGATGCTGCGTTCAGATCTGGTGATGCAACGGCACTCAGGTCAGCAAGGGCAAATCTGAACCGGGCCATCAGAGTAGCAAAGCGCGCCCACAGTCAGAAGATCCAGTGCTTCTTCCAGGACCCCAACAACACCAGACAACTGTGGCAGGGCATTCAGACTGTCACTGACTACGAAGCCACACTCACACCCTGCCAGGGTGACATTCACTTCCTCAACGAGCTCAATAACTTCTTCGGAAGGTTTGAAGCTCTGAACAACACAACTGCAGTGCGGAGAGCCCTGAGGAAGGTCAACGCGCGGAAAGCTGCTGGCCCTGACAACATCCCAGGAAGGCTGATCAAGGGATGTGCAGACCAGCTGGCCCACGTGCTCACAGACATCTTCAACACCTCACTGAACCAGGCCACCGTCCCCCCGTGTTTCAAGTCAGCCACAATAATCCCGGTGCCCAAGAAACCAGTCATCACATGCCTTAATGACTTCCGCCCCGTTGCACTTACTTCCACCATCATGAAGTGCTTCGAGAGGCTGGTTAAGGACCACATCATCTCCACACTCCCACCATCACTCGACCCTTTCCAGTTTGCATACCAGCCAAACCGCTCCACTGAGGACGCCATCTCCACTGCTCTCCACCTGAGCCTGGCGCACCTGGAGGAGAGAAACACCCACGTACGGATGCTGTTCCTGGACTTCAGCTCAGCATTCAATACGATCATCCCCCAGGACCTGGTACGAAAACTGGAGCCACTGGGCCTCAAGACATCGCTGGCTGCTGGACTTCCTCTCAGACAGAACCCAGTCTGTCCGAGTGGGTAACAACACATCCAGTGTCATCTCTCTGAACACCGGCTCCCCCCAGGGATGTGCTCTGAGCCCCCTGCTGTTCACCCTGATGACCCACGACTGTCGCTCCAGGTACGGCAGCAACCACATCCTGAAGTACGCAGATGACACAACAGTCGTGGGCCTCATACAGGACAATAACGAACTGGCCTACAGGGAGGAGGTGCAACATCTGGTGGACTGGTGTAAGGTGAACAACCTGGTCCTGAATGTCGATAAAACTAAAGAGATCATTGTGGACTTCAGGAGATCCAGACCTAGCCACACACCACTCCTCATCAACAACACATCCGTGGAAGTCGTGAGCACAACCAAATACCTGGGGATGCATATCACCAACGACCTCAGCTGGTCACTCCACACCTCCTCCCTGGCGAAGAAGGCGCAGCAGCGCCTGCACTTTCTGCGACGGATGAGGAGAGCTTCCCTCCCCCCTCCCATCCTAACCACCTTCTACAGAGGGACCATCGAAAGCCTGCTGACCAGCTGCATCTCCGTCTGGTCTGGGAGCTGCAGGGCCTCAGACTGGAAGTCTCTGCAGAGAGTGGTGAGGACGGCGGAGACGATCATCGGGACCCCACTCCTGCCCATCAAGGACATAGCAGACAGCCGCTGCTTATCCAGAGCCCATCGGATCCTCTCTGACCCCCCCCCCCCCCCAACATGGACTGTTCTCACGCCTGCCGTCTGGCAGAAGGTTCCGCAGCATCCGTTGCAGAACAGCCAGACTCAGAAACAGTTATTTCCCCCTGGCTATCAGACTACTCAATGGACAAATAAACCAACACCACATGGACAATGGCGCATAATTTCCCTTATGTAAATATCTCTGAAATATATTTTTTCTGTGCAATACATTTTTCAATTCAAATTCTGTGCAATATTCATATTCATATATATATTTTTTTATTGCTGCTACGTAGCTCTGCACTGCACTTGAACCTGCTGTTTACACCGGATTCTGCTGTTTTACATCCTGGTTTTATCTATTTATTCTCTACGCTGCATTCACCACAACCTTTAGGTTTTTTAGGTCTGTAGCACTACAGTATTGTATTGTAATTTTTTTAAGCTGTAATACGGAAAGCCAAGCAACGACATTTTGTTGACGAAAAACCTCACTGCCGTGTGTTTTTTTGTGCAATGACAATAAAGAAAGTCTAAGTCTAAGTCTCTAAGTCTATGTCCACATAATGTTGCAGAGACATGTCAACTAAGACAGCCCCACTACATTCAAACTCAAGAGGAACATATGCAAGACCACTGCAGAGTGGTCTAACCCTAACCCCTAACCCTAACCCCTAACCCCTAACCCCTAACCCTAACCCTAACCCCTAACCCCTAACCCTAACCCTGCAGAGTCCATAGACACTGCAGTGAGCTTCCTCTGTGGAGGACATGTTGGTAAAATTGAAAAGATCCTCAAAGTAGGTATACATATATATTTTTAAATATTATTATCAATATTAGCATGTCAGCCTACAGTTAGTCTAAACTATAGTGTATTAGGGCTAATAGTTATAGCTACAGTTAGTCTAAACTATAGTGTGTAGGGGCTAATAGTTATAGCTACAGTTAGTCTAAACTATAGTGTGTAGGGGCTAATAGTTATAGCTACAGTTAGTCTAAACTATAGTGTGTAGGGGCTAATAGTTATAGCTACAGTTAGTCTAAACTATAGTGTGTAGGGGCTAATAGTTATAGCTACAGTTAGTCTAAACTATAGTGTGTAGGGGCTAATAGTTATAGCTACAGTTAGTCTAAACTATAGTGTGTAGGGGCTAATAGTAGCTACAGTTAGTCTAAACTATAGTGTGTAGGGGCTAATAGTTATAGCTACAGTTAGTCTAAACTATAGTGTGTAGGGGCTAATAGTTATAGCTACAGTTAGTCTAAACTATAGTGTATTAGGGCTAATAGTTATAGCTACAGTAAACCTGACTAAGTTCACACTACTCAAAACTTATGTGGCAACTGATTACCTAATAAAATTTAAGTTAACAAAATTATATTTTTTGAGTTAAATACTGTAACATAACATGTTTTGCCAACTTAAAAGTGATCTTTTTAAATGTTATCCTTTTGAGTTTTCTTTACAAAGAAACTTTTATTTTTAAAATGCAATGTTTTTGTGTTCTTCATAATTGATCATTTTAATTCAACAGTATATTTGTCTTTTAAAACCTTAACTCAAAAAATCAAATTCTTGAATATTTAAAAATCTATTTTCTTCATGATTAATTAAGCTAAAATTACTCAAACAAAATACATTTCAATCATTTTTTTCTTTAGGAAAATGTTACAGAAATGATAAACACATTCTTAACCACTAACTTCTTTAAGAGCACCAAAACTTCAGTTTATGAAAATAATATATCACTAATCGCTAATCTCAGTGTATTACTGATGCATGAAGGTTGCCCGGACGACGCCTAGCATGGAGGCTACTCGCTGCTGCTCCGGGGGACTGATCCCTGCGACGCTGGACGCTGGACGCTCCAGTTTGTCCCCGGTGTGGTGATTTTGCGGTCGGGTGTCGACATGCTGTCTGTGGGTGCGGACCGGTCCTCTTGCGGCTGGTGGAGATGTGCCGCCGCAGACATGGACGGTGTCGCTGGGGCCGGTTCGTTGAAGCTAATCCTGAACTGCTACCCGTGGCAACCACCGCCACTGGATCCGGGCTGCAGCGTCGACTGAACCGGGACGGGAGCCCCCGACGTGGCAGCGGCGGCATGCTGCCCCTATCCAGCAGTCTACACGCTGGGGTGAGTCAGCTGACCTGGCGGGGGCCGTCTTAAGACCTGGTGGGCCCGGCACCACCAGGGGTGACGCCAACAAGCTGGTCCGCATGATGAACCGGGCTCTGGGACGGTCGGCGCCATCGCTCGCCGGACTGAGGGAGCTCAGTCTTCCCAGAGGAGACAGTTTGGTCCATCGGTGTTTCCTCCTCTGACCTGGAGATATCTCACTTAATTCACCATTGTGGAGATTTACTGGTTTTAACAGATGTTAACTGGTTTTAACGGCTGTTAACGGGAGTTAACACTCGGACCACAGGACCGGGACATGAAGAAGGAGCGCTGGACGCCGGCAGCTCCTCTAGTCCACCAGACTGCAGCATCTGGTGTTCTTTAAACTTGTATTTAACCTATGGGGGATCAATAAGGTATATTTGTATTTGTATTTGTATTGTAATTAGTTATCAAACTATTCAGAAATGTAAACATAAGAAACTGAGGTCTGGTTGTTTATATGCTGTTGAGGAAAAACAACTCCAGTTCCAAGAGTTAAAATGCTTTCAACAAAGTGCTCAAAATACTGAATGACTGAATGTAAAAAACATGACAGTGAGAATATCTAAAACAGTCTTGTATTTGTCAACATATTTATATGTCATAATGTGAACTATTCAGTAACAAACAGTTTTTAAGAACATGTAGACAATGTTTCTGCTGTTTTCCATCAGCAAGCCTTAGTCGCAGAAGAGAAAAGGTTTGTTTCTTGTATTTTTAATACTTTGTATGGACAGTATTTAATGCATATACATTTGAGGGATAAATCAAATGGACGTCTTTATGATGTCTGTGTGTGAGTGAATGTGCTTTTCCAGCTGGATTAAACCTTGTTCATGTGCTGGTAGGATAATGTTACAGTGTAGGAAAAATTTACAGATGAGGAAAAAATTTCAGAACACGGGACATCTTTATAAGTTCCTCATGTACCGCCGTGAAAAATAAAAGAAACATTTACCCCAGCACGCCGTTGTGCTGTAGTGATGTAACACACAAACCTCCCCAAACCCGACAAATCTGTCTTTGAGACATGAACGTTATTCCCGACACTGATATGAACATGAAGACGTTTTTATTTGGAGTCCTGTCAGTCTTTGATCTATCACTAACCCTTACAGAAGCTCTGCAGTGATGTTCAGACACAGAAATCACATTAAACAGGTGAGAACGCCGCCATTTAATAGGTTTTATTGATTTTTTTTTTTTTTTTTAGTTTTTTTAGAACCTTCGGCTGAGCTGATGCAGTTGTGTTTTATGTTCAGGCTCGATGGTTGATAGGGTCAGAGGTCAGGGGTCAGGGGTCAGAGGTCAGGGGTCAGGGGTCAGAGGTCAGGGGTCAGGGCTGTACGTGACTGAGGAGAAAACAAGAGGATGAAACACACTGAAATGGACTTAAGTCATAATTAAATACAAACTGGCCTATTTTTATGTTTACTATTTTTTTTTTGTAAGTTTTTCAGGCTGCAGCTCTACATTTTATTTATTTCAAAGTGGGCTACGTTTTATTTGATCAATGTTTTACAAATAAGAGAATGACTCAAATAGACCTGCATGGTTCTCCAGTGTTTTTTCCTCCTCTTTCAAAAGATTCAAGATTAATTATATTTACTTCCATTTCAACAAGTTGATCAGAATCTGTCCTGGTTCTGCTCCCAAACATCTACAGTCCAACAGCACCAAATATACAGTCTTTATAAGAGTTTAAGGTTTGTCTTTGTTATAACAGGTAAAAACAGCAATAAAATGTTAACAGTTTTCTGTTTGTTGTTCTATAATTTCATAAATGCAACAAACTATAGTTCTTTTACAGCGGATGACAAAAAAATATGAAAATGAAAATTTAATTTGCATCTTGTATGACCTCCTTTTGCATTAAAAACTTTAAAAACTGCCATACATACTGGGATCTAATGCAGTCAGACCAGTACCGTTGTCCTGGAAACCACCAAACCCAGACTCTTCCACCAGATCACCAGATGGAGAAGTGGGTTTGGGTCTAGAGTCCAGTGGTGGCTGCTTTAACCCTAATCCCTAACCCCCAAACCCTTAACCCCTAACCCCTAACCCACTGATGTCTGGATGGATGCAGCTGCGTCACCATGGAAACCCATTCATGAAGCTCTCTGCTCTGTTGTTGAGCTGATCTGAAGGACACATGAAGTCTGGAGGTCTGTAGTGATCCACTCTGGCCCCGCCCCCTCAGTTTACCTGTCCTACCACTTCATGGATGAGCTGCTGTCGTTCCCAAACTCTTCCATTTCCTGATCATCCAGCTGACAGTTGACTGTGGAATATTTAGGAGGAAATTTCACGACTGGTTTTGTTTCTCAGGTGTCATCCGTATCACAGTTCCACCTGGAATTCACTGAGCTCCTGAGAGAGACCCATTCTTTCACAGATGTTTCTAGAAACAGTCTGAATGTCTAGGTTCTTAATTTTAATACACCTGTGAACATGGAAGTGAACTGGAACACCTGATTCTGATCATTTGGATGAATGAGCAAACTCTTTTGTCATTATAGTGTATGTTTCATACGTTGTTTACTGTATCTCAGACTTCCTTCAAAGGCTTCCTCAATGCAGCCCAAATCTGAGTGATTTGGATTTCTTCTGGAATGTTTTCAGATTTTGCATTAATGCTGCATTTCCCAGAATACATTTCCTTTGGAGGCATTTTGAATCAAGGCCTGATCAAGGGGTGTTTGTCTTTGACAAACTTGTTTTTCACAGCCCAAAAAACTGGCTTTAAAAATGAATGTGGTGTTCTTCTACACCGTCGCATGAAGATGACAATGGAACAGTTTTATTTAACTTAACTGTTTCATAGCAGAAACATTATTTCAAAATGTCTAATATTTGAATGTGCAGTCCCTTCTGCTTTCTGAATATATATAAATATAAAGGTAAAGGTAACCCAGAGACCGCAGCTGATATACAAACTGAAAAAGTTCACTTCTTCCAATTCATTTATTTACTGCATTTCTCATCTTGCAGTTGGCCAAGAGCTCGAGATGGAATATATAAAAACATTTTCACTGCCCCCCCTCCCAACACACACACACACACACCGTGCACACACCGTGCACACCCTGTTTTCCTTTGTTGGCTGTGCACGGGTCTCTCACCTCTCATTAGCTTCTTTTCTGCTGACTGGAGGCACCTGTCCTCAGGTCCCACTGCGCTGATCTCAGCCCATATTTAAATCAATTTCCATGTTAAGCAGCTGCTGGAGAGGTCGGCGGGTGGTGGTGGAGGGGGGGGGACCACATCTCTGACCCCCCAGGTGATCCAAAGCACCTGTCCTACTCTCTCTCATTGTTCTCCCCTTTGCCTCTTTGGGTTAGATCTTTTATTACTTGGTGTTCCCCCTCTGGATTTTCCTCTTTTATTTCCCTACCTGTTCTTCTCATTTCCCCTTTTTCTTTCTGTATGTCACTTCTAGTATCCCAGCATGCACCAGGGGAGGTGCATATGTTTGTTAGTCTGTATGAAGGATCCTTTCGCCACTTCAGATTAACTTTCAATGTCCGACTTTATAGTTCCTCAAACGAGGTCATTTAAATATGTTTTATCACCATAAAAGTCATGAGTTGTTACCATTTCAACCATCAGTACATGAGCGACATACAGAAACAATAAATCCTCAAATAACCTCATGGACTTTACAATTTATACATTTTAAAAAAGTGTGCTCATGTTAATGTTACTGTGTCCTTGTTTCTTACATCAAAGTCTAGGGGCCCGATGTTGCGCTAAACCTCCAAAACCTGATATTAAGGGATAGCAGGTATTGGGAGGGGCGTTCCCCCACAAAGAACACAATCTTCCACCTCCCAAAACTCACGATCTTACCTGCGAAAACCACTATATTATGCACACATTATGCATGGGAGTGGTTAGGGCGTTCCACCTGTTTAACCAGTCAGTGCGTCAGCAGCCATTGCCTTTAAGAGCAGGTTTAGCTACCTGCTAACCGCTATGGAGCGTCTTTTCACCCAGATCAGAGCAGCTCTCATGGGCAGCTGGTCTGGGACTCTGTTGTAGAGCTTCCTCCTCTTTTTTCCTCCTCCTCCTCTGCACTGATATATACATAACTAGCTCTAACTAATGTGGAGCAAATGATTTAATCATTTCTTTTGTACTCCAAGAAGTTCCAACAAACTGCTCAGAAAAAAATAGAGCCAGTGAGCTTCCAGGAAAGCATTTCTTAACTAGAAAAGCACTCAGAGAGCGCAGACCTCCGCCAAGCACAACAGTTCTCCCATACAGCGATTTACAGATTGCGATAAAATTCTGGATCAGATCCGGATCAGCCTCTGAAATTTTATAGAGGTTTTCAGTGTCAATACCTGAGTGAAATTTAATGAGCTGTGGGCAATAATTATCGGAGATGTTGAGAAACAAAATTCCCAGCCCCATTGAGCACGTGTTACGGTTTCAAGCCGGGTTGTGAACCGCAACCTTCCACCTCTGGGGCTCCTGAGCACAACCCACTGCGCCACCTTCAATCCTCTACATAGACACTCAGATCCACCTCTGTTTCACCTTCCACATCCGAACGAGCAGCCCAGGTGTGGCACTGCACACCTGTACCTATTCAGTCACCATTCAACCAGACTCGTCTCCAGATCTTCCCACAGAAACGCCTGATCCAGCCATTCGCAGTGCCACCTCCTTGCCCTTCGTCGTCCCCTGGATTGTTGGTTTGGCTGCCAACCCTCCAATCCTCCTTTTTTTACATCTGAGAAATTAAACTCCTTAAAATTCCAGAACTCCCTTCCTGTCTCCATTGTGGTTTGCTTTAGGGTTCAAGAAACAACTAAACAGCGCAATGTTATCGAAAATTTGAAAGTGATCCAGAAAACCAGGATTTCTTCCGGATCACACCCAAAATAAAATCAGTTCTTCCTTTTCACATTTCTGACAACTCCTGAAAATGTCATCAAAATCCATCCATAACTTTTTGAGTTATCTTTGAACATATCCCCTGCGCAAAGACGCACAGCTGCGCCAAGACGCACAGCTGCTGGGAGCGGTGCTTTTTCAAAATACTGCAGAACGGATCATTGGAATGAGCATTGATCCAGAGGAACACGTATGATGACATCTACCTTCTACCAGTGAGCGCATCTCAGGTGTTTCGAGCGCAAGGAGAGAGTCAGAGGGATACGAGCACAGAACAAGAAACTCCACAACAGAGTTCTGTGATCTCCTCGTTTCCTCCACAGCAAACATCTGGATGAGATCATGCCACAGCTGTACAGACATCATCTGACCTTAAGATAATAATAACGTATGACAGTAATACAGTGATGCATAATCGAGAGGTAGAGCCGGTTGTGCAGTCCACATGTGACTGGGTGGACGCGCAATGACAGGATTTGGACGCGCTCTTTTACGCGCCGACATGCCAGTTGCACTTTCCACAAACTCGGTATCTTGCGGTACCGGTATCTCGCAGATTTTGAGTATTGGATAATGGGTGGTCAGACCACCATGGAGGAAAGGGGCGGAGGATGGAGGAAAGGGGGTGGGGAAGACACGGCCGCGCCTACAATGGGCGTAAGGGGTGGGGATAAGGGGTTTAGGGAGCGGAAGATTGCATTAGCGGTTGGCAGAGGCTAAATCTGAAATTTGCAGGTAATGGGTAGCAGGAGGTGCAAGATAGGGCCCTAAATGGCCTGTTTTTAAGACAGATGGTCAAGACCACTGCAAACACAGCTGAGTCAAATAATCTAGTTTTGACACAATAAACTGCAAGTACCTTTGGATTTTGATACCATGTGAGTATTTTGAAATACCTAATGACTTACTGGTTTGGGAAAAGATTTCCAGTATATAGATGGACCAGCAAAAAACTTTGAAGGCAGACAGAATTTATGCTGAGACCGAAAAACTTCTCTTATCTGAATCTGGCTCCCCTGAACGAAGCTCTCCAAGGCCGGCCGGTGGATGACGGAAAATGTGGCTCCAGACCGAACTGGGACAGGGGGGGGTTACACACACAACACATGTACACACACACTTCTGCCGGCTCCTGGGGATGACGGACGGAACGGAAAGGGCACTGGGGACAAGCTGATGGAAAGGGGACTTGGTGCTGAGGAAATGTGAATCCCACAAAATGGCTCTGATCAAGGACATGTGGTGTGAGACAACCCCCCCCCCCCATCCCCTGGGTGAAGGGGGAAAGGGGACGGAAGGAGGAAAGGGGAGGAGGAAAGGGAGGACCTAAAGGCTTGTTTGGGGAAAGGAAAAGGGTGTGGGAAGGGGAAAACAAAGTGTGGGGGGGCTGGAGGAAATTTGGTTGATTCTTGACAGGAGAAAGGGGTCGGGGACAGGAGGGACACAGTGGGCCTGGGGAAGGCACAACTGGAGGGTTGGTTTCAGGAGGAAAAGCGGAAAGGGGATGGGGCACGTGCAGGAAAGGGTGGGTTTCCTTGGACGGGATGGGATGGAAAAGGGTGGGGAAAGAGGAAAAAGGGGTTTCAACAGAGGAAGTCTGGTGCTGGGATCGTGAAGGAAAGGGGGGGGACAACAGGGATGGAGGAAGGGGTTGGGTGGGGGTCTCAGAGGAAAGGGGTAATTGGGGATGGAGGAAAGGGGGGGATCGGGGTGGGGGGGGACGGAGGAAGGGTGGGGACAGAGGAAAGGGGGCGGGATGGAGGAAAGTGGGGACGGGGACTCAGCAGGAAAGGGGCGGGGAAACGGTGGCAGGAAAAGGAAAAGGGCCTTTGGGAGGTCACGGCAGCAAAGGGGCCGGACGGAGGAATGAAGGAAAGGGGGTGGGACAGAGGAAAGGGGCGGGGAACTGAGGAAAGGGGTTTGGGGTTAGAGGAAAGGGGCCGGGGACGGAAGGGAAAGGAGCGTGGGATGGAGGAAAGGGCGGGGACAGAGGAAAAACAAGAAAAAAGGGCGGGACGGAGGAAACAGGGGCGGGGGTGGGGGGGGGACGGGACCAGGAAAGGGGGGGGACAGGAGGAAAGGGGCGGGGAATGGAGGAAAAGGGAAAGAGGAAAGGCGGGGACGGAGGGGAAAGGGGCGGGGGAGGAAAGGGACAGGAAAAAGGAAAGGGGGAGGGAAAAGGGCGGGGACGGAGGAAAGGGGTGGGGACAGAGGAAAGGGCGGGGACGGAGGAAAGGAAGGGGGGAGGAAAGGGGCGGGGACGGGGAAAGGAAAGGGCGGGGACGGAGGAAAGGGGTGGGGGGAGGAAAGGGGCGGGAAGGAGGAAAGGCGGGGATGGAGGAAGGAAAGAGGCGGGGACAGAGGAAAGGGGGGGGAGGAGGAAAGGGGTGGGGACAGAGGAAAGGGGCCGGGGATGGAGGAAAGGGGCGGGGACGGAGAGCCATTTGGTAGCTGGTACCAGAAGCTCAGGGAGCCTGGTACCTGATTTTGTGTGTTGTGCTCCAAGAAGCTAGTTTATAGCAGCATAAAAAGCTCATCGCCCTCATGAAGGAGACTCCGGGTATAAAGCAGCTGTCCGTGGACTCCGATGCACAACAAGCTGTTTACCGGAGCAACAGCCACAGCGGATGTAGCAGCCCTACATTTAGTAGTTTAGTAGTTTATTCTGACTTAACAATAAAAAAAAAAAAAAAAGAAAAAACAGGGAAGCAACCTGGCTATTTACTCTCAAGGCCACAAATTTCTTTGGTTGCTTGGCAAATGTATTTTTTTTCTTTTGATCTGTGTGCACGTGCATTTGTGTTGAGCATACTGATACTAAAATGGTCTGAATAGTTCAACAGGTGTTGTGATCTTATGTGAATAAATGTAATTACAGCCCCTGATTAATGTCAACTGGTCAACTATTTTACTTTGTGTGTGTGTGTGGATGTGTGCGTCCATGTGTGCGTATTTGTATTTCTATGTTGTTGTGTTGTTGTTGTTGTTGTTGTGGGGACATCATTAGCTGCATCTAAAGCACCTTAGTTTCCAGAAATGAGCTCCCTATGTGATGAGATTAAAGATTAATTACTCTGCCTCAATCTCCATATAAAGGAAATGATCCTGCTCGCAGATAAGCTCATCACCTAAAGATTAATCAAGGGGTGAATAAACTCATGCAGTGGAATGTCTGAATATGATAGATTATGAAGTTGACTATAAGACATTTAGCATTTACATATACACTGTGTTTATTGGGCTTCATGGCTCATGGGAGGAAGTCATGATAAATCCCTTTAAGCCTAGCCAAACTCATGGCCTCCACAAAGACGGAGGGGAACGCTTCTTTTCTGCTGACTTTGTCCCTTAATTAATCACAACACTGATTAAAATCAGAATTTTAAATCAACTTGAATATTTCAGTCTGTTTCTTAGTATTCAGTCAGGTGTTGTAAGATACTACCTGTCAGCTTTGGGTCACATTCATTTCAGATGGTTTAAAATAAAGCCTACATATCTAAAAATGCTTAATTCTAAAATTATTTAACTGGGATTTAAGATTTTTGTTTTCTTCTGAAATTAAAGTGAGTATTAATTTTGCACTTTATTGGTGCAGATATGAGCCGAAGACAAAGATGGGCGTGGCAGTGAAAACGCTCTCCAAAAGGACAGTTCAATGTTTCCTCCAGAAAATCTGCTGCAGGGGAGATAATGAAGCAGCCTGCTGTGTTTCCTCCACCAGATTCACCAGACGACCAGAGAGAAGAGTAGAAGCAGTGAAGGGTGGGAAAAGGCATTTCTAGGGTAATGGCATGCAACCGGCTAGGTGCGCTCCATACAGAGGAGATATGTGACCACGTCAAGCAAAAATTCATCTGCCTTATGTTTCCATGCAGTAAAGCTGGAAAAGCTGCCTTTTACCCATCTTAACCCCCAGACTGTCTGCTGGATCTTGTTTTCTTCCCCCAGACCTGTCATGCAGAATACAGTCACATCTGCTCCCCAGATGTCCTTCAAGTCCGGGGGACACAGTCGACAAAGCAACCAGCTGCTGGCTGAAACTGTAAGGATCCACGTGGTGCGTGCACGGCAGCGTTCATGCATTTGTTTCTCTGTGAGCGCTCATAGCAAGTAGTTAACCAACATTTCTCACAGGGGACATCATTAGGCTTAGCTCAACAAAAACGGGTAGATATGGAAGTAGAGCAACAGTAACAAAATCTGAATTCCAACAAGAAGCTCCTGATCATTGAACAGCCACACAACTTTCTATTGCTTTAGCAACAGACTGTAAGCTTCCAGCTACACTGCCCGGCCGAAAAAATAAGCCACATATTAATATTCTTTTGGACTGCCTTTAGCTTTAATGTACAGAATACAGTATGTTACAGATGTTAAACTTATACAGTGTCTCAACTCTTCTTTCTGTTTGTAGTTGCATTAATTATTCACCCAATGCTGATGGGAGAGTTGGATTGGTACGTGAAGTCCTCTCTAGTACTTTCCAAAGACTTTCAACGAGATTAAAGATCTGTCTCTGTGATCACCAACGCATGAATGGATGTGATGTCTCATATTCCCTGGGCTATTCTTTTGGGCAAAGCGATTCTGCATATTTCCTGGAATAATTACACACAATGTAAAGTTTGTGTAAAACAAAAAAGCAGATGGCGAGGCATCATTTGTACTTTAGAAAGGGAAAACGAAAAATGTCAGATCAAATTTGATAGGAGCATTTTATGGGTGACTTTCCAGCATTGCGTGAACATCTTTGGTTGGACAAATAATTGGTTGGCTGATCACCGGCCATTTTTTGAGAATCATTATTGTACTGTTTTCTCTATGTGTTGTGCTCTTGCGTAAATATGGATAACAGCCAGCCAAACTCCTTGTTCAAGAGCCATATTCTGACATGAATCATTTCTGACAGCACTGAACACGGTGATTGATGTGACACGTTTTTCTCTCGTTTATGTTCTTCGCTACTTCCGGCTTGTCGGGAGATTTAAAAAAAAAAAAAAAAACACGCTAATACGTATTATGACAGAAAACAGTAAATCAACATTCAGATGTCATTTCAAGTATCTTTAACATATTAAACACACATATTAAACTTTTTCAGGGCAGAACCCTGATTTGACTACTGGCATGAGGCACGGTGCCGACACAGGAAGATGCAACGGCTCCACGCCTGCCTTCTAGGACCTGGTTCTGCTGAGACGCCGCAACCCGTCCCCCCCGTGGAAGCCGAGAGAGCCAGAACGAACAGAGCTATTCCCGCAACCACATCCACAAATCGAACCCAACAGCGGTTCCGCTGTTCCCAAGCTGAACCGTCCTCCTCCTGGATACCAGCGGAACGTACGTTCCCGCCCTATACAACAGATCCTGGATCATCAGTCCAGTTCCACGGACTTCACAACGCCATCCATCGCTTCCAGAGCGATCCACGTAAGAGGCTTTTGTGTCTCTTTTCTCGTGTGTCTCATATGCTTAGAACCAGACCATCGGTCCCGCCGTAACTGAATTTCGTTCATGTGTTTTTTAAATTTTTTTTATTGTGAACAGCAGCTCCACTGTCTGTTTCTCAGTTCAAAATCAGAGCAGCTCGGTGAAGTGGCTTCACGTCGCTGCATCTGAAAACGACAGAGTTGCTGTTGCTAGTCGCTAAGAACATTCTAGCTTTATTGATTTTATTCTGTCTTTTCTTTACTCTTTCTCCTTACTAACAATCTTTGTGACGAGTTTTACGTGACCTCGTCCGCCATCTTGTAGCGCCCTATCGCGCGAGTCAGCGGCCATCTTGGTGGGGGACGAGAACACCCTGTGATCTCGTCCGCCATCTTGGAATCCTCCTCACAGTATTGTCATCTTCGTTTATCACACACACACACACACACACACCACACACACACACACACACAGTCCTCAGCATACATGTATATAAGTTAACACTCTTTTCCATCTAATGTTTCATTTGCTTATGTTAGTTTAATCGTCTTTTAGTTAGTAGATATCAGGATCTTGATTCAAGTGTTTGTTCATTTTAATACTTGTGTTAATAAATTACTCTAAAACTCTATAGCGCCACACCTGGTCACAGGCTGACATGCACAGACCAACAGCCACTTTGAGACTGATTGTGCCGTTAATTGTTTCCTGATTGTTTCCTGATTTCCTGTTTCAATTTATTAACTTTGTTAAAACTCTTCTGGTTATTAGCAGCTGCCCCTCAAGACAGTTGGTAATAACTCCCTTTTATGACTTAACGAGCACGTTATACGCCTTATTGCCCAACTGTAAACATAATCTTTTTTATCTGTAATCGATGTACATATTATTTTCATGTTTATTCAACAGACTTTTTTTTTCAGTAAAGGATGTGAACACTGACTGGGGTAATAGTTAAAATAGGAAAACTGGAACTTTTTTTTCACATATTTTTTACAACTGAAACACTGTTTGCCAGAACATGCTGGTCATTAAAAATATTGTATGGTTAAGCCATTTCTGTCTCATTCTTTAGAACCTGACTCTTGTCACCTCCGGTAGCGTGATCTACATATATTCAGGGCTTGGCTTTCAGCTAGACAGGAAGCCTGGGCTTGGTTTTGTTATGTAGAGAAACTGGAAAATCAGGGGGAGACATTTTGCTGAAAGCTTCCTGTTTTCTTCTTGTGTATCTCCAGGAGGCTAACGTGAAGTTACCTGCAGATGCTTTAGTAGGAGCTGCACACTGTGGGTTACAACTGGCCTTTTTCCAACACCATAGGAACCTACGAATGCAAACCTTAACAGAGTTGTAAACTTAAGGGGAAATCAATTATTAAACACTTAATTAGCACATGCTTCCAAAACACAACCCAATTTTAACAACAGATGTAATATTTGTTCTGTTTCACTCGTGGACAATAAGCTCAAGCTCAGGAGAACAAGGTCTGCTGCAAAACAGGAGGATGGAGTGAGAACGTGAGAAAGAAGATGGATGAGAGGAAGTCAGAAACTCGTTAACAGCTTGAAAAGTCGGCGGCCTTGACCTTTAATCCCCCCTCACCAACCCCCCCCCCCCAACTCATTTTCCTTCTCTCCTCACCTACATCTGATTCTGCTGCTCTCCCATCCGGATCCTTTTCTTTTTTTATTACTCTTTCATTACCCTTCCCTTGGCTTCTGAGTGTCTTTCCCCTGCACCCCTTAATGGTGCAGAGCATGACAAGAGGAATATTACTTATTTATGGACAAGCACCGTCTGTGTGGGTGGGCTTAAGTAATATTCATCTGAGGAGTGCCACTATAATACAAAGCCTCATTCCTTTTCATATGCAAGGGATGAAACACGAGTGCTGGAGACACAGTCTGAATACTCCTGATTCCTCTTAGAGAGACAGGAGATGATAGCAGCTTTATAGAGTTCAGGAACTACAAAGAGGAGAAACTCACCATTGTATATCTTGTTTCTTCTTCCCCTATTTTGTTTATTTCATTTGCATTTGTATGTTTTTTTCTATGTTTGCTAAGGTACACTTCTTTTCTCATTTAGCGCTACAGGACAGAACAGCTGCTGCCATAGCTGGGCTGCAGTGATGTTTTATTTCAATAAAGACGGCTTCTGCTCCTCATAAATATGGCTTTTCCATCCATATCTAAATGTTTTTAATGGCTCATCAATTTGCTTTTTAAATGCATCAGCGTTTTACTCAGGATCATGAACTCCATGTATTTTCCTGTTTGCATCTTCAAGTCTGTTTTTGTGGTCAGAAAACATGAATAAAAGTGTGACTTTTTTGGTGAAAAATGTGTTTTATACTGCAAGTGCAACTTCAGATGAACACAAATTTAATAGTTTTTTCTCTGTGTCAATATTTTATTAAAAAATATGATAACTAATCATACGGAATATGATAATTAATATAACCCAATGGCTTCAAGTCATTTAAACAAATGTACTTCTTCTTCTGCAGCCATGTCTCTGATTAACAGAAGACATCACTCTAAATCTCAATAATTAGATCATTAGATCCGTAATAGAGACTTATATAGAGAGCTTATATTTAGCAGTCCGCATCTTATTTTTCAATCTTTTGGCTCTAAATGCCAGTATTTATTTTCATGAGATTGTTTTGGTGAACGCCTCCATCCGGTTGGGCTTTGTTGACTTTTGGTGGATGGGCAATCGAGCTTAATTCTAATACCCATCCTATGAGAATTAAAATGAGCAGTTACATAATAAATGTTTGTATTTTTACTGGCTGGCAGCAGTCCTTGAGAAGCTGCAGAGGAGTGTAAGACTGTAGCTCTGTATCCTGGCAGGGGGACCGTTTAATAAAATCAGCCTGATTTTTAGAAATAAGAGCTGCAACAGACCAGGATTTCCCCAAAACGTCTTCCCATTAACAATGAAGGCCACGTCTTTCTCTGGACACCACGGAGTCAACCAGCAATGTGTGGCTGAGCGGAAAAACTTACAAGAATACAAGTCAGATCTGGCCTGAAGGAGGAACTTTTGATGTTAGCCTTTGCGAAAGCAGGAATGAGCGCATAAATGCCTACAAACCCAAAGATAAAAGTAAGAAAAGACAACAGAAGAGAGAGAACTAACTGGAAATTATAAAACTGTTCAAAACTGAAGGTGTAAAGTACAGAAAGGCAGTAAGGAAGTTTAATGAAAAGAAAGCAGAGGAAAATAATTTCAATAAGGATAGGTTTTAGGAGACGTTGAATTTGATGAAAAACATCCACCGAACTCTGGCCTAAAAATCAGACAGTGGACACGGGTCGACCCGTGATTAAAGGTAAGCAGAAACCTGTTTAATCCAACTCTGCATTGGCTAGAACTAAATTACGTGTCCTAAGTCTGAGTAGTGTGAAGTCTGTTAAATTGTAGAGACTCAGAAGGTTGTTAAAAGAAAAGTAATCTTTAAAAGGTAAAGAATAATAGTAAGATAATGTGTAAATGAGTACATGGTTCGAGTCCCCTGGAAAAGAAAAAGCACCTTTGCAAAGATTGAGGATTAAAGAAGTAATGATTACTGGTAAAATATAATAATAATAATAATAATAATAATAATAATAATAATAATAATAATAATGAAATGAGCTATACAATATAATGTGTTACGTGTGATCAAGTAAATACACTGTGTGTTTGTGAATTTACATACTGTGGAGATGTCGGTATTTTACCGTGTACTTTGGCCTGTACGAGCACAACTCCAGCTAGTGGCATAGGAGGGAGGAGACTAGTGGTTGTCGGTAGTGTGAGAGGAGGCCTAGGAGGGAGGAGACTAGTGGACGTCGGTAGTGTGAGAGGAGGCCTAGGAGGGAGGAGACTAGTGGACGTCGGTAGTGTGAGAGGAGGCCTAGGAGGGAGGAGACCAGTGGACGTCGGTAGTGTGAGAGGAGGCCTAGGAGGGAGGAGACTAGAGAGGAGGCCTAACAAATAAGGAGACACTTGTTGTGTTAAGCTAAGATTACAGTAGAATAACTCAATTGGTTTATTACTTCTAAATAATTTTAAAATTATATAATAAATATTTTACAGTAATTAAAAACATGTTTAAATAAAATCAAGGTTTTAAAACATATTTGTTTGCCCACCTGCAGTACCATGAAGGCCCCCACTTTAGGAATCATTGCTTTTATCTATTATGATCAATAGAAATGTGAATGCTATTGATTATATTGGTTTTGATTTATAACTCTTAAATAATATAACAAGGGATGCGATAGTTGTGTCCATTTATGTGTCCATACACGAGGTGGGCTCTCGTGTATGGACACATAAACATAAACACAGGTTATACCTCTTTTGAAATCTGCTCTATAGATTTGTGCTACCCAGTTTCAAATCCCTCCAAATCTAACCTGCTCAATGAGTTTTTGAGTTGACAGTCACTTCAGACCTCAAATGTGTCTAGATGTTGGTGTTAGTGAGAACCCAAACAGGGGGCAGCTGGGTAAGTCTTTATCAAAACTTTAATTTTACTAAACAAAATCTAAAAAAAAACCCTGGTTTTGTAGGGAAATACAAACAAACAGCATCGATCTGCATTCAATAAAACATGAAACTACCTAAATGTGATTATGGATTTTTAAAAATTGTCTATTATTATATTTTTCAAATTAGTGGAGGCATTACTGATTGAAACATTCTGCATCAGGATGATCTGACCTGCTCAGAACGTATTTATCTAGCTACTGATGGAAGAATGTCTTCACTTCCATCATGTTTTACTCCTGCTCTGCTTCATTATGCTGAAATGTGTCCATTCACTGCAAACAACATCGAAAAACAACGTATCGTCTCTTTATTTCAGTCTCACCATTCCTTTTTCTGATGAACAATTTGCACATGAGAAAATAATTCAATTCAATTCAATTCAATTTTATTTGTACAGCGTCTGTTACCATGTCAACTGTCTCCAGGTCTTTACAGAGACCCAGATCATGACCCCCGAGCAAATATCATCAACTAAAATTATAATATTAAATTCTTAACAAGGATAATGGAGGTAAAAACTTCCACAGAGGGAGAAAAAAACCTTTAAGCCAAACAGAGAAAAGAAAAAACTCCACTTTAAGAGGAAGAAACCTGGACCAGGACCTGGATTATATGGAGGGACCTTCCTGATGAAGACCAGCTGGATAAAGAAAAAAAAGAGAGGAGAGACAGGACAGAGAGAGGAGACATGACAGAGAGAGGATGGAGGACAGAGAGAGGATGGAGGACAGAGAGAGGATGGAGGACAGAGAGAGGATGGAGGACAGAGAGAGGAGACATGACAGAGAGAGGATGGAGGACAGAGGGAGGACGGAGGACAGAGAGAGGACGGAGGACAGAGAGAGGATGGAGGACAGAGGGAGGACGGAGGACAGAGAGAGGATGGAGGACAGAGAGAGGAGGGAGGACAGAGAGAGGACGGAGGACAGAGAGAGGACGGAGGACAGAGAGAGGATGGAGGACAGAGAGGATGAAAGGCTACTTTAAAATATTGCTACTAAAGGCGGATCTACAAACTACTGAATGTTAGTATTTACTACGCTGCATAATTCTTTTTTCTTAGTACATTAATTTTGTTAAGTCAGCAATGACGTGGCAAAGAAAAAGTTATCTAGTGTTGTTTGAGGTTGTTTTTGTTTATGGCTAATAGAACCACAATGATCATCGGGTTAATAGAGGGGGGACTAACTTTTACTTATGAGTTTATTAAACACTAGTATATTATGAGTTTATTAAACACTAGTATATTATGAGTTTATTAAACACTAGTATATTATGAGTTTATTAAACACTAGTATATTATGAGTTTATTAAACACTAGTATATTATGAGTTTATTAAACACTGGGTAAGAAAAGAAAATCTTTAAGCATGTGTGTTAATAACATGCTGATAACATGTTTATTTTTTATTATGTGATGATAAAAGAAGGGCAGCACTTAGCGGTTAGCACTGTTGCCTCACAGCTAGAAGGTTCCTGGTTCAGACCTCAGCAGGTTCCTGGTTCGGACCTCAGCAGGTTCCTGGTTCGGACCTCAGCAGGAGGGTTCCTGTGTGGAGTTTCCATGTTCTCCCGGTGCTCCTCCGGGTTCTCCAGCTTCCTCCCACAGTCCAAAGACCTGCCTGTTGGGTTAACTGGTGGTTCTAAATGACCCGTAGATGTGTCTACATGTCCACATGTGACCCTGTGATGGACTGGTTACCTGTCCAGGTGGACATCTGTCTTTCACCTGAAGAGAGCAGATCCTGGTCACCCTTTATCTCTCTCTCTTTCTGTCTTCTATCTCTCTCTGTCATTGCTATGTGTTTCCCTCTGACTGTCAGGTGACTCTCCAGGTGAGACAGGTGTCTGTCTGTCACTTTTTTTTGCAGTTCCATCCAGATTGGTTGGGCGTCCAGACAGAAGGATGACACTTATCTCCATGGGAACACAGATGTATCCACAGTCTGGATAAATTCTACCCCAGTTGTCCTCCCCCTCACACTAACACACACACACACACACCTGTACACACACACACGTACACACACATGCGCCCCCTTTCAGCAAGATTGTAAACCCTTGATTGTCCAAACCCCTGTAGAAACCTCTGTCTGTAACATCTGCTGACTGTTCTCATGACTTTTCCTCTGCCAACTATGACAAGCATCCACATGCACCTCTCACCCATGCTTGTACACGTGCACCCCTCACCCATGCTTGTACACGTGCACCCCTCACCCATGCTTGTACACGTGCACGTACACACACATAGAATGGCACCACTTAATGAATTGGGTTCAACCACTGTCCTGTTGTCCCTGAGGTTCAGTGTATGGACCTGGAGTCATTAATCACTCTGAGGGACGTGTGCGCACAATGGTGCCATTTCACCTGTAGTTGTATAAAACCTGCATGCATCTGTGTGTGTATATGTGTATGTGTTTTACCATGTACTTTCTGTACTTCGGCTAATGTTGTTTGACCTGTTTGAACAACCTTTTACCCCCTTTACAGCAACCTGTATCTCTTCACCACAGCTTCAGTGCTTTTTCCTCTCCTGTCTTCATTCCACTTTCATGACACTTTTTGTTTCCAGCTTGGCTTTTATAATTCATTTCACAAACCACTTCCCACTGGGACCATTTTTCTCCATCCCTCCATAATTTCGTTCGTCCTATGCATGATCTCTTAGCTGTGGTTTGTCAGGTCTCCTGTATTCTGTAAGGGGAGACAGGAGGCCCAGATTGTGCAGCGTCACATTCATTTCTTGTGGCTAACTGTTCATACGTCCAAGCAGAAATCAATGTGCCAGCCCCAACCTTTATCTCCCCAGCATCATCATCACTGCTGACACCAGTGCACCAGTTGCCCTTTCCAACACCCACTGTTCCTGTTGTCTGCCAGAAGATGATTATTTCTGCACAGACAGTTTTCAAGTCATTTCTTAAAAAATAATCATAATAATAATAATAGTTTGTCGAGAAGCAGAATGTGTCTTGTGCCATTTGTGTCATCAGTGGTAGGCTTGATCAGTATATTTGCCTATGCTAAGAAGAAGTGCTCTTGAGTGTATAGAAATTAACTTTAAGCACGTGAAGTACAGTTCTTCTGCACTTAAGTACAAATACATGCTTTATGTTTTCTAAAATATTCAATTGAAAAATATTATTTCATCACAAGTATAATAAAAAATTTTTAAAACTATTTTTTTCAAGCAAGCTAAAGTAGTCATGGAGAAATAAAAAATTAAAAAAAAAAATAAAACAAAGTGTTAATGAACAGTGTAAAAGTCTATGTTGCATAATATTCAAAGTATATATGGTTTTAAAAAGTACATAAATGAATGCAAGTGCATTTTTGCAACACTTCACTCTGCTACAAAATATTTTAATCTGACATAACGTGTGATTGAGTTCTCCTTTTTTGTAAAAATATCTAGAAAATTGTGGGATTAAAGTATATTGTATTTCATGTTTGTAATATGTCAGTTGAACACTTTAAAGGTATTTATTAACATTTTAATATGTAATTACAGTGGACAGAATTTGTGTTATAAACTGCATTTCTAGCATCTTTAAAAGAAATCTCCACCAAGCTAAAGTAGTCATGGAGAAAATCAAACACCTCTAGAGAAAACTCAGCTTCTTAGTGGTAAGTAAACAATTCAACAAATGAACTGCAAGCTCTTACAGTTGTGATTTTCTCCGGACTAAAAACATTTTATTTCATGGATTTTTCTCATCAGTAGCTACAGCAAAAATGTTTGAATGGTTTGTTTGCTGGTTGGATGACTAGTGAGAAATCTACCAATGTAAAATGATGTTTAAGATATCCGTTACAAGAATTCTTTCAAGTCAAAACTCATTTGCAAATATCTGTATTGTTGTTATTAATGTAATATCTGTGACAGGTTGAATGTAGTTTAAACTGATGCCATTTCAGACGTCGTGAGGTTATGGATAATTGTGATTGTGACGAGTCAAAAATGAATTTTGGATATCTCAAAATGTCAGTTTGACAATTGAAACTGTAATTGTAACAAAATTATGTTACTATCAAGAATAATAGTCAAGTTTACGCCAATAATTGTTAAATCTGATCTACATGAGACACTGTGTTTTCATAATTATTACATCAACAAAGTACCTACCACTGACAGCAAGGCGTAGTCTTTAAACTAAAGTTTAATAAATAAAGAACTGAAACATATAACCACAGAAAAATAAGCCTTAACTGAATTAGTCACCAGCCCAGTTGTTTATTCTGCTTATTTCAACCTTTGATTTGTGTCTTACATATGCAGAAGTGTTCAGAGACCTGGTTGTTAAAAGAGATGGTTTATTTAAAGGTGAAACATCTTAGACGGTCCACAGAACCAGGAGGAAACTGAGGTGGCTATGAAGGTAGAATATTTAACTCATTATTATATTAAACTCAGGGTTTGTGGTCGTAAACCTGCTCTCGAACAGGTGATGTTTCCGTAAACATCGCTCAGAGTTTCCATTACCTTGTTTTTACAAGCCGAAGTGATTCTTTGTTTTTCTTGGAGGCTAAATTTAGCATACTTAGCTTGTGTTTGTTGTCAAAATGCCGACATAGATTAAACTCTTTCACGACTGACAACGCCTCATAACACGAAAGACAGACTGTTTTTTTCACCTTGAGGTACAAACTTGTATTCGTTTTCCTGTCGTTCATGAAACTTTCTTCCTTGTGCATCAACTTCTCTTTTCTTGGACACATAGGGGTTAGTTTGTAGAGGTTTTTCTGAAGTTAATCAGTTCAGTTCTTCTTGATGTCTTGCTCCTGGTGAGTTACTGTTATCGTTGTGGGTGTCGATGAAATGCATTGTGGGAGATGTAGTTTATTGTCAATATGCGCTTTAAAGCGCTGCGTAAGCTTATTTTAAGTCTTAAAATATTGGTTTAAAATGTAAGCCAATAATGAACAAGCTCTTCAGGGCCACATAAAATGACGTGGCGGGCCACATTTGGCCCGCGGGCCTTGTGTTTGACACATGTGCTGTAGACCATGCTTTGTAGTTCAGATGGTCCTTACAGGTGACCACAGACAGAGATGTTGCACCTTTACTGGAGGAGGTCAGAGAGAAGGTTGCTGGTATTTATACTCGGGCCAAAAGAGCTGCTTATCAGCAGGGACCCCTGCTGGGTTCTGAGAAGCCAGTGGCATCATTTTTACACCTGGTTGTAAAATAACAAACTCTGCAAAGCCTGCTGGGGGTTTGAGTCATTTTGAGGTTTCTTTGTGTCAAACCACCATGTGGTCAGGCTTTTGTAACACATGGTGGCCCAATAGGACTGTTCCTATTCCCAACAATTTAGGCTCCGTAAAACCACCAAGTACTCTTACTAATAAAAACCAAAAATGATTGAAATGCTCTTCCTGAGAGACTAATTATGCTGGAAACAAATTAGGAGAATTACTGTGATAATTACTGTTGTAATGTAGCCTAAAAAAGTATTAACCTTCACATGTTCAAACTAACAAACAACATGAAACCTATTAAAATCCTTTGTAAGGAGAGAAATAAAATAATTGCACTAGTATTAGTATCAGTATATGCTTTGTATGTGAGAGCTTTCAGGAGTGTTAACTCTGCATTCCTTGTACTTCAGAGGAGTTAAAAAGCAATGTTTTGATTCAGCTTCAAACACTAAAGATCTCCACATTCCATGCTTATTAAAAAAGGCTTTTAAATCAGACAGAATTGCATGAGGAGCAGGATGAATTTCAACTTCCATTGGATCAGGCTCATGATCGGCAGCATGAGACTCTGTTTACTTTATTTCTCTGAGTGAAAAGAGATAAAACTGAGGCAGATGCCAAGTTAAGAGCTCAGCATGCTCCCTAATTTTATTCTGTTTGAAGTGAATTAAAGAATGTCTTTTCATTTTTTTTTTTCTTATCAAATATTTAATTCGAACGAGACTGTGAAGGTATTAATTAAAGAGAAATGTTCTTTTGTTCTTTCCTTCCCATTTTATTGTCTGTGATGAGGAGCGTTCTTCTTTTTTACATGGAGAAGACTGAGAATGTTTTCTTTTAACCCTGAATTTCTGCTGGAGAAACTGAGCTGATTTTAGAAATACTGACTTATTGATGTGTTTTCTTCATATCAATTATTAAATCAGCCTCAAAAAGCTTAATTTCGCTGTTTTATATTTCAGTATGTTTGAGGCCAGTTAGTGATATGAGTGAGGCAACGTTTGTTCAAAAGAGGACCTATGAAGTTCTTGCTCTTCTTTTCAATAATGAGCCTCCTGGAAGCTTCTACAAGCCAGCGTCACATGTACACTGTACTCCATGGCTTTCATGAATAGATTAAAGGAGTTCCATTATTTGTTTGTTTGTTTTTTGGTGTTGCCAATTCTTCATTTTAATATAGGTTTTTTTTTTCATTTGTCCTATGAAAAAAAAACTGCCTCATTTTTTTTTCCTTGTTGCATTCCTTTGTTATTCTTGCATTTTTCCAACTGAATACAAAAACAAAAAATCTAAATCACCAGTCCATCGCAGGGCCGGTTACAAACCAGCTTATTGTAATCTGTTTACTATTTACTATTACTTTTTACACTGCATCCTAACTTTTTTGGAGTTAGGTTGTAAATGTCCACGTGGTGGTGGGATGTGATCGTTGCTCAGCTGTAGAGGGAGACGTGGAGCACTGGTTCTGGGAACAGTGTTCGGAAAAGAATGAATGACACAGCTGCTCTAAATTGCTAATCAGCTCTGTCTCTTTATTTAGGGCTCCGATACACGTCATGCAGTTATGTGAGATTTAAACATTTTTAAACAGTACAGTTTGCATTTGCTTAATCTCGGGTGTGCGGTCCAGAATGGTGCACAGACTGTACGTTGATGAGTCCTCCTGAATCATAGGCTACGACTGATTCAGATGGATGTAGAATTACATAATCAGTATGTGGTGACAGTAAACAAACAACAAGTGAAGATAAACAGCTCTGTTGTAGTGCTTGCGTGCGCCAAAATACTTTTTTAAAAAAAGCTTATTTTTTTCAAATTTTTTTTTCAGGTTATTTGAAAAGGAGAAGAATGTGGTTGCAGTCATGATTAGGGAGAAGAGGCCAACTTTGGATTCTTATTGTTCTTTGGAATGGTGCTAGGTCACAATAATTAATGTGTCATATCAAGTTGCATTTTAATTGGCTAGAAAATATATGGACTCGTATAATTTCTGACATTGTCAGAAATTTATATGAGGTACTCTTTGGTCAAAACTGGCTGTCCTGCATCCTACAATGTGAGCATTTTGACAATGGCCATCATACCAGTTTTGCAAACAAAGACCAAAGACATCCCCTTGATTCCTTCATGCCTTTATCTTTTAATTGCAACAGCCTAAGATGATGCAGCGTATAGGATCCTTTAGGAGACTGGGGAGACCCACGAGACACTCATTGCTGTATTGCCACTGTAATCTCCGTTTTTTTTCTTTGCAGTTAGCTTTAGCTCAGTTTTCTTTGTTAGTACTGTGATGAGGACTGCAACAATGACAACATGAGTTGTGGACTTTTAATATAAACGTGAAAGCAAAGACTTCAAAGAGTCGGGAACAGGAATGATGTTGGTGATAGACCTTACAGAGATATTTTTTGCATTATAAGATACATTCTCATAATTATGATTTGGAGTACTATTCTTTCACTTTGGGTGAATTCCAATTCCTCCCTTAACCCTCAATCTCAAAAATGTTCGCTCCCGCTAAGGGCAAGTGCTGTCCCAATTCTTAGAACAGTCAAAGTTGAGGGACGAGTTTGAGGGACTGTATCGCCCTTCAAAATTGAGATTTTCCGACACCACCCTTGGTAGTAAGGACTACCCAGAAGGCACTGGGTAATTTAGCCAAGACATCGTCGAAAAGGATGGCGACAAAAAAAGCTAGCTACAAATTTAAGTATCTCCGTGGTTCTTAAAGATATGAATGTTACGAAACCATCTTATTGTCTTTGTTTGAGACTTTTTTCATGGATTAACATCGTTGTTGCGTAACATTTATTTTTTTACTTTACAATGTTTGCTGCCGGAACCGCTGGCGGTCCCTGGTCGGCGGCCGGCGGTCCCGGCCGGCTTCACGTTACTTGTATACCTTGTTGTGTAGCGACGGAGGACTGAATAATGTACCCTCTATTGTGTTATTTGCTAATATTATTTGGAGAATATACGGCGCTCTTTTCAATGTTATCCCTGTCATTTCAGGAAATACAGAGACAACACGGCTCTGATACATTTCAGTCTGAAGACGTAACTGCACTCGAGGGGTGTCCCAATTTAGCCCTGACACTGACTTTCGAGGGTTTAAGATTGAGGGCCAAAAATTGAGCGTTAAGGGCCGAGGGTTAAGATTGAGGGGTTAAGAGAGGAATTGAAATTCACCCTTTGTGTTGTTCATTTTGCTCAGAAAACATTACCTTTAAAGCAGTGAGTAGGTGAATATAACCACATTTTTATTTCATAGTGTGTTGTGGTAAATATGACTATAGCTTTCAGTTCCAACATTTGCATATTATTACTATGAGTGTGAAGAATTCAGAGAGCTTATGAAATTAGTTTTTGAAATGAACACTCCATGCTGCACCTTAATTAGTTTTCCTTTTATATTGACAGCCATGCTGTCTACCCTCAACAATCCCACAAAGGATACACACAAACACACATCACTGATACACTACTGCATCAGCAGAAGAAACAAGCTGTCTGAGTCTTGAAGAGAGGAACTGGGGGCATTTGTAATTTCTTATCAGCTACTAATTACAGAGGTAAAAAGACCCAGTAGACATGACAGTTGCTGGTTTAGATGTCTGCCAGCTTGACAGCAAGGTTAATTAACAGTGTTCCACTAAGATTACGATGGGACAAAAACTAAATAGATCAGGATTCACAACCCTCTCAAGCACACAAGCATGCTAAACTGCAATTCCATTTAGAGCTTAAATTAAGATAGTTTCACTGTCCCATCAATTCCCGAGGAAAATTTCAGTCCAACCATCTCAGTTGGACAGAGTCGGCCAACTCAGAGCTGTTGGCCTCAGAATCAGAATCAGAATCAGAATCACTTTATTGCCAGGTACGATTTTACCCATACGAGGAATTTGTTGTGGCGATGATAGTGCATGCAATAAAGGGAAAAATATAACAAACAATGTAAACTAAAAATATATGCATATATACATATATATATGTATGTATATATATATATATATATATATATATATATATATAACAATATATACACAATGCATAGACCTAATGCATTAATTTTTATACTTGGAACATTCACATGGAGAAATCTCTGGATGCCTGGGATATGATTTATGAGTGAAAGCAGAGAAAGTAAATGGCATTAAGAGGTTGACAGCAGCGTGCCTTAAAGCCTTCAGCACTTTTATATAAACACATACAATGCTCCTATTCATCTTCCCCGTGTGCAATGCTAAAGACTGAATGTGGGTCTAAAAGATGTGTCTAAAAAATCACTCCATGTCCCCATCTCCACTGTGGATGCATTCATACAAACATGAACACTTTAACAAGCTGCCCTAATATACCTCTTTAGAAAACTCTGAAGAAAGAGCCTGTATGAATAAAAGAAAGCACCATCTGGCTCTGTGCGAACCACAGCCCTCAACCACCCCGCTGGTACATTTGGATTTTCAGGGCTGACACATAGTGACCTGGAGATGTGTTGCTGGTTGTATTTTGGGACACAGGAAAGTCTGTGAGAGCAGGAAAAGCTGTCTGAACTGGTCAAAAAGTAAAAAAATGTTGTATGTTGTAAAATTACTCAGGCTTCACGGATTGCCCAGGTGGTAAGTGATAAGAAAATGTGTCATATGTGAAAGTATTTAGCAGTTTTACACTTAAACTATGTACAGTGAGCGGGCACCATTTCAATAGTTATGCAACTGCACTCTACTAATATTATGATTCTACTGGCAAAAAGAGTTGTTACCAGGTTTGAATAAATTGCTTCAAATGGTAACAAGCAAATGAATCAAGTTCACGTTCAAGAAAAATAAAGAAGTTAACTTTAAGAAATGAAATGTGACAATTTATACTGAACTTACTTGATTATTTTGCTTACTTATGTTAGATCCCCCAGGTGATGGTTTCAGTCTCTGACCAGCAGAGTCTGTCACCGGGACCAGGTCTCCATCCTTCGGGACCGAAGTTGCGGTCTAGGGGGGGTTCATCTCGCTAGGATTCCTCAACTTTGTTTAAGCTGGTGTCGGGGAAGATTCGCCTAGCTCTCACTGCATCAATCCGTCCAAATGTCTACCCTGCCTACTCTGATAACTACCCTAAAGGAACAGCCTGGCTTTAGGTACTGTTATCAGCCACATTCGTTAACTGCAGCTCCCCCCTTATGATCTGGGCTCTTGTTACCGGCTAGGTTAGTTTAGTAGCTTGGACAGCAAGGGTCTGTTATAATAGGGGGCTAGAGTAACCAATCAGAACCTGTGTTTTTATGCAGAGGCACACCCAAATCTGTACACTTGTGGGGACAGTTTCAATATCAACCACAACGTCTTGTGTTCATTTTATATTTATTAAACAGGTTAGCAGGGTTAAGCAACAGCATTTCATTGATAAAACATCCATCCATCCATCCATTAACTCCCGCTTGATCCGAAGTCGGGTCGTGGGGGCAGCAGCTTCAGCTGAGAGGCCCAGACCTCCCTCCCCTCGGCCGCCTCCACCAGCTCCTCTGGGAGAATCCCGAGGTGCTCCCAGGCCAGCTGAGAGATATAGGGCCCTATCTTGCGCCAAACCTCCAAAACCTGCTATTAAGGGATATTAGGTATTGGGAGGGGCGTTCCCCCACAAAGAACGCAATCTTCCACCTCCCAAAACCCACGATCTTACCTGCAAAAACCACTATATTATGCACACATTATGCATGGGAGTGGTTAGGGCGTTCCACCTGTTTAACCAATCAGTGCGTCAGTAGCCATTGCCTTTAAGAGCAGGTTGCGGTACCTGCAAACTGCCATGGAGCGTCTTTTTCACCCAGATCAGAGCAGCTCTCATGGGCAGCTCATCTGGGACTCTGCTGTAGAGCTTCCTCCTCCTTTTTCCTCCTCCTCCTCTGCACTGATATATACATAACTAGCTCTAACTAATGTGGAGCAAATGATTTAATCATTTCTTTTGTACTCCAAGAAGTTCCAACAAACTGCTCAGAAAAAAATAGAGCCGGTGAGCTTCCAGGAAAGCATTTATTAACTAGAAAAGCAATCGGAGAGCGCAGACCTCCACCAAGCACAGCAGTTGTGGTTGCTTTAGGGTTCAAGAAACAACTAAACAGCGCAATGTTAGCGAAAATTTGAAAGTGATCCAGAATCCAGGATTTCTTCCGGATCACACCCAAAATAAAATCAGTTCTTCCTTTACACATTTCTGACAACTCCTGAAAATGTCATCAAAATCCATCCATAACTTTTTGAGTTATCTTGAACATATCCCCTGCGCCAAGACGCACAGCTGCGCCAAGACGCATAGCCGCTGGGAGCGGTGCTTTTTAAAATACTGCAGAACGGATCATTGGATGAGCATTGAGCCAGATGAACACGTATGATGACATCTACCTTCTACCAGTGAGCGCATCTCGGGTGCTCCAGTGCACAAGGAGAGGATCAGAGGGATACGAGCACAGTACAAGAAATTCCACAACAGAGTTCTGTGATCTCCTCGTTTCTTCCACAGCAAACATCTGAATGAGATCATGTCACAGCTGTACAGAAATCACCTGCCCTTAAGAGAATAATGTATTAAAGTAATACAGTGATGCACAATCGAGAGGTAGAGCCGGTTGTGCAGTCCACATGTGACTGGGTGGACGCGCAATGACAGGATTTGGACGCGCTCTTTTACGCGCCGACATGCCAGTTGCGCTTTCCACAAACTCGGTATCTTGCGGTACTGGTGTCTCGCAGATTTTGGGTATTGGGTAATGGGTGGTCAGACCACCCATTACCCAATACTAAAAATCTGCGAGATACCAGTACCGCAAGATACCGAATTCGTGGAAAGCGCAGGAGACACGCCCATTGCCGCGCCCACAATGTGCTTAAGGGAGACGGCAAAATGGGTAGCAGGTTTTGGGAGGTGGAAGATTGCATTTCGGTTGGCAGAGGCTCCTAAATCTGAGATTTGCAGGTAATGGGTATTGGGTATTGGGTATTGGGAGGTGCAAGATAGGGCCCATAATCTCTCCAGCGGGTCCTGGGTCTTCCCCGTGGTCTCCTCCCAGTTGGACATGCCCAAAACACCTCTCCAGGGAGGCGTCCGGGGGGCATCCTAACCAGATGAACCACCTCAACTGGCTCCTCTCGATGTGAAGGAGCAGCGGCTCTACTCTGAGTCTCTCCTGAATGACTGAACTTCTCACCTTATCTCTAAGGGAGAGTCCAGCCACCCTACGGAGAAAACTCATTTCCGCCGCCTGTATCCGCGATCTCATTCTTTCGGTCACTACCCACAGTTCATGACCATAGGTGAGGGTTGGAACAAAGATCGACCGGTAAACAGAAAGTCTTGCCTTTTGGCTCAGCTCTCTCTTCACCACAACGGACCGGTACAGAGTCACCACCACACCAGACGCTGCACCAATCCGTCTGTCGATCTCGTTCCTTTCTCCCATCACTCGTGAACAAGACCCCGAGATACTTAAACTTCTCCACTTGAGGCAGAACCTCACTCCCGACCTGGAGGAGGCATTCTACCCTTTTCCGACTGAGGATCATGGTCTCAGATTTGGAGGTGCTGATTCTCATCCCTGCCGCTTCACACTCGGCTGCGAACCGCTCCAGTGAGAGCTGCAGATCCCCACTCGATGGCGCCAACAGGACCACGTCATCTGCAAACAGCAGAGACGAGATCCCAACAGCACCGAACCAGAACCCTTCCGCTCCTTGGCTGCGCCTAGAAATTCTGTCCATAAACGTTATGAACAGAATCGGTGACAAAGGGCAGCCCTGGCGGAGTCCAACTCCCACCGAAAACGAATTCGACTTACAACCAGCAATGCGGACCAAGCTCCCACTCCATTTGTACGGGGACTGGACAGCCCGTAACAACGGGCCCAGCACCCCACACTCCTGGAGTACCCCCCACAGGACCCCCCGAGGGACACGATTAATTAAACATTGATTAAATATTGATTAAACATTGGAAAACAAACTCTACTACTCCACAATAATGCTACAGCTGGCAACTCCATTCTTCTGTGTTAATCCAGGCCGTGGCTTGTAATTCCAGTTATTTTCATGGAATCCAGGCTGGTTGGAAGAACTGTAGCTTGTAATTCCAGTCTCATTCATTTGAATTGATTCAGGTTGATTTGATGTGAGCTGTGGCTTATAATTCCAATTCCATCTATTCATTTGAATGGATTCAGGCTGGTTTGTTATGTGCAAGTGGCCAGATTGCTCTTATCCAAGGCTGTGAAGCGAGTTGTCGAGGCAGGTCCTTCCAATAACAGGAAGGGTGCTCCAGGAACGTTGGTATCCGGCTCCTTCTCCTCTCCTGCAGTGAGCTAGGGAAAAACTGAAAAGCTCCAAATATATTCCTCAAAAATTGGGAAAATGGTTATTCTGTTCCGAATGTCTTCTTTCTCTGTTCTTGTCTTGAAGAATAAAATTTCCAGTAATCCCTTGGTGGTGGTTAGCTCCTGGTCCCAGCCAATCGTCCTTTGAAGAACGCTCCACAGAATGAACGCTATTTCTCTCAAAACCTCCGCTTTTATGCCTCTTGGCTGGCCATGCCTGACTTGCTCCAGCCCCCAAAGTCCTTGCTTATTCAAGATTTACATGTTCTGATTGGTTTCACACAGTAGGGCGCGCGCATAATCATATTTACATAACACTTTCTGATTGGTCCATGATTGGTACACGTCCAAAGTCTTACACAAATCATCCATCCCACAAGGCTAGCCTGATTGGTCCATGTAGAACCAAACGCACTGAAGCCTCAAGGCTATTCGCCCCTGGCTGTCTCTCCCGCTAACAAGTGCTAACAGCGGTTACTCAGCGGTGTGTATGTAGGAGAGATTACCCCCTTCATGCCAAGGTCTCTAACATGAAGCCCACAGTTGTTCTGAACAATCCCGTTTAACTTTTCCCTCAAAAAGAGTTGTTACTCAATTAACAAACCAAGTTTACACTTTATCCAATCCCATTCTAGGTTTGTCATTAGAGCAATCAATATTTCTGTTGGGTTTATTACCTTCATTCAACTCCTTTCGTCCTCTGCATTTTAAAGGAGCCTGACAGCCATTGTTTACCTTCAACGTGGCACACAGCTATCACGGCTATCTCACTTTGTTTACATTCCACAACGGAACAGATAACACTACTGCTGCATTCAGACACACTGCCTTATTTCACAGATAGAGAATAGTTCCCTTGTTTCACAATTAAATCAATTTAATCACATTTCTTTTTAGAATAGTTGCCCTTTTCGAGAATATTCCATAAACCTAACAGCCGAGATGATCACAAAAATCCATGCCTCACTGGACACTTACCAATTGAAGCAATTTATTTAAAGCTGGCTAATAATTATCTACATTACAGGCAAAGTAGGATTGTTGCTATGGTTGCAATCAATTGGGAGTGGTGGTTAATTGTAAAAAATTTGCGGTGTCCTAATGCAATATTCAAAACTAACTACTCTGCTAGGTCTTTAGATCAATCTAAAACTAAATTCAGTTTAAAGGTATACAGATGAGCCATAAACACTGACAGTTAACATCAGAAACACTACTCATCTACCCACAATATATATTCTGCCTGGAAAAACATCCTAGCATTCCCATAAACATTCTTTTAGACCAGTTAAACCCCCACCATGGCAACATCTCTCAGCCACGTCCCTCAGTAGGTCAGCAGTAGACCCCTCACTATTATTTTTAAGAAATACACACCAGATTCCCCAGATACCAGTCTGATGGGCCTTGATGGCACCTGTGGGAAGCAATTGCTGTCCACAACCCACAGGGTCCAAAGGACCTATTGCTAACATCTGTGTAAGAGAAACTCAAAGACATCCTTAGACATTTTTTTGGTATCATAGAAATTATGTCATAATGCTGACTGGTGTTGTTAGGACTGTTACTGTATTTGGCATAGGAATAAGCAAATATATTCACTATAACTGTGAATGGTGATTAACTGTTAATCTTTGAGTTGTCACCATACATAACATTAATATTTATACACTGATATCTGTAGTACTGCAAATAAGGAATTACATTTTAACATGCCTTCATGCTACATGTTTTTATGACTGAATCCCAATTGCAATGATAAGAAGTCATGTAGTCTGAACAGCACTTCAAGCTACATCTGCCAACACTGAAAGCTGTGTAGTCTGAAGCTGCCAGGAGGCAAACCAGTTAAAAGACAGCTGTAAGCTCCCATTTTGTTCACATTACCACTCTGGCTGAGGATATCCTTTTCTTCAGTCAAATATGCAAGCGTTGTGACTGGCTCAGCTGTTCTTTGAACCAAAAATGCATCTGTCATCCATGAATCTCCTGGGGGGGAAAAGCCAACAAATTAAAGGCTAGCAAACCAGGATAATCTGAGTCATTCACCTAAAATTCTTCTGGTCTAGACTAGAGCACACCGACTGCAGAGGCATTCATTTGTACTCTTGATTCATCTGCTGTGTGTGTGGAACTGTGCGTGATGCATAATGCAAAGCTGGGGGAGGGTTTATGTGCAAAAGAAAAGCAGTTCTTGGTCCCATTAGAATGAATAAGTTGCAGTGGCATGGCTCTTAACAGTTTTCTACATTAGCACCCCTAGAGAGCCATGCCTCAATGGCAACACTGTGCTCAAAGAACTGGGAGAAATGGGAGAGGGTGGGGAATAGACTGAGTAGTCTGACCTCAATGCAGGGATAGGAAAAAAGCTTCTGTGAAAAGCAGGGAAGAAAGGGTGGTTGAATGAGGGAGGATGATTTTGGGAGCTGCAGTGGCACCGCCAGGGGATTACCATGGTTGTTGTGGCCGGGGGAGATGTGGACCCAAATCCAAGCAGCTTGCAAAAAAAAGTGAAGGAAGAGAGTGATGACATAAGATGTGTTGAAACAATAAATAAATCAATCAACAAACCAACAAATAAATAAGAGTTAAAACATGAAGGGAAGCAAAACTAGGGTTAGGGTTACCCCATCTGGGTGAGAGGCTTTTTCGGGGGGGACAGCTGAAGCAAAGCTTCTCAGCGTATTTGTGTTTGTGTAGAGGATGCACTTAAAAAAAAATTATTCACATGTTGACAGACAGGAAAGAGGAGACAAAACATAGAGCAGAAATAATAATGCACTCCTTATTTACCTGTGTAATTCATAGCCTTCAGCTCCGCAGTACATTTTACTTGTGCTCTCTTAAAAACTCTTGATTTCACACTGCTTTTCACCATTCTTATGATTCCTGCTCGCTTATCCTGTTGTTACAAAAGAGTACAATTTTTCCTCCAGCCGCAGGCATTCCTGTACCATTTAGCCCTTAAGGAAGCTAAACGAAAAAGCCCTGCGGTCTATTTGTCATTAATTGGCATGCTGCAACCATAGATTACCAAACATGACAGTGTCTATTTCTGAGAAATCTATCTATCATGACCTCTCTGTTGCGATTACAGCAAGGTCAGACGACGCACAGGGAAACCAATCAATCTGCTATTAAATGCGTGAGCAGCCCGAGTATGATGCAGGAGGATAGACAGAGAAAAAGACAGATTGGATGCAAAAAAGTGGTGAAAAGGGTCATATTGTAAGTGGAAATGTGGAGGAAAAGGAAGGGCAGAGCAAAGAAGAGAGAATATTGAACAGAAAATAAAAAGGATTAAATGTGGTGAAACATATTCAGTTGCAAGCCAAGGATGAAAAATTGGGGGAAAAAAAAAAAAAGGTAAAATGGAGGACAGAGAGGAAGGCCCTGAAGGTGGCTGCAATATCAGTTTACAGCAATGCCACAGGCACAAACTGAACACGTGTGAATAACTGTTGTGTTTAAAACCTGGTTAGTCTGATGATAATATTCTGCAGCCACAGGCACAACCGCATATTGGCCCATTGAGGTGTTATACTGTTCACAGAAAATGCTGTATATGCTATATCAGTGATGTGCACTGCAAACAACATATATAGATATAGAAAAGAAATGATGGTGGTGTTTCTAAGATTAAATTCTGAGCTTTTTATATATGCACTCAAAGAAATGGAAAATTGATGTAACATATCTTATGTAATGTATTTATGTTGAAAATATTAAATAAATTCACTTTTAGTAATAAAAACAATAAGGTTAAATTACATCTAAATAACAATAAAAGTCTTGGGAATATTCAATATAGCTTAATAAAATTCAGACAAATTTATGCATTAATCACTCTTCTCTCTAGGTTATAAGGGAGATGCAAAGAGTGTTCGGCAACTGTACGTAAAAGGTACGAGCTTTTGAAGCGCTATAAATTAGCACATGGCCATTTTGGCCAGAGACATCCATATTCATGCACATACTATGAATGTCCATGCTCATTCAAAACTTGGAATGCCTCTGAAGACTCACTTAAGTAAATTCATGTTTCACCAAAAATGCCTTGTTGTGTTTTGTGTCTTTTGTGTTTTTCAGCTTTAGATTTCCTTGTGCATTCATGTGTTTCAGGTAAATGCTGAATTCACCTGCATTACCACGAAGCCACTGGTGTCCACCTTCATGTTCCAAATAGATCATTACACAGATCCGTTGTTGAAAATCTTCCGAAAGAAGGGGGGGGGGGACTAAAGGTATCAGGATCCTGGCAGCCATGAGCAAGGCGGGTATTTGCATGAAATCATTTACACCTGATCCAGATTATAAAAACAGCTTCTATCCAATGTGTTCTGAAAAACTTGACAGAATTATCCACATTCACTAAAACAGTTTTTTTCTAAATATAATCTAGCAACATCTTAAATGACAGGAGACACGCCCATTGCCGCTCCTACAATGTGAGTAAGAGAGTCGGCATAATGGGTAGCGGCTTTAGGGAGCGGAATATTGCATTAGCGGTTGGTGGAGGTTCCTAAATCAGCAATTTGCGGGTAGCGGGTAGTGGGTAGCGGCTAGCGGCTAGCGGGAGGTGTAAGATCGAGGGAAGAGGATATAACAAGGGTGGAAGATTGTGTTTTTTTTTGGGGGGAACGCCCCTCCCGCCACACATTATCCCTAAATAGTAGCTATAGCAGATGTAGCCAAAGATCGGGCCCAATTCAATTCAATTTTATTTGTATAGCGTCTGTTACAATGTCAATTGTCTCTAGGTGCTTTACAAAGACTCACAGCATGACCCCTGAGCCAATATCATTAACTAAAATTATAATATTGAATCCAAATCAAGGATAATGGCAAGTAAAAAAAACTCCCACAGCGGGAGAAAAAAAACCTTTAAGCCAAACAGTGGCAAGAAAAATTGTACCTACATTCCACCACTTGTCACTCACTCAAGTTTGTCACAGTCATTAAATATTTAAATTGGAAATACGGTCACTCCGTATTTTTTCCCACATGATGTCTCTTTCTTTTCCACTGCAGTCATGTTACTTTTCAACAGAAAAATATACTCAAATTCACAATATTTTACAGTAAAACCTTTAATTCTAATGATGTAAAGAAGCAAGATCTCTTCCATTTAGTTGCTGTTGCCATGGTGAATCATGGTAACGGACCTCCGCTGATGATATCGTTTTATAATTGTGTTGCACATCCTTGAGAGTCAACATACCTCCAGTTGACATAACCAACTTAACCCATGATTTCGAAATAAAAAAAACTTGGGATAGTATTTTGATTCAGAGTTTATCGACTTTCCTTTCTGAAGTAGGCCTCAGGTGTGCTGACCTAGATAAAAGCAGATGTTCTGGCAGCTGCTGCTATGTTTCCCTCTTGGTATTACATTAACACAATGCTCCAGACCAGTATTGATCTCAGAGAAGATTATTGTTGCTGCCCATCAGTGTTGGAAGTGCTATAAGGCCATTTCGAAGCAATGTAGTCAATCATTTCACAGTGAAAGATTATTCATGACTGGAAAACATTAAAGCGAGTTTCCAGTCTTGCTGAGAGTGGACATCCCAGTCCAAGATCATACTGTACAATTATCAGAAATTTACAAAAGCCCAACAATGGCATGTCAGTTTCTAATTTGCATAGGAGCATTAAAAGGCATGCAAATCAAATCAAGACATCAAAATAATCAACACAAAGGACCGTAACTTTTGCAACAAGACAAACCCAAGAGGAGAGGTTGTCTCTGCAATGCAAGAACCATGACAAAGATTAGCTTTATTCAACAGAAGTCTTGTTGAAATAAAAGACAACCAGAATATCAAAATGAAGAGGATACGCGCTGTAGGATATAGCTTTGATCTCTCTCTCTCTCTCTCTCTCTCTCTCTCTCTATATATATATCTATATATATATATATATATATATATATATATATATATATATATATATATATATATATATATATATATATATATATATATATATACATATATACAGTCATGGAAAAAATTATTAGACCACCCATGTTTTCTTCAGTTTCTTGTTCATTTTAATACCTGGTTTGTTTGGACAAACATAACAATAACCACAAAGACTGCTCATAAGAGTTTTATTTAAGAGCTGATATCTTACCATTTTCCGTGGTTTTCTTGATTATAACCTAAATCACTTAAGTTTTTACATCAATAGCTATGGCGTTGTACTGCCAAAAACACTGCTTTTATGCATTCAGTGTTTTCTTTTCTGTCTGCGTCTTGGTGCGTCTTGGCGCAGCTGTGCGTCTTGGTGCAGCTGTGCGTCTTGGCGCAGCTGTGCGCACAGCCGCTGCTGAGGATATGTTCTCGCGGCTCTGCCTGAGCGTGTTTACTCGTTGCGATGCAGAGGGCGGATGGTCCCCCTGCATCCAAGCTTCTTGTTTCCTTTGTGTACTAAGTGCATTATAATCAAGTTGGGGTACAGAGGGTGGATGGTCCCCCTGCACCTGCACCCTTGACACACTTTAAGGGTGTCTTAATGACATTAAGTCCTGGATGTTTTCTAACCTTTTACCTCTAAATTCAATTAAAACAGAGGTTATTGTCTTTGGTCATTTTTGAGTCATTTTTGATCAGGATATGTCATTTAAGCAGCAGATTAATTAGGTTTGCAAGACAGCCTTTTTTCATCTCTGAAATATCACCAAGATTAGGAGCATCCTCTCCCAGGGTGATGCTGAAAAATTAATCCACACGTTTGTCAGTTCTAGACTGGATTATTGTAATACATTGTTAGCAAGATGTCCGAAAAGCTTGCTGAATAGCCTTCAATTGATCCAGAATGCAGCAGCGAGGGTTCTGACAGGAATCCGTAAGCGAGATCACGTCTCTCCCGCGTTAGCCTCCCTCCATTGGCTTCCCGTGAAAATTTGAATTGAGTTTAAAATTCTGCTTCTCACATATAAGGCCCTTAATTGCCTTGCCCCTTATTGTCTACCAGACCTGATAGCACGTTATGCTCCTAATAGAGCTCTCTGGAGCTCCAGGAGAGTGGGAGAGTGGTTGTTCACAAGTGGAAGGAGTTGATCAAGATATCAAGAAGCCAAATAATACCCGAATTTAGACACCAAATACCCCACAACTTGAAAAGGAGAGGCCATGGATGAACAGCAGAGGCAAGGTGGAGAGAGAGAGAGAAAGGGGAAGTGTGGTAAGACTTTAAATTGAGTAATGACATGAGAAAGGCAGTCTGTCAAATATGCAGTTGCAGCCAGGCCTACCACAGTGGCACAGAAGCCGTAAAATCACCTGACTGGTGGCTCAAATTGGTTGGCAAGGAGTCATGGTCATCAAGGTCACTACAGTGATGTGATCCAGGAAGTGCTGAAGTTCCTTGAATAACCACAAGGAACAGGCTCTAAAAGTATGTCAAATGACAGCTATGTAGGTGAATTTTTATGTACATCATCAGGAAAAATTATATTAAGCCAAGGGTGAGATTGTTTAAAAAGACAGCTGCAGCTGGCTTCATTTTTGTTACAAAGCATTTAGCATTTTGTGTAAAATTTAACATTTTAGCTGCGAATTACAAGGTAAGAGAGCATAATCTTCTTTTCTTTTGGGTGTTCCCTTTAGGGTTTGTCACAGCAAATCATCTCCCTCCGTCTAACCCTATACTCTGCATCCTCTTCTCTCACACTTCACACTTCAGGAAACTTCATTTCCTCCTTCCTCCTCATTTCCTCTGCTCCTCCTTTTGGCCTCCTGCCTAGCAGTTCCAACCTCGTCACCCTTCTACCGATATAGTCATGACCCCTCCTCTGTACATGACCAAACCATATTAGTCTGGCCTCTCTGACTTTCTCTCCAAAACATCCAACATCCTCTGTCCCTTTGATGGACTTATTCCTGATCTTATTAATTCTCATCACTCCCAAAGAGAACCTTGGCAGAGAACCCTCTGGTACCTCCAACTCTGCCTCCTGTCTTTTCCTCAGTACCATGGTCTCCAAACCATACAACATTGCAGGTCTCACCACCATCTTGTACAACTTTCCTTTTATTCTTGCTGATAGCCTTTTATCCATCGCTCTGGACTGTTGACCCCAAGTATTCAAAATCCTCTATCTGCTCTCTGTAGCCTCACCTTTCCACTTGTGTTCCTCTCATTCATACATCATACATATGTGTTCTGTCTGCAGCTAACCTTCATTCCTTACCTTTCCAGGACATACCGCCACCTAGAGGGCTCGCATGGCTCTCTAGATTTTCCTCCACCCACTCCCTGCTGTCACTACAGATCACAATCTCATCTGCAGACCTACAGCACATCTCACTACTGTCTTATAGCTCTCATAGATATCCTTCACCACTCTAACATACACTCTATTGCCAAAAGTATTCACTCACTTGCCTTGACTCCCATCTGAGCTTTAGCTCCTCCCATTCCTAATCAATATGACCTGGCTCCAGCCTTTGCAGCTAGAACAGCTTCAACTCTTCTGGGAAGGCTGTCCACCAGGTTTAGGAGTGTGTTTATGGGGATTTTTGATCATTCTTCCAGAAGAACATTAGTGAGGTCAAACACTGATGTTGGACCAGAAAGTCTGGTTCTGGTTCTGCTCTAATTAATCCCAAAGGTCTTCTATCAGGTTGAGGTCAGGACTCTGTCCAGACCAGTCAGGTTCATCCACCAGACTCTTCCATCCATGTCTTCATGGTCCTTGCTTTGTGCTCTGGTGCACAGTCATGTTGAAGAGGAAGGGACCAGCTCCAAACTGGTCCCACAAAGTTGGGAGGATGGAATTGTCCAGAACGTCTTGGTCTGCTGAAGCATTCAGAGTTCCTTTCACTGGAACTAAGGGGCCAGACCAGCTCCTGAAAACACCCCCCCACCATAACCCCCCCTCCACCAAACTTTACACTGGGATCAATGCAGTCAGACCAGTACCGTTCTCCTGGAAACCACCAAACCCAGACTCTTCATCAGATCACCAGATGGAGAAGTGTGAACGTTCCTCCACTGCTCTAGAGTCCAGTGGTGGCTGCTTTACTCCACTGATGTCTGGATGGATGCAGCTGCGTCACCATGGAAACCCATTCATGAAGCTCTCTGCTCTGTTGTTGAGCTGATCTGAAGGACACATGAAGTCTGGAGGTCTGTAGTGATCGACTCTGCAGAAAGTTGGTGACCTCTTCACACTATGTTCTTCAGCATCCTCTGACTCCGCCTCCTCAGTTTACCTGTCCTACCACTTCATGGCTGAGTTGCTGTCGTTCCCAAACTCTTCCATTTCCTGATAATCCAGCTGACAGTTGACTGTGGAATATTTAGGAGAGAGGAAATTTCACCACTGGATTTGTTTCACAGATGTCATCCTATCACAGTTCACCTGGAATTCACTGAGCTCCTGAGAGACCCATTCTTTCATAGATGTTTCTAGAAACTGTCTGCATGTCTAGGTGCTTAATTTTATACACCTATGGCCATGGAAGTGATTGGAACACCTGATTCCAATTATTTGGATGGGTAAGCAAATACTTTTGGCAATATAGTGTACTTCTCTGCTACTTTAGACTTCTTCCTACAGTACCATAGGTCCTCTCTCGGCACCGTGTCAAATGCTTTCTCAAGGTCTACAAAGACACAATGCAGCTCGCTTTGGCCTTCTCTGTACTTCTCTATCAACATCCTCAAAACAAATATTGCACCTGGAGCACTCTTTTTTGCCATGAAACCATACTGCTGTTCACAGATGCTCACTTCTGTCCTTAGTCTAGCTTCCACTACTCTTTCCTAAAACTTCATTATATGCGCTCATCAACTTTTTTCCTCTGTAGTTACAACAACTCTGAATGTCTCCCTTATACCAGAACACTTCTCTTCCATTCCACAGGAACCCTCTCACTCTCTAAGATCTTGTTGAATGTGCTAGTCAAATGCTCCACGTCCACCTCTCCTTGACACTTCCAAACTTCCACTGGTATATCATCTGAACCAACTGCCTTTCCCCTTTAATTCTCATCAATTAATTCCTTACTTCACCCTTTCTAATCTATGATAGCACAATGGTCACCTCTTCGACTCGTTGTTCTCTTCCATTTTCCTCAGTCTTCAAAGTACTCTTTCCATTTTCCTGTCACAATTCTGGCCCTTGTCTATACATTTCCATCTTTATCCTGAATTATCCTAGCCTGCTGCACATCCTTCCCATCTCTCTCAGTATCCCACCAGGTCCCCAAACAGCTCGCAGCCTTTGGCCAGTGTGGCAGCTGAATTATCCTTATGCTGAGTGTGACTCCTGACAACGAACTGACCCGTAGTTGAGGACAGCATTCAGGAACCAACATGGCAGCAGCTTCAACTGCTTGCTCTGGACAAGTCAACACGGATCCTGGACCTTTCCAGGTTGGCTTTAAAGGGTTCTGGTGGCAGTCCATAAACTGCTTTTCCTAAGAAATCAAGCTGGCCTGAGACTAACCTAGTGGTTAGCCTAACCTAATCTCGGTTAGCATCATAGGTTAACATGAGCTAAACTGAGCTTGTAGTGATCTAACCAATGCACTTGCAATAATTGTATCTGATACTAATGTCATAAGAACATTTAAATATTTGTCTCATAGGGAGACTAAGAGAGACTCTTCCCAGTGCCCCCAGCGCTCATCTTTCCAAGGCATGTGGGAAGCAATCGCTACTCCCAGAACTGCTCAATCACCATTCTTCTGCAGTAGTGCCCCTTGCAAGTCAGTCGTCCTCGTGGTCAGTCTTCTAATCTGAGTCCCAGCCTCTGGCTTTGACTTGCCACCCCCCCCTACTGCCACCTTCATTTTGAGTGCACCCCCTCCCAGTGACCAGCTCCTCGTGTTTAACAGACTCGATATTGGGTAAGATGTGCATGGAGGCCTAGCGAAGCCTCAGCCACAGTATGGTTCAAATCTCTTCCCTCAATGTCCCCTGTACGACTGTCCCACACACCTGTCCCACACACCTGTCCCACTACTGACCCTAACTACTGACCCTAACTACTGACCCTCAAAATCCTAATCTTCTACTAAATCTTCAACTAAACCTCTGGAGCCAATTAGATCAGTCGTCAGACTAACCCTAGAGTTGACAGATGAAACAAAAATCAGATCAAATAAAAGAAATAGAAATAGCTTGAAAGACTGAAATGAAAAACAGAATGAGATAGAAACAAAAGGTTTCACATTTCAGGCTGCTGAATAAGGTAAAAAAGACAATATAATTATATTATGTTTGTTTGAGTAGGAGATAAAGAAACGGTGTGCCAGTGGTCTGTGTTTACCCTGATTAACTGAATCACTGCTGTCAAGCAGACTTTCTGGCTTTGATCAGCTCGCTGATGTGGCCAAAAACTCTTCACAAACACACCCGTCAATCAGCCATCGTTCTTTTATGCTAATCTTATTCTGAAAAACAAAAGAGATTAATTTACTTTCTCTGGATAAAATGTGTCGCCAGTCCAGTCGGATGGATGGTTGTGATTCCACCCTCATTCCTTTCTGCTCCATTCATTTCTTTCACACTCATGACATCTATTACTTTTCCCTCTCCTTATACATGCACACACAAACACACACCCTATGTACACATGCACCACTGGCCCGACATTGAATATGTAAATCGACATCTGCTCCAGTACCCAATCTCCAGGCCTCGCCATGTGTCTGATATGCTAATTCAGTGAACAGAGGTTGTTTTTTTTTCACTCCACATCTTCTCCTCCCTTTGCTTTCCCTCTGCTTCCTCTCCTGAGCCCTGACAGACCTGAGCCTGCCAACATGAACAGATGAGGCAGAGGAGGAAGAGGGAAGAGGGTCTTCAAACCAAACTTGATAATGATGTTATTATGGATGGATATTACACACAAAAACAGGCATACAAGTAGTGGCCAGAAACCAGGCTCATTAGAGAACAGTAAAGGCAACTCCAGAAAGAGGGATACTGAGTGTGGGAGGAAGGACCAAGCTCCAACCTCTGGCACACTCTGTATTTCTTTTTCTGCAGCCACACCACCCACCATCGACCTCACCAGCTACCTTTCTAACGTAATGAGCTCTGAGGTCATTGCCTTGTAGTCACATTTACCCCTGCAGAGTATGCATATGCACTGAAGTCATGGATTTCAAGCCTTACACACTTACAGCTCAGCCAGTTGCACTGAGCAGTGAAATAGATGGAATCCCATTCTAGGGATTCCACTGAAGTGTCTGAAAAACATGATATAAATCTGATATGTACACGATATTTACCTTTTTTATATAAAGTTTAACTACAACCCTTTAATAGCGCTTTAACAGCTGTAAGGCCTGACAGTTTAGGCCTTTGTTGGGGTTCACTGAGTTCGTTTTGGTCCATTATGTGAAAACTTTCCCAGGCTTACAAATTTGGAGGATCCGTGATCAGTTAGGGAGTATATCCTGTCTCTTATCAGAAATCCCTGATGGTTATTGTCCAGAGAGAAAAACATGTTGGGAACTGTCAGGAGAAGCTTTTGATTGATTCCAAACTTGTCTGTAATTAGATCTGGCTATGGCTATAAAAACTTTCCTCTGATTCAGGTTCCCAGTCCATCACAGGCCCACTCAAACCATTGTGGAGGAATTTTCGCCCGTTCTTCTTTACGACAATGCTTTAGGTCATCAGCTATTTTGCGAGTTTAGTGCATAGCTCTCTTATACCCTTGCCACAGCATTTCCATCAGTGTAGGTCTGTACTTTCAGCCATCCTGAGAATGTTTTGCAGGTGTACTTTGGATTACTGTCCTGTTGCATGACCCAGTTTTGACTGAACTTGAGCTGTTGAACAGATGGTCTCAACATTTCCCTTTAAAATACTCCTATATACAATTCAATTCAATTCAATTTTATTTGTACAGCGTCTGTTACAATGACAATTGTCTCTAGGCGCTTCACAGTGACCTAGATCATGACCCCCGAGCAAATATCATTAACTAAAATTATAATATTAAATCCAAATCAAGGATAATGGCAGGTAAAAAAAAACTCCCACATAGGGAGAAAAAAAAACCTTTAAGCCAAACAGTAGCAAGGAAAAACTCCACATACAGAGGAGTTAATGGTTGACAGAATTACTGCCCAGGTTATGTTTATGTAAAAAAAACTCCAAATCATCACCTCAAGCATGACAGGGGATATGAGGTTGGTATTTCTACTGAAATGTTGTGTATGCTGACTTTGGGGTAAATTTGCCGGGACGTCCACTCCCTGAACAACTGAAAACTCCCTTTAATTCTTTCACTTTGGATAATCTTTCTGTGGAACATTGAATCTTGTCTGGAGTTGGTTTTATAATCCTTTTCAGGTGGACGTATAAAAAAAAAAAACTTCTCTAAGACCATATCTTTTGTCTTTTTCTTTATGCTTTGTTTAAGCAAACTACCAAAATATCATTTTCTTAGAGGCCTGCATGCCTACTGAAAGTACATTTATTAAAATCTCAGTCAGGTACTGCTAACGTGATCATTTAACTTACTCGTTTAAATCCTTTGGATGCAGAAAAGGGGTACGTAGCACTGCACAGATTATTTTCTCTTTTCTTTCTTTTGACTCTCTTTTTGTTGAGTACATAATGAGTTGGTGAAAAAGTGATTTTTAGAAATGTATTTGTATGTCTTTGTAGAATCTCAGTTATCAGGCCCCTCTGTCATGGAGCCCCCTCCAAGTTAGTGTTTAGGAAGCAGACGCCCTCTCTACCTTAAAGACTCGGCTTAAAGGTAGAGAGGGTGTTTTTGATAAAGCTCAGAGTTAAGAGATAACATCACTTCCTGTCATCGCAGGCAAGGCGAGGGTGGGGGGGGTTAGTGGACTCCATGGGGAGGCGCGGGTCTGCTGGGTCCGGTGAGGCATCGGTAGACTGGAGCAGAGGATGATCCAGGGTGCAAAGAAACAGGTTTTAAGCTTTTCCTTTAGCCATGTGCTTTTCAATTTTCAAACAGCATATTCTGTTCACATACTCTTGAATCAGATTATACTGTGTGAAAAAAGTCTGCTACCTAAAACCATAGAAAGATGTACAAGAAGTGCTTTTGTTAGATTTGTGTTAATGGAAAATACAACGTGAAGTATTTTGTAGAGAGTAGATAAGGTTAAAAGGTTCTATTTACGTGTAAGGCATTTACCATTTATTAACTTAAGTAAGTACATAATAACTGATTTAATTAGTTCCTCTAGAACTGATCATTTATTAATTATCTAATTATCTTCTAGCACAGCCCTCTTAAGAGTTACACATTGTGTCAAATTTGTCATAACTGGCTCAAATACTCATAAGCGACACATGTCTCTACATGCACTTTCTATACATGCAGAAAGTTTTAATTCTGAGAGATTCAAAGCATGGATGAAAATAAACTATCTCTAAGCTCTCTTCAAGATCTTAAAGTTGTAAATAATAACACAAGAATCAATGTTTCGGTTTGTTTAGATAAACTTCACTACCATCATAAGAAATGTCAGGTTTAATTTAGCAAAGGCAATTCCAGCATCTATCACATATATCTTACTGAAACACATTGATCTGGACCATTTTCTTTTTTCTTTTATTGATTTGAGTGAGCAATGCATCCTGGCTGAGATCATGAAAGCAGATATTAAAGTTACATTTCTGGATATAGAAATGGATTTAGAAAACTATCAAGTCATTTTCCTTTGTCAATATCTGTTTTGTTTAAACTTAACTGGGACTGTCATATTATTAGATATTATTATATTATTTTGATTTTTTTGGTGTTTGGAATATGGTTTTCTCTTGGTCCCAGTGATACAATAAAGTGCTATCTTATCTTATCTTATCTTATCTTATCTTATCTTATCTTATCTTATCTTATCTTATCTTATCTTATATAATGATAAATGAGGATTACTGACCATAGGTCACTTGAAGCTGAGCCTCCGTGGTAGTTCTTAAACCATTTTTAGAGTTCTCATGGCCTTTAACCTAATTTAAATATAGATACCTGATATCTGAGACCTGGTTGAAGAGTAATAAAGCACATTAACTGAAAGATAGCCAAAACAATTTTTCTGTGTTAATAGAAAAAAAAAAAAAAAGATGTTGAGACTTTTTACTACTCAGCCTTCTCTTTGGGCTGGTTTTGTAGTCTGCTGCCAAAATTCAGTCAGATATTTTCCCAGCAGCCCAGTGTATAATCTCATGTTTTTGAAAACAGTACTATGTGTGTGAAATTTAGTGTTTCAGCTCATTGTTAGCCCTTCATTCTCATTAAACTACTCATTAACTCATTAACTACATATGCATCCTGTAACCAGTTACAGAGAACAACCAATCAGAGTCTCCGAAGCAGGAACAGGCTGGTGGAGTCCAGGAGGATGGAAGGAAAAGGAGAAGAAAAGATGAATAGAGGAGGGGCTACATTTAGATAGATCATTTGCATGAGAAAAGGAGAGATCTAAAAAAGATATTTAATAAATGTAAGACAATTCATTTGGGATTTCAGATTTACAATAATATGTAAAAGCTTTAAATGAGAAGAGTGCTTTCACAGTGTGTTCCCTGCACACGTTAATATCAATCCATTGATCCATTTATCCCAAACTAATTATTATAACATTACATTTAGACTAAAAATAAATGCCACATTATTGTGAGGATGTATTGTACAATGATTTTTACAGTGTTCAGAAACAAATATGTAAAAAGATGTCTGTAATTCATTTGACTATTGTACAATATAATTATCAATGGATGAAATTTTATTTGCTAAGCAGATTATCTCAGTTTAGCCTTCATTGGCAGATGAGCTGAAATGTTAATTTTGGGCTGCACATTAATTCTATTAACCTTATATAATCATTCTGGGCTTTGAATAACAACATCCTCAAAGTCTGATAATCATTCATTTTGTTAAATTTCCTCTGCCATAGTGAAACGTTCATATTTGCACATCAGTTATTGGGTTTGAATATCAGACACTGCATCAATAGAAAAAAAAATCTGGAAAATGGACTTGAAATTTTAAGCAAGGCTCAATATTTGAACCAAGAATTCCAGGAAACCACAAAGGAGTTGTATTGACCTTTCCCGCTAATGTTTCACTTTAGCTCACAGAGAATATTGAGTTTATGGAAGCATCAGATAGTCTCCAAGCTCTGAAACTTGTGTAAAAGGAATAAAAAAGGCTACAAATATTGGCAGACTGAGTGACTGATTAGAGGAATGTGGAGATAGAAAAACTCCACAGATGATCAGACTTTTGACTCAGAGTAAACCTATACACTAAGTTATATATCCACTAAGTTATATAGCATTTTATTTGTGTATTGTTTACTCTCTGGAAGCTAGGAAACTAAGAATTTTTTTTTCTCTCAAACCAATAAAGAAAAACAGGATGATAAACCAATAACTAAATAAATAGAAAAATAAATACTGTTATCAATCCAATTGTTTATCATTTTTAAATCCAAAAAAAGAAAAAAATTAAAAACAACACTGGTTTGTTTACTCCTCTAAATAATGTGGCAACAATAATTAGGTGTGTAATCTGCAGCACCTGAACCTTCTTCTGAACTTATCGGCAAATGCATTGAGAGTTGGCTAAAAATACTTAGAAACATGCGCCAGTGACGCCTCGGTGCCCCATAGAGCTCAATAATAACTATAAAGAGGTTCTACTTGGAGAACAACCTCAAAGAACGGATCGATTTTCCAATACAGAGCTGAAAATAAAGCTGTTTTCTTTGAACAAAACTTATTTTTACCCTTACAACTTTTTTATTTACAACACACTCTAATAATTGCAGTTTTTGAAACCGCTTACTATACTACTACTGTGTACTGATTTTGCCAAAATGTAGTATATAGTATGCGAAAAATAGATGTTTTGCTACTTCTGGGAAAATCTCTAGTGTACAACTGATCAGTCTACCTCAGATACCCATAATGCAATGTACCAGTTCTAAGGGACCAGTTTATTTGTCCTGTAGTATAGTTGCTTATACAGTGGCATACGACATACTAACAATGATGGCCGGACCAGTAGATACAACATAGTACATTGTATACATAGTTTGTGGTTTTGGAAATGCCAACATGTCTGAGTTCTTCCAAATAACCTTATTTTTACCTGGATGTTTCCCAGCTTCAGAACACCTGATTCATCTGAAGCAGGGAAACATCCAGGCCCACCAGGACTGGAGGTTGACACCCCTGATTTTCAGTACTGAACTGGTACTTTTAACACCTGGGTCCTTGACCAGGTGTCACTGTTTGCTGGGGAATTTCACTTTACAAGGTCATTGTATGTAAAGCCTTTGAAGTGGGCTCATTGGTAGACGGCTCACCTGCCCTGTAAGAGGTCCAGGACAGGAAGGGTGTCTGTTGTAAAACTTGTACCAAATTAATGATGAGGATTGCGCTGCGGTGAGTTCCCTTATGGGAACAGCCATAAAGAAAGTTTAACTGGTCCCAGATGAAAGACATGTGACCTCTTTACTGTTCTTGTCATCCATTCTGGAGTTGATATTTAACACTATAAGAGATGGTTAAATAACTCTGTTAACTCTTTGAGAATTTTAATGTTACACCTTGACAGTGGTTCCAATATACACTCTTGAGTGTTAATTTCAAATCTGAGGGTGTTAAAATGACATTTGATTTTGCAGTGCACATTGTCATGAATGACAACATGCATACGTTTCGCTGTGCTCACAGTTAATGCGCAAATCTATTTTGGTCACATTTCACGAAAGTGACCCATTGAGTTCTAGAAATTTAGCAGTCTTTAATCTTTAATCACTTTATTTAGTGTAGAGGGACATTGTATATTAATGAAGATTTAAAATGTAAATATACCCAATTATAGCCAGAAGGTTAATTTGCATTGGCAGTCCCCCTGTAGGACTCAATAAAGAGCTACATACAACGTTACACGACACACAGTATCAATAATACAAAACACAGACACAGTCAAAGATCACACATTTGTAACAAAAGAAGAAAGTCAGAATGGAAAGAATGAAAAAACAAGACAACCCCGTTGATTGCAGACCGGGGGAGGGACCAGATGTTCAGAAGAATTAAGAGATATTGCCTTCAGATGTTGGAAGAGACAAATCAAGAGCGATACTTTGACTTATCAGTTGACTTGTATAATGACTTTGTATAAATACTTATTTTCCTCTTCTTATGGGATGTACAGTGTAGTCTTCACTGTTTGTTTAGCTGTCCTTTAGTAACCAGGATATCAAATGACAAATGTTTCAGTTTGTAATTAAAGAGTTTTTCCAGTATACATGTTGGATTTAGTCCAGGAGCAAGGCCAAAAGCAACAACCCCAAAATAAGTTAAACAAGGTGACTTTAATACATACACTGGAAATATAATAAAAAAAATAAATAAGTAGGAGGAAAAATTGATAAGGAAAGAAAAAAGGGAATTAAAATAGTAGACCGTTGAAGTGTGGCAAAAAAAAAAAGCAGAAAAAGTCAATAATTATGAGCCAAAGTCATTAACAATATTTTTTTAATAATACATGTTGTTTGTGTGTGATTGTGGATATGTTGGTAAAGAAGCTGTCAACTGCTCCAGTCATGAGACTTTCAGCAGTGTGTCAACCTAATGGGCAAAAACTAGGGCATAGTGAATTATTCAACAGCTTTTTCAGGGGAGAGGAGACAATATCTTCCAATGTCTTCTCTCTGGAAAAACTCAGACTTCACTCTCATAAAAACACTCAGATGAGCCAAACAAGCTTAACATCAAATTAGTGACTGGCAACAAGTCCTTTCAAAACTAACATTCCTGTTTTCTAAAAACAAATCCAGCTAGCTTGATTTCAAAGAGACTCCTTACATGTTAGTTAAAGAGGAAATAATCAAATCGTAGCGCAACTGAGTTCTTAGAAATTTTACTTAAACAATATATTAACGATTCTATGCAATTTCTAACCAAGAACTTTTTGACTTTTGCTCCAAAACAGAGCAAATCCCCATCGACCCCTATGTTAAAATAAAGATAAACATACTTACAGCCTTGCTTATTTTTGATCTGCAAGTTCTGATTGAGCAACCAAATACTGTTTACCCAAGCAGCAGGTTTTTTATTTATTTATTTATTTCTGATTTGGTGGCCAGATTATGGCCAGTCTCCCTTGTCATCCAGAGAGTATTTATTTTTGTCTCCCACTGAGCAGAACATTGTGAGTTATGTGCTGCCGCTAGACAATCGTCCCATTCAGAGCCACGTTGCTTTTACAGTCTTCTGTGTCGGCTTTAGTGATGGCTGTACTGAAGACTCAGTTCCTTTTATTCAGTCAACCTGAAATACACTTTCTTCTGGCTTCGCTCAGAAAGCCACTAAAGGAAAAAGACAGAAAAAAAATAATGTGTGCAGGATTTGAAGCCATGTCACAGAGGTCTTAGATAAAAGCATAAACCATTAGATTATTGACATTGGAGACTTTTAATGACCAATATAGTTTTACCTGTTTCATTAAACAATGAACTACTGAGATCCAAAGTGGCACTAAACCTTTTTTAAGATGGTTTAAAATAATAAACAACTGTATGTCTAAAATTCCTTATTCATAAACTCTTTACTCAGTTCAGTTTCTAATCTGTTGCTGCTAGCATAGCACAGCATAACATTTCCAATATACTCTTTAATATAAAATAGTGTCACTGACCTGTTGTCAACTAACCTAATTAGTTGCTAGATGTTCCTCCAGGTTTTTCCTGTTGGTACTGCTTACTTTTGTTCCTTTTGTTGCACGTCTCATCTTCTTTTAGATGTAGTGCTGCCATCAAATTAAACATGAGGGCATCTGCCTTGACTGGTTTGACTGGTTTGTGCTTCTGAGATGACGGGAAAAGGAGACCAACAAGCAGTACTCCAGGGACTTCTGGATATAAGACAGAAAAAGAGGTCAGTGTTAATTGCAATAATAATGATATAGGGGAGAGTGAGGTAATGTGAGACGTTTTTTACCCCCCCACCCCCTGCACCCCATCCCACCCGAAGTAAGCTAAATTGATGTATCTATAAAGTTAACACATTTCCCATCAATGTACAATGTTTCCTCAGAATGGAAATGATCAGAATGTTTGCAGGACTAGAGACAGTGAAAATATGATCGTTTTTTTTTTTAAAAAGTGGTCAAGTGTCTCATTTTACTCCAGCTACAGGGGTAAACTGAAATTAAGCCTAGATTTCAGGGGGGTAAAGTGACCCTGCTAGGGGTAAAATGATCCACTTACTTTTCCCCCCACTCTGAAGGTAACTCTGAACAAACACAAATACAACAAAATATCACTCAAAATGTTTTATTCACCATTGAAATGAGAGAAAAGAATAATTTTCACAGTAGGGGAACTGAGATTAGGACACCCCTCACTCCATAGAGAGGGGTGTCCATCCGTCTACATTCCAGCCCTGAAGGTTGCACGGAAAGATGAAGAGTTTCTCTCTTCACGTGGTCCCTCATAGGTTGCAGCAGCTTCCTCACAACATCGCTTTTAGGAACAGTATTTCACAGGAAGAGTATTTCATCACCATCAACACTCTCAACCTTACCAATGTAAAGGACATTCCTGAGTTTGGTTGCAAAATTGACAATGACAAAGTCACCAGGTGACAGATCCTTGCATCCCGGTTGACCTCTCTCAGGCTCAGATCTTTCATCGTCAGTGTGGTTTGTTTTCTGGGGGTTACATTTGGAAAGTGCATTGATTTCCTGCGGAGGGACATACCCATGTCCATGTCCATGTTTGATGCACATCAGTGTCAGCTGGCGAGGGAGTGGATGAATTAGTATGGGGGGGTGACTTATCTGCAGCAGGAGGTTCATTTTCAGGTGGATCATCTGCAGGGTGCAGACCTTCCATAACTTTTGCTGTAGGTGGACCATAACCAGTGGCAGGCTGTAGCTCAGGGTTTGGCCGGTCTGATGGAATGGATGGTGCAAACACTTCATCGGGGAAAATGTCATGATTCATTTTAAGTCAAGTCAATTCAATTCAATTCAATTCAATTTTATTTGTATCTGTTACAATAACAATTGTCTCTAGGCGCTTTACAGAGACCCAGAGCATGACCCCCTGATTGTATGGGAAAATCCCAGTGGACCTAAAACCAAATGTGTGGTGTCACTGTTGTCATTGATTCACAACTCCTGCAACCTGGTAGATGGTGACTGTTTTGCCAGGATTCGATTGCATCCATCCATTGAGAGCTCAGCCGTATTGGGCTTTGAACAGACCGTACACGGCCACATCCAGAGACGATACCATTGCTCCTGGCCAGTTCTACTGCCCTGAGTGATATGTGAGCTTTAAGATTGTCCATGATGAGAAGCATGGGGGAGGGGGGGGGGTGTCAGTTGGTGCAGTAAGTGTGCTTTATCAGGTGATTGAGGAACTAGACCCAGGTATCTTCATTCATCCATCCTGTTCTGGTGGATGTACCCTCCATGAAGCAGTCTTACATGGAAGGTGCAGCGTCCCCAGCAGCATTCACCTCACACACCAGAGATACCAGTTCCCCTCTCAGCCGATGTGATGACACCAACTTGCCTTTTCCCTCTTTGTGTCATAACCTGAATCCAACAGAAAGTTCAGAATCAATGGCATGTTCAATCTGTAGGCTGCTGCAGCCTGCAGATGCTCTTAATAACTAGCTGGTTATTATATTATTACAAGCTACATGTCAAAGTACTACCTCCTGGGTAGGAACCCCATGTCCTCAAGCGAGCCTATCTGATTTCGGAGCACCATTCTCGCCTTCGCTCGCTCAGAGGTCCCTCCAGGCGCGTGGTACCAGGGGCATGAAAGTCAGAAAAAATGGCAATGTCCACGTTGTGCATGGTACCAGGGGCGTGAGCCTATCCGATTTCAGAGTGCCATTCTCAGCCTCATTCGTCAGCAGTCCCATCGGCCACCGGAGGACCAGGCTGGGGGCTGCTGTTGCTACCGCACTCAAGGTTCAGTAGCAGCAGCCTACAGATGCTCTCAATAACTGGCTGGTTATTATATTATTACAAGCTACACATGTCAGACTTGTGTGTGTATCATGTGTGCATCTTACCTGCTGAGGTCTTTGTACTGTATCGACACCTGTTTCATTCACATTGAAAATCCTGTGTGGGGGGAATTTATGTCTGTTAAAGATAAGGAGAAAGGGAATCCAAACTACTTAATGTTAGAGCTAAAGCCTGAATAAAACATATGCAGTGGAAGAATTAATTCTCTCACCTGTCCATGACTACTGCCAGATTATCAAAGAACTCCCCAACAGTTGTACTATTGAAGGCAGTGGCCCTTCAGAGGGATGTTGCTTCTGGAATTCGGACAGAAAGAAGGCGACATGCTAGAAAGCTGCAGAACCACTCTTGACCTGCAGACAATCCATTATTATAAGATCCAGCCTTGTGGGAAGATCAGCCTTAGTTACCATAGGAAATCATGATGTCTTGCACACCGTGGCTTACCCGCACACTGTCTCTTTCCAATTGGCAGGCATGGGGACATGGTTCTTGTCTGCATGAGGACATGGTTCTAGTCTGCATGAGGACATGGTTCTTGTCTGCATGAGGACATGGTTCTAGTCTGCATGAGGACATGGTTCTTGTCTGCATGAGGACATGGTTCTAGTCTGCATGAGGACATGGTTCTTGTCTGCATACTCAAAGGCCAGTGTGTGGCACTTAGCTGGAGAGAGGCCATAGGACTGTTCAGCGAGTTCTTTCAGGTGTTTGGAAAGTTCTTCCTCCATCTTATCAGTGAAAATTCTCTTTGCCTGAGCCACTGAACCCCAGGCTACTGTAAGAACCCCCCCCCCTCTTTTTTCCTTATATATCTTAGGAGGCTTGACTTGTCAATATTTTGATCCCTTGAAACACCTCCTAAAGACTTCTTTTGCTCCATGACCTCAGTGGCTGCACTTTCCATCTCTTCAAGGGAGGTTTTGCCCCACGTTTTCTTCCTGTTGTATTTCCTTGGCATGATGGATTTTTCAAACTGTTTAAGATGTGAAAAACAAAACTTACTTTTTGTCTTACATTGCCTCTGAGAAAAAAAGACAGTGTCTTACTTGTAGCAACATAACTAAAGGGATAGTTCAGGTACCTGAGGCCAGCCCTAGCTAAAAGCTTTATAAAAAATAAAAAAAAACTTTTAAGCCTATTCTTAAAGGTAAAGAGCATGTCTGAACACTAACTGCGAGATGGTTTCCCAGATAACTGCCTGATAACTGAAGGCTCTGCCTCCTCGTCTTCTTTGTTCTTCATAATTGATTTTGGAAAAATCCATTTTGCAAAGCATTCCAGCTGTTTTTGAATTGGTATTGAAAAAGTTACAGCGGACATACAGTTTATCCCTACATGAAAAACTGACCTGGAGAAACCATGTCTACAAATGTTTCTCTAAGTTGACCACAAAATTATCTTTAATAGACAGGAGCAGGATGTTGGAATTTGAGGAACGGTATTAAAATGGTTCAAGTCATATTTGCTGGATCAATTTCAGTTCGTCCTTGTAAAACACGATTGTTCCACTTGTACGAGGGTCAGTTAGGGAGTACCACAGGGTTCTATTCTTTGACCATTCTGTTCTGTTCTGCTGCCTTTAGGAAGCATCATTAGGAAACATAACATCAACTTTCACTGTTATGTAGAAACTCAACTGTATTTGCTCTTGCGACCAAATGAGGCAAATCAAATAGCCTTATTGGATGCCTGCGTCAGAGATGTAAAGACCTGGATGACTCGTAATTTCCTGCTTCTTAATTCAGATAAAAGTGAAATCATTGTAATTGGTCCCAAGGACCTCCATGAGGCAAATTGTACAGTTAATTTAGATCCAGTTTCCTCAGCCTCCAGTTATACTGTTAGGAACCTTCGTGTCATTTTTGATCAGGACCTGTCATTTAGATCTCATCTAAAACAGGTCAAACGTTGTTTTCTTTAATTTGCGTAATATTAGGAAAATTAGAAACATCCTGACTGAAGAGGATGCAGAAAAATTAATCCATGTCATTATTTCCTCTACGTTGGATGATCCTGCTGTACAGGATTGGTAAAAACCTTCAGCTGGTCCAAAATCCTTCAGCATGTGCATTAACTACAACTAGGAACAGAGATCACATCTGACCAGTTCTAGCTTCATTACATTAGTTCCCTATGAAATCTAGAATACAAATGAAAAATATTACTTCTTACATAAAAGCCTTGAATAATAAAGCTTAAATTAAATAATAATAATAATAATAATAATAAAATCTTCCTCTTTCTGCATCCACTGATCATCTTCACCCTGACTCTCTTATCTCAGTTTAAGATTGTCTTGGATCATTTCATAGCACATTAACTTCTTCCCTTGTCCTTGTGCAGGTCCTACCACGCTGTTGATGATTCCTACTGCAGCTGGCGCTCAGTTCCTTCTCCTGTATTCTTTATAATAAGCACAGTGGTGCAGTGGTCGGCCCGGACACGTCACAGCAGGAAGGTTTAGTTGGATCTTGGTTCAGATGGGTCTTTTTGCATGTTCTCTTCATGGGTTTTCCCCAGATACTCTGGTTTTCTCCCACCATAAAAACATGTTTAGTGTAAGTGGTAATACTACATCCCATCTAGGCTTTATTTACATTAACCATAATGTATTTATAGAATTTATTTATAGAAATATTTATAGAAATTATAGGAGTAATTATTGGGATAATTTGGTAATAAATAAATAAATCTAATTAATGTGTGTGTGGCAGTGAGAGAAAGCTTCTTGCATTGTAAAAGCTCCTTGAGTGGTCACTAAACTAGAAAGGTGCGATATAAGTGTGTTGTTGTTTTCTTGAATTCTCAGCTGATAGAATCAAATCTCATAGAACATATGACATTTCCAAGGTCTGTTCCTTTTTGCAATCTGCTCATTTCCCATGTACTAACCCGACCCCCCCCACACACCAGCATAAGCACCAGAACCATCCCTGTTTAGCTATCTGCAACCCCACCTCCCAAATGGTTCTGTTTCACAGTTCAGTCTCACTCACTGACATTTAATTAGCTGGTGAGTGGACGATGCCTCTGTAGTGTAGCTGACCTTTTCTGACTGGCTCACTCACCTGCCATTAAAAGCCCCTCCTTCCTCAACTCCGCACAAACATTCATTGTTTTTGTTCACGTCCAAACACAGAATAGCCGCAAGTATTGTGGAAGCGAAGCGTCTTGGAGATCAGACAGTTGACAGTAAGGTGGATGGCGTCAGAGGACGTATTTGATGATCTGTGTGTATGTGTTTCTTTATCTTTCCTTTCAGTCGATTGCATCAGTCTCACCAGCCGTCCGAAGAGGAAACCAACAGCAGCTATCCTTTCATCTTTGGTCAGTACAAATGCCCATGCAGCACACGAGCACTGAAGGCTAGACACAGACACACTTGCAGTCAAAGCCAATCAGAAGTTTGAAGTTCTGTACCCCCCCCATTCCCAACATCTTTTCTTGAGCTCTGTGACATATCACCGAGCTACATCAGCTGCCAGACACCTCCTATCAGGATCGATTTGAGGGCCTTTTAATCCGCTCTCTAAAAGAAGTCTTTCTTGTCAATGTAGTAAGACGTGACCCTAATATCAACCGTGGAGAAGTGAGGGGAAGCAGTGATGGAAGGATGCAGTGTGAGGTATGCAAGTGAACCTAAATGCCGAGGTTGGACTGCAGCCTGGACACTTCATATTCCTCTTCCCCTCCTGGTTGGAAACATCATCTGAGTAGATGCAGATGAGACCAAAATATAGTTTAAGAATGATATCAGTGGGTGAAAAGAAAATACTGGAACCAAATCACTTAAAAAATATGAGTAAATATTATAAAATTTATGAAATATTAATTTTGATTTCATATGTGAGAATATTTTTATACTTTTAGGAAGTGTTGTCTAGTTTTCACAGTCTCCAGCCCTACTGTTGCCAAAAACATCTCAAAGTAATTCTTGTTGGGCTTTAAAAGCCCTTGATTAGTTATGAAAGCATCATTAATAAGTGTTTTATGTCAGTTACTAATAAGAGAAGAAATACAGTCATGGAAAAAATGATTAGACCACCTTGTTTTCTTCAGTTTCTTGTTCATTTTAATGGCTGGTACAACTAAAGGTACATTTGTTTGGACAAACATAATGATAACCACAAAGATTGCTCATAAGAGTTTTATTTAAGAGCTGATATCTTACCATTTTTCATGGTTTTCTTGATTATAACCTAAATCACTTAAGTTTTTACATCAATAGCTATGGCGTCGTACTGCCAAAAACACTGCTTTTATGCATTCAGTGTTTTCTTTTCTGTCTGTTTTAGTCACATGATGATGTTTAGTGGTACCAGGTATTAAAATGAACAAGAAAGTGAAGAAAAAATGGTGGTCTAATAATTTTTTCATTGACTGTATATTAACAAAATAAATTCTTTTTAAAATTTTTTTTGTCTGCATTTACACTCAGGTTAGTGCCATTGTCTAGCAAAACCATCTTGTATAAAGGAAATTAAATCTTATAGCAGACTTTTTTGTGGGGGTGTGAAGGGTGAATGTGTCCTTCAGTCCTCCCTGGCAGTAAATTCTAACGTCTTTATTAACATCTTAAATCCTGATTTTGTCAGAGAGGACCAAAAAACACCAGCAGTGAAACATTTAAAGACAGGACAGTTAAAGAGACAGGACAGTGAGGGTGTGGTGTGTGCTGGGTTGTGTAGTGTGAGTGTGTAGTGTGTAGTGTGTAGTGGATTGTGTTGTGACAGCAAACAAACTCAGAGGATAATATGTAAGAATCAGAAACTACTAACAAGAAAACTGGATGAACACCTTCTACCAGCTATAGACCTGTAGATGGAGAATTGATGTAAACATTATTGATTGATTGTGTTGACCGTAGGGGGGGGTGTTGGGGGAGGGGTGTAAAGAATAAATGTGTCCGTACTCATATAGACCTCCTGCAGCCATGCGACACTCACCTTGATGACAAAGCATGGTTACCATATTGGAGCGGAAACTACAAGCTAGGGCTTAAGCGATCACGTAGTCTTTGTGCAGGTTGTGCGGTTCGCACGCCGACGCACCCACGGGGACGACACGAGGAAAGAGCGGCGACCGGTGAGAACAAGCCGCAGATGCAACGAGCACCCCGTCGGAGGAGCGCGCCCCCATCCGCCCAAACCGACCAACCTACCATCCACAACACCCGGATGATCCTCAATCAAAAGACCCATGCCATCCCGCAAATAACCCCACACGATCAGCCGGGGACCGAGCGAGCAGCAACAGGGCACCCCGCCATAGGCATGCATGTGCTGGTTGTTGTCCTACATATTCCCGCCCACCCAGCCCCCGGCCGACCACGCAGAACCACCCACAACCCAACACAAGTCCTCCAACCGAAGAGCATCCAAACGCTACAAACAGCCAGCTAATCAGCCGAAATTGGCGAAAAAGAAACGCTCGCCACACATGTGACCCCCCCCCCCACGCCACCCTCACGAGCGCGCCGGAGCACAGCGATCCACTTCGCTTGGCGTTCTACGTCGGCTGGAAATCTGCGGAACGATAATCCTGATCCCTTTCCTCTGCAGCCAACAGCTACACAGCTCAAAACCATGCTTTCAGACTGTTAGCTATCCACCTGAACGCGACAGATTACACACGCGACAGGTAAACTGCTCAGTTGAAGGGCCTTGTCTTCACTCCAACACGGCGGCGAACTGCTGCAGTGCGCGACGTCACGTGCAAAAGGTCCGTTCACTCACATGTGAGTTACCCAAGTACCAAGGAAACTGTCACCACTATTACCATCACCACTCTCCTTATCTTCGTCCACCTCAAGTCCTCCCGCGGGTGAGAAAACGCCAGCTAACTCCTATCACCCAGGACCAGACTGGACAGAGAGGGCGCCTTGGTCACAACCTGAGAGGTCAGGGGGCAAACACCCCCGAGACATATGTCCACTGACAGGAGGGCCAGGCAGGGACCCAGAAGGCCAGAACCACGACGAGGCCCTCCCACCCCCCAGCCCCCACACCCACCAGGCCCCAAGCCCACAGCAGCAGCACCGCAGAAAATGCAGACCCAGTAGCCGTCACCCCATGCAGCCCAGGGACAGCCTGAGCCCCCCCGCCCCCACCAACCACCAGCAGGGAGCGGAGGGGGGAGACAGGCGGGACAGAGAGGGGGAAGGAGAGGGAAACCAGGGAGATGCAACCCCCCCGAGGCCAGCCGAGACAGCCGCCACCCCCCGCAGCACAGCAGCGGCGACAAACAAACACCAGTGGGCCGCACCAGGAAGGCCGCACAGCACCCCCCCACGCCGCCGCGCACCGGCCTGCAGCAAGCCAACACCCCCCCCACACCCAAGACCCCCCCTGGAGCCACACAGGAACACCCAGCCCACCAGCAGGGGCGCACCCGGGCCCACGCATCGGCGCAGGGAGGCCACCACCGGCGGAGGGCCCCATAAAAGCTGGGATACGCCCCAGTGGCCAGGACCCATGACCACACCCCAAAAAAGGGCCGGGAGGATCCAAACAGAAACAAAAAAAGAGACAATATGGCCGGTCCAGCCCCGCCACCCCCCCCGACATGTGTGTTATGTGTATGTGTCTTCTTCTGTGTTTTTTTTTTTCAATTATTTTGTGTGTGTAAGCTAAGTGCACTAACATTGACTTAGGGTGCAGAGGGTGGATGCCCCCCCCCCGCACCCTGGCTTCTAATTCGCTTGTATGTTATGTATGTGTGGGGGGGATGGAGGGCAACCACGGCCTTAGGAAAAGGGGGTCCCCCCCACCACCAGGGAACCGGGGCAGCCATCGGGGCCCTGCCATGGGGTGCACCCCGGCCCCCAAGGGGCCCACCACCACCGTGGCCCCCCAACGCCCACCCGGGGCCCAAGCACGCCCCAGCCAGGGAACCGGACACCCACCGCGACCCCAGGAGGAGCCCCGAGGCAGAGAGACGCGCCCCACTATCATCGTCCCTGTCCCCAAGAAAGCCGAGCTCACCTTTCCGGGATGACAAATACTTCTGTCAGTATAGTGTATCTAAAACAATTATATACTGACTTGAACTACAGTGCATAAATTGAACGGTTCAAATTGAAGGAGTTGGGCCAAAATATAATGTCATGCCAGAATCACTAGCATGACCTTAATCCTACTTAAACAGTCAACTTTATTGTGTACAGAAACAGGAGGAAGGACCACTCATTTATGGACGAGTGGAGTCTGTTATTGGGAACGCGAGACAAAGTTTTGTGATTATGATTACTGAAACTAAAACCCCAATTACACTTAAATTAGTAGCACAAATCTATTGTAATCTATTGTATCTGTGCTCCTGACCAGCAACAGGAGTTGTTCATGTTCATTAGGCACCGCTGCCCCCACAGAATACAAGCAGAAATTCAACCAATCAGAAAACAATTAAGAAAACTTCTTCTTTAAAGGAAGTCATTTTGATCGTATTTTTTTCCTTTATTTTTTTTTTAAGTAATTAAAAATCCAGGTATGATGAGCAGAAATCTAATGTTAAAGTAAACTAGATAAGAGAAAAATGGCTGGAAATGGCCATCTGATGTCCACTTGATGTCTGTCACTACTAGCAGAATTTTCCACACCACACACTATTATGTAATTGATTTTGAATCTAAAATTATAGGTGAGAGAACTAAAGAAAGAAAGGTAAATGGCTCTGTAGCCACATCAAACAGTTTTACTGATTCATTCTGTTAGAAAGTATTTCCAGATACATGATCCTCTGAAAATCGACAGCCCTGAAATGGAGACTGAGGTACTGACAGTTGTGATTATAACCTCTCAATCTTCATGTCTCTGACATCAAGTTAATCCACGTATCATCCCACTTCTTAATTCCTCCTCTCATCTGTGGACACCGGAGCTCAGGTAAAAGTGCTACATCATCTTCTCAAATTTCTGATTCAGTCCATTTCCTCAAAACCTTTTCTATTTCTGGAAAGTCAGGTCCAACTATGTGATACTACAATTTCTCATTTTTATTCAAATCAGCAGTCCCAAATCAGAAAGGCCAAAATGATCTTTGCCCCCAGTGTGTTTACCCCAATATCTTTATTAAAATTCCTTGTTATCATGGTGGAACCCACACTTAAACACCTGCAAAAGTGCATTTTGAGCCCACACTTGAAGATATGAAACTTAGATACCTTGGCCAAGTTTCAAGTGAAACTGCACCAATTAAAGTGTAGCTGATTAATCTGATGTGGTACAATCTAGAACTGGAATAAAGACTGAACTAGAAAAGCAGACGTCCGTCAAGCACAACAGTTCTCCCATACAGCCATTTACAGATTGCATTAAAATCCACATTCTGGATCAGATCCAGATGTGCCTTGAATTTGATAGAGGTTCCCATTGTCAATCCCTGAGTGAAATTTCATGAGTTTTGGGAAATAATTACCAGAGATATTAAGAAACAAAATATTCAGCCCCATTGACCGCAATGTTACCGAAAATTTGAAAGTGATCCAGAATCCAGGATTTCTTCCGGATCACACCCAAAATGAAATCAGTTCTTCCTTTTCACATTTCTGAAAATGTCATCAAAATCCATCCATAACTTTTAGAGTTATCTTGAACACAGACAGACAGATAAACGCCGGCAGAAACGTAACCTCCTTGGCGAAGGGGATTAAATGTGACCAGGCAGCTGTGGAGTAGAGCTCAGCCTTTTCAAAGCACCATGAGGTCAAAACAGACCCTAACCTCTCCAATCCTAACCCCCCCAACCACCACCATCACATTCCCAACATCTTTTTTAATTGTACAATAATTGTACTATACCACTTCTTTCAGTAAAAGTGATTCAAATATATCACATTCAAATGCACAAGTCTTACATTCTTGTCCTGTTATATGACTTTGCATCTCTGCTACTTCTATTTTTCAAATGAAAGTAAAACTTCTGTTTGACAAAATTTATCTGTAGACAACTTTGCTGTCAGATTTGATCATTTGAACACACAGATTTAAAAATAGCTCGTGAGCTATTTGATGAAGGTTTGATGAAGTAGTTAACAACTCAGAGGATGGACCTACAAGGCACCACTTTGTAGTCCACATCAGGCGGTAGCGGGTGGAACCAGTGGACTCACAAACCCACTTGACGTGGCTGACATGAAAGGTGGGATGAACAAACATAGTCCTCAACAACAGCACTGACTACCTTGGAGAAAAAAAAAATCTTTTCGAAAAATTTCAATCTGAAACTTTTCCACACAGACCAACAATCACATTCCATGTCATGAACTTGATGAATGTTGGACTTCTAGAACTGTACATTTCTACAGTTTGAGTCAGCAGTAATGATTTAAAAACCATTTGGATCTAAATAGAATGAGACTTGGATATGATCAACTGCAGAGCTGCCCCATGAAACCCATCCCACTCACAGATGGCCCAGTGGTGCCATGAGTTTAGAACATTTGATCCATCCTGGTGTTGGCCCGTTGCATCAAGAACATGTCCACTGCATGAATGCAGGCCAAAACTAATTTAATTCTATTTTATTTGTATAGCGTCTGTTACAATGTCAATTGTCTATGCTTTCATGCAGTGGTTCTCAAATGGGGGTACACTTACCCCTGGGGGTACTTTCAGGCACTCAAGGGGATATGTGAGATTTTTAAACTATAGATACTTGAAAAATAGTATCAGTTCCAAAACTCTTAAAAATGTGTTATTTCATAAATATTTCAAGAAAATAAAAGTGTAAGTTAAACTGAATTTCATAATCAGTAGGCTTCTCAGTTTCATGAACCTTAAATTTTCAGCCCCCCCCCCCCCCCCCCCCCACCCCACCCCCCACACACCAAGATGGTTTAACCCAGCCTGGCAGGTGCCACACAGCATTACCTGTCAGTCATTGTTGAAGTGCTGACAGGACGGAGAGACAAATGACAAAAAAGATTAAACCAAAGCTGGTAAAATTCCAACAGCATTAAAAGAATATAAATGTTTTAATAGGATTTGTGTCCACAAGTTACAACCCACCCAAGGCATTGTGGGTTTTTGATCAACCAGCAGTCTCATGAAGCCAGTAAATCTTCAGCAGCATCTCAAGACAAAATATGTAGATCATGTTTGGAAATAAGAGTTTTTAAGGGGAAACCTTCTGAATTCAGACACTGCAGAAAGTCTCCATGACATAAGTTCATGATTTCAATTTGAAAACAGGTCTTTATTATTATGATCCCAAGAGGGCACATTATTTTCTTTCTAAATCAGTCTTAAGTTATTTTTTTTTACCTTTTAATTTCTAAACAGATAGCGACAGTGACAAATAAGCAATGTTTTGTGCAGTTACAAAGTTTAATAAATCAGACACAGCGTTATGTGACTTTTTTTTTTTTAGCCCAAAATGCTTTGTGCTAGTCATTGGACTTGGCTGAAAGAAATATTTCACAGGGAGTACAGCACTTAAAATAGGTTGAGAACCACTGCTCTAATGTAATGGATTCATATTTGACGGAGCAGCTGTTCTAAATAATGGTTCCAAAACTATAACAATTCATGATTGAGTCGATGATTCAATATACTGTATGATTTATTCAAAAGGCCACCCAACTGCAGCTCATCATCACCTCAGGCAACGAATACCATGATAATAAAATTACCACACAAATCAAACCGTTTCAGTCACAAGAGACCTGAGAAGAACTCAGAATTGGTTAATATTCTCAAACTGTACAATCCAAGTGTCCTTGAGCTAATCAAAGAGTTTCCGTGTGCTCCAGGGATGCTGGTTTAGCTAGTTCTGACCTCTAATCCGCAGCAGCTGAGAGGAGGGACGATTTCCCCAGGGATCAACAAACTATTACATTATCATCATTATTCTGGCCAAAAATGCATGAAAGATTTAGTAGATGGGATTTCAGATGAGAGGGGATTTTAAAAAATGTCCCTCTGTTTTTTGGGGTATTTTTTTCAGGGTAATTTTTTTCTTCCCTGTTTTTCGGTATAATATTTAGGTTTTTATTTTTTGGTTTTTTGGTGTAATGAGTTTAGAGAACATCTGAAACAATCACATTCATTCTTTTATTGAGAGCTTGATTTAATGGAAGCAAACATGACCGGCTTGTTTAGTTTAATCAAGTTTTACTTTGATCTGGGTTTAAGGCACTGGGAGATAGCCCTTTCTTTAAGTCATATAGATGGTATTATAATTAGTTTGTAATTAGTACGCAGGCACCTGAGGACTCTGCGGTTGTTCAGAAGGAAAGCCCGTTCAGATCTTAACCCCACAGGACATACAAAATATACATAGCTGTAAGTCTGTCCATGTCAAGCTGTCCACGTCACCGTCACCACCATTTTTCAATTTCCTACCACCAACTAAACCAGAGATTTACCTGTGTAGGGCATAAAGTTCAGTTTCAGTGGCACTAATGCCACGCATTATCACATAGTATGACATACTTTGGTCGGTAAATCGATTCCCTTCACATCCATGTCCCGTATTTTGTAACTAAAGAAAGTCCTAATGAGTGGCATAATCTTGTTATACCCACAGCTCAACTATACTGTTCATATAAAGTTACTGAGTGTGTCTTTTGTAAAGACAGCAGATCTATGTGACCCCATATGGTCAAACTGCTAGTTACTTGATCTGTAGCATTAACATCTTAATAAAATATGTTGGCTAAAGAAAGTGGTTTGATCATGTTTCAGAGGACTGAATTGTCCTGTTTACACTGAGTAATTCTGATTTAGCAAAACAACTTTGATACGCATGTGAAGGAGCCAGTCTTGCTAGCTGCTGCACACTGCTGCACAAACATAAACTAAGTCCAAGAATAAAAGTTAAAGATTTTTAAGATTTTTTTCCCTTTCTGCTACAAAAGCCCAGTGAAAAAGAATGGAAGGGCTTTATTAGTCCAATGCAGAGGTATGACATGAACTAACCTCATGCAGGTGCATACATGTTAGCATGCTTCATCTTCCTCCCTACTCTTCTTTCCTCTGCACTCTCTAAGGATCCGTCTCTGGTGACTCACTCTTCCACAGCATGCTTTCAAAATGGCGGTTCAGGCATCGCTATTCCCCAGACATCAAAGATGAGATGCAAGGTTCTCTCTAGTGAGCAAAACAGAAAAAAGAAGGAAGTTGTATATGTGTTTTTTCCCTCCTTTTATTTTCTTTGCTTTCTCTGATCTGATCTGAAGTGAAATCACAAATTGGCCCCTTGCCGCTGCCCCCTGTGTACATAAAAGAACTCATTAAAAGAGAGGAGGGTTATTAAAAAGTGATGGAGCAATGGAGGACTGACAAAAAAATGGATTCTGTTTCATAGAAGAGTTTAAAGGAAGAAGAGGAGCAAGCTCCAGAAAGAAACTTGCTGCAAAAAAGAGGTTAGGCATTCAGGGAGTTGTGACAGCATCACCGTGTTTACTATTCACTTTCAAGGAGGGCTTGCGTGAATAAGCCAGAGTCTCTGCAGGTCTTGGACCTGCTTGGATATTTATTTTCCAACAAATTCCTGCAGGGAATAGCAACTTTTCCACTGCCGCCGCTTGTGCCCTACATATGGGCTGAGGCTGCGCGCAAAAAGTTCACTATTCATGCAGCGATCAGCTTCCTGCAGAATACACTGCATTTTGCTTTTTGAATCCCAATAATCTAAAAAAAAAAAAAAAAAAAAAAACCCTCAAGGGCCTCGCTGAAAATACAACTTTTATTACTGCTCACTTCAGATAAGCGCATTAGTTAAATGACCATATAATAATGTCTCCACCCCTCAGGGTAGTATTTATTGTGTATAACAGCAGCAGGAGATCTCTGGTACTGATTTATGTATGTTCATCTTTAATTAATCTGCTATGACTAAAACACATACATGAAATCTGAGCAAAGTGTCTCTTAGAGGATTGCGAGAGAATGTTAAGCGGGAGGGAGGAGTGGGTTGTGAAAACTTAACAAGGTGAATGGACAAAGGAGCACTTAGACGATGATAAAACAGGCAGTGAGGAGGTCTGGTAGGGAAGGAGGGAGGGAAAGGAGAGATGAGAGCTTCCTCCTGTTTTATCGTTCTCCAGAGGCAACTGCAGATCCAGATGGACGGAGACTGAGAGAAAAAAAAGCTTAACAGCAGGCCTGTGCACGTAATCCAAACTCAGTTTATCAGCAAACATTGGAAATCATGTGCAGACATGCCCTTGTGGTCAAATGTGTGAAAAGGTGGGGATTGTTAAATATTGCCACCTTGTAGCTCGATGTAAAAATGGAGTATCTCGTTCCTCTTTGGAGGCCTAAAATGTAGGAAATGAATATACAAGAGAGGATGATGTCAGTGATGACAATAACTTGGAAGACTCCAACCTGTGGCCCACCTCTCTGTCTCAGCAGCAGAAACCAACAAAACCACCTTCACAAAGCAACAGAACCTTAAGGTCTTGTTCAACCCAAATTCCAACAAAGTTGGAATATTGTGTAAAATGAAAAAAAAAAAGAATGGAATGATTTTCAAATCTCATAAGCAAATGTTTTATTCCCAAGAGAACATAAAAAAAAATAAAAAAAACATCAGATGTTGAAACAGACATTTTAGCTCATTTTGATTTTAATGGCAGCAACACACCTTAAAAAACTAAAATAATTAAACTAAATGCTGGAAAAATAACTTATACAAATCAAAAACAAATGGAGGAACATTTAACAACTGGTCAATAACATGATAAAAAGAGGCATTAAAAGAAACATTTCACCAAGGCAGAGGTTCACCAAGTCTGTGACAAACTACATCTAAAAGTTATTGAACAATTTGAGAAAAATGTTCCCCGATTTAAAATTGGAAAGACTTTTCCCACCATCACAATCAAAAGATTCCCTGAATCAGGAGGGTTACCTGTGAAAAGGCTGAAGGTCAAAACCTTCCAGCTAGTTACCAGCAGATGGTTCAAATCTCTGATGGGATGCGCAGTTTTCCACCTCTGGAAAAGGTACCATCAATGGTTAAGAGTACGTAGGTTTCAGGTTTTAGAGCCACATATGCTCCCATCCAGACTAAGGATCCGATCTTCTACCAAACCTCCTAAAGCTGCTATTAAGGGATAGCAGGTAGCAGGAGGGGCGTTCCCCCACAAAGAACGCAATCTTCCACCTCCTGAAACCCGCGATCTTACCTGCACTAACCGCTATAATATGCATGGGAGTGGTTAGGGCGTTCACCTGTTTAACCAATCAGTGCGTCAGTAGCCATTGCCTTTAAGAGCAGGTTGTGCTACCTGGTCAGACCACCTGCTCCCCTCTAACCTGACCTAGCGATCGCAAGATACCGAATTTGTGGTAAAGCGCAAATGACACGCCCATTGCCACGCCTAAAATGTGAGTAAGGGAGTTGGCATAATGGGTAGCGGCTTTAGGGAGCGTAAGACTGCATTAGCGGTTGGCGGAGGTTCCTAAATCAGCAATTTGCGGGTAGCGGCTAGCGAGAGATGTAAGACCGGGCCCTAAGTCTCTTTCGAAGAAGGCCTTGCATATTTCTAGAAGATGATGCTAAATCACAGACTGCATCCATCTCAGATATCAATAATACTCTAATTACTAGCTGGCTAATGGAACTCAGTTAATGAAGGTCTCATAACTGAAGATCTCTCTTCATTTTCCAAAGTGCAAGGATTCCCTTATATCTGGCCACAAAGACCTCGGTATTCACTTGAAAGTGACCTTGCTTTCTTGACACAGTTTGGCAATGATGTGAATAACGGTGTCACTGATAACTGTTGCTTCTTCGTATCGCCAAATAAATGAGATCTGGAGCAGTGGATGAACCTCTGTAATCCTGTCATCTATGAGTTTGCAGAACACTTTTCTCTGGGCAGGAGACTGTGTTCAGCCATTCTTCCAGTCATCTCTTCTCATTCATTACCACATGTTTCAGATCATTTAACCAGCAAATGGAAACACAGCATCATCTTAGGTCCTTCGCTGTTGACATCCTGATTCCAATGTGTTCTCAGTTTCTTTTTTTCCTTTTTCTTAGCTGCCTTCCTTCTTTCATCTAATGGTGGTTGGCATCAGTGAAAGTGATGCATTACTGTCACCAAGTTGTATGTAGTGGTAGTTTGCCAAGTCACTGGATACTGTAAGACTGTTAATGAAGACAGGTCAGCTAAGAGGACCATAGAGGAGGTCAGCCCTATTACAATTCCAGGTTTTTGCTTTTACTACTACTGCTACTACTACTACTACTACTACTACTACTACTACTACTACTGCTACTACTACTAACAGAACCCTACCTAAGAAGGTTTAAGGAAAGCAGGTCTTTGAAAGTGTTGGAGGTATGAGTATAAATACCGAGGAATATAAGGAATAACAGATGCAGCAACAAGTAATATGGCCCGGGCTGAACCACAAACTAAAATGAATGCACAAAAGGGAAACTGCTTCAAAACAAATCAGGAAATAATATCAAAATATAAGATTATACACTAAAACGCATCAAACAAAAGAACATTAAAAAGGAAAAAGTCCACACTAAGAATGAACTAAAGTATAGTTAACATTTTCAATTTGGGTAATCTGCTTAATTTATTAAGATTACAAATGTATTTATATGGGTATATCACTTAAGTGGAAAAAGCTACATGAATAGCATGGTTAACTAGCACTAGCAAGCATTGCCCTCTGTTTTTCTTCCCACAATGTTGTCCTTAAGCAGCCACCCAGCACAGATATCTGCTGACAAGTGTTGAAATAATTTATTTTCATAAAACACTCCCAACAGGGAAAAAAATGAAAATGCAACAAAGCCTCAGAGTAATGCTCACATCATTTTATGTGAAAGCTAATATATTCTGGATCTCACACATGAATGAACTGTAAGGACATAATTTGGGTTTTATTTCAGAATCCAGAGTAAGGAGGCTGGAACCTTAACTCATTCTTTTAGAACGTTATCTGACTACATTTTAAAGCTTGGTTCTCAAATTTTTTTTTTCCTAAGTTAGAATATACTATCTTGATTGCAACTGCACCCCCCTCACAATTTAAATGTATTTCTTTTCCTTTTACTTACATACAAACCTGTGACCACATTGTCTCAAAAGAGATTAAGATGGGGTTTTTTTTGGTTTTGTTTTGTTTGTGTTTATATATATATTATATATATTGTATTTATTTTTACCGGACCACAATATAAAATAAATCAAGTAGAAGTCTGTGATAGTGGACAGCGGAAAACCAAACTGATAACCCAGGCATCCCCAAACCAGACACTGACGAGGGGACCCTGTGGACCTGGAGGTGGTAGCGAGCTTTGACAGGGGAATGGACCAAGTTGTACGAGCTCGACCAGAAAACTGCAGGTCAGTGAGTTACAGCATAATTAGAGGCAAGTGAATATAATTTGGGGACAGTTGCTGTGACAAGTAGCATCATCTTCATTTTCTGACAGCCAAAACCCCCCTCAGAGCTCCCCCTATTAATTTTCCTCTTTGGGTATACTTGGAAATTACCTTACAAGATTCAAGACTTTCTAAGCATGGTAAATAAACACAACCAAGATCAAGCTGTGCAGCTGATGGATTAGGAATAAACAGAAATGGACTCGGTTACAACAGCCAAGAGAGACACTCCTGTGACTGCGTTACTGCTGAGGTTTCCATCTTTGTCTTATACGCTCCATTTCCTTTGGCTTTGAAAAGCTTGGCTTCTTGCATGTCAGAGATTAAAAGGTGTACACTAGTGTGTGCATGTGTATGCAGTATTCTTAATACAGCATATTCTAGCTCCTAGGAACTCCAGCATAAAGTTATACACATATGCAGCATTTTGCCAGGCCCGTGGACCTACCAGACCAGTTCTAATTGGTCATTTGGCCGTCAGCGTTGGAGTACTTTTTTGCTCTCTTGGCTCGGCAGTAATTCCTCACTCTGAAGTCCAGCCAATCCAATCCCACGGCCAAAAAAAGACCACACCATTGTGACCTTTATGGTGCACCAACTAATCTTACTCCAGCAAGAGAGGGAAAGACTGGAAAACTGGCAGCTCAACTTCCAGCTCTCCTTTCTCTTATCCAGTGTTCTCATTTATTTATTTTTCCTGCAGAATCACCTAAACCTTTTTCCCTCAACAGGAACTGTCTTGTCGCTTGGTTTTTCAGAACAATGAAGTGAAAGTCATGCTGCAGTCTCAGGCACCTGACATTTAGAAAATCTTCATGTTTCTGCCTCTAGCATTGTACGCAGGTGCACGGAGATGGCACGTGCACTGTTCCCCTTCACCAGCAACATTTAGAACATTTATGAACAAGGCCGTGCCATTTCAAGCCATTTCACAACTATTTGAATCAAATCATGTACATCAGTGGTTTCATCTCAAATTTGTTTCCCGGGCCAGACGTTGCATTAAGATGTCACACAAGAGATCCAGGCACAAGTGGCCCATGCTCAGTGTGTAACAGTAAGGTGTGCACCTAAATGTGTCCTGAGTAATTGGATCTAACCTTCCCACTGTATATGCAAATACACACACGCTTCATTTTTATTTGTATTGTTTGAATGTTGTTTTTCTTTTTGTCCCAGGGATGTTTGGTTTCTTTCTCAGTCACTTTCTCATCTTGTCTTTCATCATCACTGTTGCACTATGAGCTGGCATTGCCCATGTTCTGTCCTTAATGTTCTTAATTGTCTTTCAAGCTGAAGGTGGCTGGCTAATTCAAATGTTCCTGTTGCTCGTTTGTGTTTGGACGCATGGCCTTGTCTTCCCTCTTGATATCTGTGTTCTGATTGGTCCACTCATCATCCTGCACAACCAACGGTTTGCCACATTTTGAAACACAGTTCACGAGTCTTCCAGTGCAGTTGGTTCTTACTCTGAGCAGCGTGCCACTATGTTGAACTCTATATTGGAGTTTTTTAAGTGTTTTTGTATTTTGCAAAACCTTGTCTTACTTAAGTTTCTGATTTTGTTCCTTTGTCAGGGGTTGGGCCCATATATTCTATTCTACTTCGTTGCCCGGACGACGCCTGGCATGGAGGCTACTCGCTGCTGCTCCGGGAACTTATCCCTGCAAAGCTGGACGCTGGACGCTCCAGTTTGTGCCCGGTTTGTGGTGATCTGCGGTCGGATGTCTACATACTGTCTGCAGGGGGTGGATCGGTCCTCTTGCGGCTGGTGGAGACCTGCCGCCGCAGACATGGACGGTGTCGCTGGAGGCCGGTTCGGGAAAGCTAAGCTAATAGCCCTGAACTGCTACCTGCGGCTACCACCGCCACTGGATCCGGGCTGCAGCGTCACAGAGCCGGGACGGGAGCCCCCGACATAGCGGCGGCAACATGCTGCCCCCGTCCAGCAGTCTACACGCCGGATGGGTCAGCTGACCTGGCAGGGGCCGTCTGGTGACCTGGTGGGGCCCAGCACCGCCGGGGGAGAGACACAACGGCCTGGTCCGGTCCGCATGATGAACCGGGCTCTGGGACGGTCGGCTCCGTCGCTTCGCCGGATTGAATGGAGCTCAGTCTTCCCAGAGGAGACGGTTTGGTTCATCGGTGTTTCCTCCTCTGACCTGGAGATATCTCACTGGTCATCATTATGGAGATATACTGGTTCTAACGGATGTTAACTGTTTAACTGTTCTAATGGCTGTTAACTGTTTTAACGGCTGTTAACTGTTTTAACGGCTGCTAACGGCTGTTATCTGGAGTTAGCACTCGGACCACGGGACCTGACATGAAAAGGAGCGCTGGATGCTAGCAGCTCCCCTAGTGCACCAGACCGGTGTACTGAAACTTGAATTTCTCCCTTGGGGGATTAATAAAGTATTTTTGAATTTGAATATCATTGTTTCATCCAATGACTTAATTTAGCATCTTAAATGAAAAAAATAGAATAATAAATAAAATACTATAAATTATTTTCAAGATTCTGGTGGCTTGTTAAAAGAAATATACTGTATCTGTTTCTGTGTGTGCATTAACTTCATGTACTTAACATTAAAAGGTTCAACAGATTAAATAAATTGTTGGAAAAATATACATTCTTCATTAAAGGACACCCTTTTTCAGTTGTTTAGCATACTTGGAAATCACTCTGAGTGCAAATAATTGGAACAGTCAAAATAACAGTGCATGAGCTCAAATAGCAGAGGTCAATGAAAGCATGGCTGTGATTTTTGTCTGTAACTGTCGGAGTGTAAATAATAGTGTGTGTGAAATGTTTGTTTTTTTCTTGTTTTAGTCTACCAGTCCACTGCTATGGCTTCATCTCTTTCATTTATGCCAGACCCAGCTGAAGGTGGAGTGAGCTCAACATGGGCTCACATCAGCAGGTTGTCTACAGTCTCCCGCCATTTTCCAGCATGGTGCCAATCAACGCTTTACTCCCAGACTGCTGAGAGGATACCACCTCTGAAGAGACAGAAGAGGACCTGGTTTAATGGAAATATGGAGCACACGAAAGAAAAAAAGAGACAGAAATAGAGCAAGATAGGAACAAGACAGGAAAGCGGCGTCTTTTTGAGGATCTAAAATTTACCCCAGTACTGAAGTGTTTCTTGATCTTCTGCTCTTTCCCTGTCACATCACTGCCTTTGCCTGTGTTGAAGCCTTTGCCATGCAGTAAAATCTTTGATATTTCTGCAACCTTCTCAACATTAAGATTAACCACCACAACACTAACAGTCCAATGCAAATATAAGTAAGAATTTCAGTCAAGGTTCCTTTATAAAATCTACTTATGTCCTTGGTAAGTTTTAAGAATAATTCTACTGAATATTAAAGAGCCAGTCAAATTACACCTCTGTGGATATTAATCTTTTCTTTTCCTATAACAGATTCTGTACTTTCATATATTTCTCCAATTTATCATACTGTGGCCTTGCTGCCTAGCCCCTCCCCTTGCAAGCATTCTATTGATCCAAGCTATTGCAGTGATAAATGTAGTCTTTTACACAAAGACTAGAATTTACAAATGAGAGTAGAAATAGCTTTTGTATCTGTCCTTTCTATGCAGTTCAAGTCTGTGTCTCCCAAACTTATACCATTCAGTTTTTGTCCATGTATATAATCCATATGTAATGTAAATCAACTTTGAAGCATGTTCAATAAAGATTGAGATTACTATGTTTTTTTATTGACTTGAAAAGATTAGCTTTTAGAATCAATTCACTCTTATATCTGTGTCTTAAATATATATCTATCTCTAAAATACTGTTAAGTTTGCTGTTGGATCACAATGAGGCAATATGTGTTTTATCAAGGCATTTCACAATGCAAAGCATTGTTTAAATACAACCTAAACAATAAATAAATATGAAAATGTCACCAGAGCTACTATTGACTGCATCCAGCTGTTATTTATATATGCCTCTCCCCATCCAGCTGTTATCTATATATGCCTCTCCTCATCCAGCTGTTATCTATATATGCCTCTCCCCACCCAGCTGTTATATATATGCCTCTCCTCATCCAGCTGTTATCTATATATGCCTCTCCTCATCCAGCTATTATCTATATATGCCTCTCCTCATCCAGCTGTTATCTATATATGCCTCTCCCCATCCAGCTGTTATCTATATATGCCTCTCCTCATCCAGCTGTTATCTATATATGCCTCTCCCCATCCAGCTGTTATCTATATATGCCTCTCCTCATCCAGCTATTATCTATATATGCCTCTCCTCATCCAGCTGTTATCTATATATGCCTCTCCTCATCCAGCTGTTATCTATATATGCCTCTCCCCATCCAGCTGTTATCTATATATGCCTCTCCCCATCCAGCTGTTATCTATATGCCTCTCCCCATCCAGCTGTTATTATATATGCCTCATCTATATATGCTCTCCCCATCCAGCTGTTATCTATATATGCCTCTCCTCATCCAGCTGTTATCTATATATGCCTCTCCCCATCCAGCTGTTATCTATATATGCCTCTCCTCATCCAGCTGTTATCTATATATGCCTCTCCTCATCCAGCTGTTATCTATATATGCCTCTCCTCATCCAGCTGTTATCTATATATGCCTCTCCCCACCCAGCTGTTTTCTATATATGCCTCTCCCCATCCAGCTGTTTTCTATATATGCCTCTCCTCATCCAGCTGTTATCTATATGCTCCCCATCTATATATGCCTCTCCCATCCAGCTGTTATCTATATATGCCTCTCCCCATCCAGCTGTTTTCTATATATGCCTCTCCCCATCTAGCTGTTATCTATATATGCCTCTCCTCATCCAGCTGTTATCTATATATGCCTCTCCTCATCCAGCTGTTATCTATATATGCCTCTCCTCATCCAGCTGTTATCTCTATATGCCTCTCCTCATCCAGCTGTTATCTCTATATGCCTCTCCTCATCCAGCTGTTATCTATATATGCCTCTCCTCATCCAGCTGTTATCTCTATATGCCTCTCCTCATCCAGCTGTTATCTATATATGCCTCTCCCCATTCAGGCTGCGTCAGCAGCAGTTGATCTCAGATTCAGCACTTTACAAATTAGTGTTATCACACTTTGTTCATTCATTCTCAGCAGACTATAACTCAAAACTGAGAGGGGTAAGTAGCTTGATAAACAAAAGAATCCAATTCATTAATAAAACTATCATTGACTTAGACTTTTACGCTGAATTATACTCCAACCCAGGATATGATACCATCAACTCATTTTTCAGTAACATGGAACTCCCTCAACTTAAAGAACAAACTGACAAACTGGATCCATCATTTCCAGAAAATGAACTTTATACTGCCTTAAATCGCCAAGGCCTGATGGCTTCCCCGCTGAAGTCTACAAACATTTTTGGAATATTTTAGCTCCACTGTTCATCGGAGCAATAGCTGAAATAAAACAAAACTTTAAGTTTTCTTTGGCATATGAACACAGCAGTTATTTCACTTCTATCCAAACCCAACAAAAACCCAACATTTCCATCCAATTACCATCCCATCTCTTATAAATTTAGACTTGGGGACTGAAAAAGTCACCCATTACATAATCCTATGCCAACTCCCTAAAGGGAGTTGGCATAGGATTATGTAATGGGGAGCAGAAGATTGCATTAGTAGTTAGCAGAGGTTCCTATACCCGCAATTTACGGGTAGAGGCTAGTGGGTAGCAGCTAGCTGGAAGTGTACAATCGGGGCCTGTATGTGTTTAAAAAGCTGACAGCTGTGTCATTTGCTTTTAACTTGGATTAATAGTATTCTTGACCTGTATTTTTCTTTCATAACCTGAACTTGACTCAGACTGGATCTCTGGGAACCTGACAAAGGACAAAAATAGAACAAAAAAAAAAAGAGAAAATAGACACATAGGGAGTCAAATATAGAGGTGGAAATATTGGTTTAGACAAATGTTGGGCAAGACTTCAATAAAACAGGCAGAGTGAAAAAAAGAAGAGAAAATGACCTGCAAACTAGGAAATGGAAAAGAACAAAGACAGGAACAGTTATATTTGTTGTCCCTCTCCTCTGGCAGCCAGGACTGACCTGAGCAGAAGGCCTGGGATGCAACATTTGATCATTTCACACAGAGCTGCAGCCCACTAAAACAATGTTGAAGCAATCAGAGATAATTGCTCACTAATGGCTCCTTTCTAATTTCTAATTGGCTGGAGCACCATCTGTGTACACAAGCGTACTTGAATGCTCCCTACATACACAAACAGCTAACGACTGATGCACAGATCTAGAAATGAAAAATTATAAATCACTTATTATAAATATATTACAAATCAGACAAGTGGACTCTGAGTAAGCTCTGGCACCCAAAGGGGGCATTTACATTTAATCCTCCCACTGGTTTCTTTAGCATGAGCGCATTGATTTTTGCTTTCACAGCAGAGTAGATAACCATAGAATCACTTTTTGAATTAAATGGATCCTGGTTAACAGGAGTATAGGAGCAGTATCATTGATGATCCTGTTATTGCAGCCCTTCATGGATTTCCCTGTCAACTGCCTGCCCCCCTCCTCCCCCCTCTCCTACCATCATATCATCATATGTTATACCACGAGACCACTTCAGTCAAGGAAGAGCTTGTCACCACTGTTATCCCTGTGGCTCCTTTGCCGTGCATCCAGATTCCTTCCCTGCAGCTCTTCGTTATCAATCAGCATTAAAAAGAAAAAAAAATGACTCCCCAGGTAAAAATGAAATGGATATTACAAGGGGGAAAAAAATGCAGTTGTTGTCATGGAAACCACCTTTACCCAGGCAGGTTCTCCTCATTAGCTCACCTTGCAGGATTCGAACAGCTTGCTCACTTAATTGACAGATGCAGACATAGACAAGATGAGTAGTGGAAGTAAATCGGCTGCTTGTTTACACCCTGACTCTGTTTCCTGTTTACTGAGGACATCGTCCACACTACCACCTGTCCATTTCTGTCCTTTTCTTTTGTTTACAGTGATAACATAAAGTAAGAACAGGCCGAGAGAGGGACTTGACTCCAACAGGAAACAGTTGGATGGTTTGTTTGTGGTCAGAAACACACTTCCTCTGCTCTGTATGTATCAGACTTGGAGCAGTACACGACCAATGTGATCATCACGGGCCTGCGTTTTAAACCTCGCTCGTATGCACAGGCGGTTACAGCGGAGGTAGACGGGACCGCAGATGACAAACTGTCGGATTCGGTTGAACAACAAGTGTGTTACCTAGCGGCCTCTGGTTTCCAAACCGTAGTAAAGAGAACCGTTGCACCGTTCCGTTCCAGGCTCGTGACAGAGGGTAACACGCCAGTGAAAAGGAGGGAAAAGTCCGGTTTTCCTTGCTTTGAATGGCACTTTATTTAAGAACTGCACGGAACTTACAAGGTGATACAGCCTGTACTTCTTTTTGGCTCCTGTACGTCCACAGAGGATGCAAATGCAAATGTCATCAGGATGACACTCAGTACTAGTAATTATTCATCACCATTTGTTGATGGAAGATCATCTCATGCGACTGTGAATTGTGATAAAATAGAGCTGAAAACATTTAACTACACTGAGTTCAAACACCAGGACATGGATGACATTGATCTGGATTCTAACTTCTACTATGACATCATTGACAACTGCTGTTATTACTGTTAGATCCCCCAGGTGCGGTTCAGCCTCTGACTAGCAGAGTCTGTCACCAGGACCAGCTCACCGGGAAGTTGCGGTCTTGAGGGGGTTCACCTCACTAGAATTCCTCACCTTTTTTAAGCTGGTGACGAGGAGATTCGCCTAGCACTAACTGCATACTTTCATCCAGATACCGACCCTGCTCCCTCCAATAACTGACCTAAGAGCAATAGCCTGGTGGCTCAAAATCCAGCTATTGGTCACATTTGTTAACTGCAGCTCTCCTCTTGTGATCTGGACTCTTGTTACTGACTAGGTTAAGTTTTAGTGGCTTGGACAGCAAGCCCCAAGGATCTGTGACAATATTGGACTAGAGTAACCTGTAAGGACCTGTGTTGTTAAAGCAGAGTTACACCCAAATCTGTACAATTGTGGGGACAGTTTCAATATCAACCACAACATCTTGTGTTAAATTTATATATTAATTAAGCAGGTTAGCACAGTTAAGCAACAGCAATTATTGATTAAACATTGACTAAATATCGATTGAACACTGAAAAACAAACTAATTCTACTCTAAAATAAAGCTACGGTTTGTTCTTCTGTGTCAATCCAGGCCGTGGCTTGTAACTTCCAATTATTTCCATGGAATCCAGGCTGGTTGGAAGTACTGTGGCTTGTAATCCCAATTATAACCGTGATGTGGATGTACATGTACATGTACATGTATATGTACATACAGTATACATGTACACGCGTACGCAAAATCTACAAAGGTACACTCACTTTGACGATCTCTCCTCTGTCCATAGATGATGAGAGCAAGAGATGGGAGATGCAGGGATGCGTGTCAGCCAATCAGCGTACAGACAACCGACGGCACAGTAAGTGCCCATCATAGCAGCCAATCACAGGCCTCGATATTTGTTCATAGCAGCCAATTACAGGCCTCGATATTCCTTCATGGGGCCTCCTCTGTCAGCTCTTGTTGCTTCCTGAGACTCGTTCTTGATTCGCTTCAGCCTCGCGCGCCTGCGTTTGAATTTTTTTCAATTTTTCTTTGAATATTTTTTTTCCATGAATAGTTTTGAAACTTCCGTGATGTACTGAGACCGCGATTGCCTGAGACCGCAAGTGTGGGGGATTACTATATGTGTTTTGCATATCGGTATGTATGTGTATGTATATAGATTGGTGTGTATACATTGGGTATAAATTTTGTTTATTTTTTATTTCTTCTTTTTTGGGGAGAATATGTCCATTTAATATTTAGATTTATTTACAAGAGGTTCTATATGTTTCTAAATTATGGTTATGCAGATGTATCAGTGTTTATTGAATTATGCATTATTATATATTTTATTTTATACATATATGCATATTTATTTTCAGATACATAGATCATGATATTTTTAAAATTGTCTGTGCTTTAAAAGATTGTTTTGACATGTCTGGAATGAATAAATAAAATTTAAAAAAAAATAAATGTGTTAGCTGCAGAGCTTAGAACAACTCTACCATGAAACATGAACTGTCCCCCACCCCCAATGGACACTGGCTCTGCAGGCCAGTTCAGATATATATCCAGTGTTCACAGTCTTGCTCATCCTCTACTGATACCAGAAGGACAGAAAAAAGACAAACCAGGCAAATATCCACACCCTAAACTCAAAATGTTGCATTTATTCAACTTTTAAGCAGGGGTCTTAAAAGGTGGTTTTAGTTTTTTTTTTTTATTTAAGTCCTGTCAAAATGGCATTGCTTTCTGACTTATTGAGCTACCAGAGCATTTAGCTATGGGAACATTTCACAACAAGTATTAACAAAGGCCTGATAGGTGTTTTATATAAGTTAATAAAAAAATAAAAATAAAACAGAAAGACTATTCTTTTCAAAACATCATGCACTTACAGCTGCTTTAAATCCCATGTGTCGGTTTGAGGGCAACAGCAGGCAGAGAGTTTTGAACTAGCAACCTGATGGCCAATTTGAAAGAGCATTACCCTGAGAGACATATGGGTCCAGACCTCTTGGCAGAGGGTTCTGACAGAGAGCAAACATATGTAACCAGTGGGAATCAGCCCATCTGTCTCCGTCTTAGCTAGTGGGACAAACACACTCACACACACCAACACTCACACAGTTCCTGAGGAAAGTGAGACATGATTCTGTGTTGGCAGTGATAAACAAACTGCACAGTAAGGAAAACCAGTTATAAGATGAAGTGACCAATAGATCCAACACATGAGACCATCCCTTCCTCACTTGTTCTCCCATGGACTGATCTCCATTTGCTTTCAGCCTTCTTGCGGCAACAGGATTTGGGTTAATACCCACAGGGTCAGTTAACTAAACAAGGAAAATTATTTTTCTTAGACTTATCCATAGTAGCACAATTCCAGTTCATAAAAAAAAGTTGTGTAACCATTTAATGAAAAATAGGAGCTCATTCAACTCTTTGCATTCATGAGAGGGACGTCAACAAACTCCTTAAGAGACAGAACCCCCGAAAAGCAGCTGGACCGGATTCTATCTCCCCATCCTCCCTGAAGCACTGAGCTGATCAGCTGTCTCCAGTGTTCACAGACATTTTTAACACCACACTGGAGATCAGTCACGTTCCAGCCTGCTTCAAGACCTCAACCATCATCCCCGTCCCCAAGAAGCCAAGGACCACAGGACTTAATGACTTCAGACCCATCGCCCTGACCTCTGTGGTCATGAAGACCTTTGAGCGCCTTGTGCTCTCACACCTCAAAGCCATCACTGACCCTCTCCTGGACCCCCTGCAGTTCACCTACAGAGCCAACAGGTGTGTAGACGACGCTGTCAACTTGGCCCTCCACTTCATCCTCCAGCACCTGGACTCCTCAGGTACCTACGCCAGGATCCTGTTTGTGGATTTCAGCTCCGCCTTTAACACTATCATCCCTTCTCTGCTACAGGAGAAGCTCTGCCAGCTGAGGGTACCTGACTCCACCTGCAGGTGGATCACAGACTTCCTGTCTGACAGGAAACAGTATGTGAAGCTGGGAAAACACATCTGGAACTCACGGACCATCAGTACTGGAATCCCCCCAGGGCTGTGGTCTTTCTCCTCTGGTCTTCTCCCTGTACACTAACAGCTGCACCTCCAGTCACCAGTCCGTCAAGCTCCTGAAGTTTGCAGATGACACCACCCTCATCGGACTCATCTCTGATGGTGACGAGTCCGCCTACAGGTGGGAGGTTGACCACCTGGTGACCTGGTGCAGCAGCAGAAACAGCCTTGAGCTCAACGCTCTAAAGACAGTGGAGATGGTTGTGGACTACAGGAAGAACTCAGCCCCCCCCCTGCCCCCATCACCCTCTGTGACTCCACTATTGACACTATGGAGTCTTTCTGCTTCCTGGGAACTGTCATCTCCCAGGACCTTCAGTGGGAGCTGAACATCAGCTCCCTCATCCAGAAAGCACAGCAGAGGATGTATCTTCCTGAGGCAGCTGCAGAAATTCAGTCTGCTGAAGACAATGATGGTGCAGTTCTACACAGCCATCATTGAGTCCATCCTCACCTCCTCCATCACCATCTGGTCTGCTGCTGCCACCACCAAGAAAAAGAGACCTGGACCTGAACTCCTCCAGGACCCTGAGACCTGGACCTGGACTCCGCCAGGACCCTGAGACCTGGACCTGGACTCCTCCAGGACCCTGAGGCCTGGACCTTGACTCCTCCAGGACCCCGAGACCTGGACTCCTCCAGGACCCCGAGACCTGGACCTGGACGACCTGGACCTGGACTCCTCCAGAACCCTGAGGCCTGGACCCGGACTCCTCCAGGACCCTGAGGCCTGGACCTGGACTCCTCCAGGACCCTGAGACCTGGACCTGGACTCCTCCAGGACCCTGAGGCCTGGACCTGGACTCCTCCAGGACCCTGAGACCTGGACCTGGACTCCTCCAGGACCCTGAGACCTGGACCTGGACTCCTCCAGGACCCTGAGGCCTGGACCTGGACTCCTCCAGGACCCTAAAATGCACATAACACATAACGACATTAATAGCAATCATTGAGCAGCAGCATTTTACTTACCTCCCAAAGAAACAGCAGTCTGTCAGCTCGAATCAAAACAGTCCCTCAGAAAATATTGTCCGTATGCCGGTGGCATACGCATCCAGAGCACTCACGAGCACAGAGGTACGCTCAGGTGGAGAAGGAAGCGTGGCCCTGACCTGGGCATGTGAAAGGTTCAGCAACTTCATCATCGGTCTTCACTTCGAGCTGGAGACTGACCACAAACCCCTCGTGAGCCTGCTGGGTGGACAGGTACTGGACACACCCCCTCCTAGACTACAGAGATTCAGGATGAGACTCATGAGGTACGGGTACACCATCACACATGTTCCAGGGAAGAGCCTCACGACTCCCGTGCTCCGCTGAAATCAGGTGGAGTCACAGACGGTGACGGCCTGATGTAAGAGACTAACATTTATGTGGACTATGTGCTGTCAAACCTGCCAGCGAGCGAGGCCTACCTGTCAGAGCTGAGCAAACAGCTGAGCGCAGACAGCACCTGTTCTGAGGTGACGAGACACTGTGCGGAGGGCTGGCCAGATCGCAGCATACTGGACTCACTAGTGAGACCCTACTGGGCTGAAAGAGCCGTACTGAGCACACACAATGGACTGTTATTGCGGGGGACTAGACTAGTAATTCCCTCAGCGATGAGGAACAGTGTGCTAGAGAAGTTACACATGGGGCACCAGGGGGTAGTCAAGTGTCGCGAGCGGGCCAAACAATCAGTGTGGTAACCAGGACTCAGTACCAGATAGAACTGGTGCTGAAATGTGCTGCGTGTGTTAAAGAACGAAGCCTCATATGCCTACAGAGCTGCCGGACAGACCAAGGCAGAAGGTAGGGGCCGACCTGTTTATGCTAAAGAACTCTGAGTACTTACTAGTTGCGGACTATTTCTCTAGGTTCATAGAAATTGCACAGCTGAGCCCGACTAGGTGTGCTGATGTCATTGTGCACCTTAAATCCATGTTTGCCAGGCATGGCATACCAGAGACTCTAGTTTCAGACAATGGGCCACAGTTTTGAGGTGCCCAAATGTCAGGCGTTTGCAGCAGAGTACGAGTTTGAGCATGTGACGAGCAGCCCGAGATATCCCCAGAGCAACGGCGAGGCCGAGCACGCGTTCTAAACCATCAAAAATCTGCTGAAGAAAGTGTCCGATCCCTACCGTGCACTGCTAGCCTACAGAAGCACTCCCCTGAGCAACGGCTTCAGTCCGGCCCAGCTGCGCACCACGGTGCCTTCGTTTCCTGCAGTGCTTGAGCCAGCCATCCCAGATCTACGAGCAGTACAGAACAAGGAGAGAGAGAAGAGGTGGACAGACGTGAACAACTACAACCACAGACACAGGGCGAGAAATCTCCCTCACCTGTCGCCAGGAGATCCTGTGTGGGTCACGGACACCAAAACTCAAGGTACTGTCACATCCACGAACGAGACTCCCAGATCCTACATGGTCAGAGGGCCTCAGGGCACCATCAGGAGGAATCGTCGCCACCTTGTGCCCACGGACAAGGACAACAGCGACACGGCACAGGGACAAGCAGCCCAGGCAGACCTGCAGGACACTGTCCATGACACTGTTGCTGTGTCCACTGAGGGGTCTCAAGGCTCCCCTCCAGTTATCAGAACCAGGTCAGGCAGACCAAAAAGACTGGACTTGTGAAGTTTGTGAAACTGTGTAACTGTGTGGAAAAAAAAAAGAGAAAGTTGTACTATGTGATGTTGATGAACAAAGTAATGTGAAAAGGAAAAAAAATAAGGGAAAAAATGGAAATGTGTACACGGTTACATGTGTAAGGAATGTTCAATGACCTGATGTTGTAGCAGGAGAAAAGTTTAATGAATCACAAAAAAAAAAGAACCCAACACGGCAGGTCACATAAATAAGAAGGCATTAAGACATTTATAAATAACTAAAAGAACCTTAAAATCAATCCTGAAACACACAGAGAGCCAATGCAGTGATTTTAAAACAGGTGTAATATGTTCCCGCCCTCTGGTCCTCATCAGAACACGTGCAGATGAGTTCTGGAAGTAATTATAAGCTTGAAATCGATTTTTTAGGAAGACCAGAGAGCAGGGCATTACAATAATCTATTCTACTGGAGATAAAAGCATCAACACCTCTGTGCTGGCAAGAGAGAGAAATTGGCGACTCTGGCGATGTTTTTAAGATGATAAAATCCTGTTTTTGTAATATTTCTAATATGTGGAATAAAATCCAGATCAGAGTCAAGATGAACACCTCAGGTTTATCACACAATAAGAAGGTTTAAAATTATGTAGTTTTGATCAAAATATCTCTCTCTTGTTTTCAGGATTTTCATTATGCATATGGAAAAGTGTGTGACTTAAAGGCTTTTCTACCTCTTGGGTAATTTCCTTTTTTTCCATTGTTTCTCTATGTATTATTTAACATTATTACTGATAGTTAAGAATAAATTTTTCACAATTTTTCACACTCACAGTGCCCCCCCCACACACACACACATACACACACATCTACAGCTGTCACACTCATATTATTATTTATTCATTTATCTAAATACCTCCACAACCCTCCACCCATAACTGCATACCTGTGTATGCTTGCTGCTGTAAATTGCTGCTGTACATAGTGCTGTTTACAATTTTTTTTTCTACTGTATATATTTGTTCTGTATATATCTTGTTCCTCTTCTTTATATATATATTGTTTATATATTGTTTATTTTTGTCTTTCTGTAAATTGAGCTGTGGGAACGCACAAATTTCCCCGTCGTGGGATCAATAAAGTGCTATCTTATCTTATCTTATCTTATCTCGAATATTTGCTCAGGGGTCATGCTCTGGGTATCTAAAAAGCTCCTTGAAACTATTGTATTGTAATAGATGCTATACAGATAAAATTGAATTGAACTGAACTGGACTGAACTGAACTTAATTGAATTGAATAACATTGAGGGCAGTAATTAATCTTCCTAGGAATCCTAATAAATTCACCCGAAGGTCCGACCATGCAATGCTCAAATTTGCAGAGTTACATCTCAACAAATCACAAGAATAACAAAACATTTCCTTTTGGTCAAACAAGACCAAAATCGAGATGTTTGATTATAATGGACAGTTTCACATTTGATGAAAATCAAACAACTCATATCAACACAAGCATCTAATACCAACTGTCAAACATGGTGGTGGACTGGTAATGCTCTGGGCCTATTTTGAAGCCACAAGACGAGTGTTTTTTTACAGATTAATTTATTGATTATTTTGTGGCACTCATTCCCATACACAAGCATGAAGTGAGAGCACCTTCATTTCACACATACATCTATCTTCTGATGCAGTAACTGAAGTAATCATTTTCTATTTGCACACTTTCAAAGAGCATTGTGCACTCTAAATGCATGGACTGTACACATCTCACCTTTTATGACTCCTGCCTGTGCAATGACTACAGGGCAGTACATGTGTGATAGGGCATTCCTCTAATTGTTTCTTATCCCTGCCAGCCTGCTTGACCTCTGGACTTCTCACCAGTAGGGACCATTTCATTATTAGACAGCGAGACAAGTGGTGAGAAGGGAACTACAGTACACCTGATCTGAGGAAATAGTCCTTCCAGGAATCTCTGCAAGCGTACTTGTTCCTCTCATGCGCAGCAATTGTGAAATAACCAAAGATGACAAGCACTTATCAAACTGCCACTTACCTTCCTCACTCTCCGACACGTTTCATAATCTAATACTAATAATTACGTGACTGTCTAATCTTGGGTTTTTTCAAGGTCAGGCATTCCCTGTTTGCTACACTGAGAATTATTTTTGAAAATACAGTGGTAATTGTTGGCAAGAGCTCCACTCTTATTAGATACGTACCTGAGCATCAAAGAGCAGAGTGAGAAGAAAATCTAATTATCGCCCTCTTCTCACCAATCCTTCTGCAACATCAATACTCCATTATAGCACCTCGTCCCCGGGGCGCAAAGAAACTCTGACTCCCACGCATGTGCAGTGAGCATGTGCACGTATGAACACAGCTGCAATGCATAAAGTTCATTAAAAGTTGCTTGTTCTGTACAATGTACTGCTGCATGGCATGACAGCCCAAATCAGTTTAGAAGTACTTCTTCTTGTTTTTCAATGAAAATAACCTCTGCTAACTTTGTTTGCTACCTGATATACACCAGGGTATCATATTCTGTAAGATTTTTTATTACAAATCTGGGCTTTAACTGAGGATTTTGCTTTACTGAGAAAGCAGGTGTGGGGGTGATAACATTTCATGCCACTCTCCCGGCCAGATGGAGCTTCACGTGGAACAGCAGTTTTTCATAACTGTTTCCTGTATAAAACGTTTCTCCCTGAAATGATAGTCACACAGGATTAAAGTTTGTGTTACTAAAGTACTAGTACTCTTTAGTACTAAGTACTAAAGAGGGCATATTTTGAAAAGAAAAAAAAGTTGTTTTGTAAACATGTTTCTCGTGGCGATCGACCGGTCCATCTTTTGTTCCCACCCTCACCTATGCTCACGAACTGTGGGTAGCGACCGGAAGAATAAGATACAAATGGCTGAAAGGAGTTTCCTCCCTCAAAGATAGGATGAGATGTTCAGTCATTTGGCAGAGACTCAAGGCAGAACCATCTAGAGGAGCCAGTTGAGGTGGTTCGGGCATCTGGTTAGGATGCCCCCTGGACGCCTCCTGGAGAGGTCTTTTGGGTATGTCCAACTGGGAGAAGACCACAAGGCAGACCCAGAACACGCTGGAAACACGATGGCCCTGATCATACACTTCCCGCTAAGCTGCTACCCACTAGCCGCTACGGCTTGCGGGTTTAGGAACCTCCACTAACCACTAATGCAATCTTCTGCTCCCTAAAGCCGCTACCCATTACGCCGACTCCCTTATTCACATTGTAGGTGTGGCAATGGGCGTGTCTTTTATCCTTTTCACAAACTCGGTATCTTACGATCGCCGGGTGATGTGTGGTTTGACCACCCGCTACCCGCAACCCGCATGTTGGCGCGCACATGGCATCAATGCGCGTCCACCTGGTCACATATGGATGTGCACAAACAGCTCCACCTCTCGAATTAACTCTTGTATAAAAAGCGTGATTTGGCCTCAGTTGAACCCCTGCGAAAATACCAGAGATCGTCTTAAACGGCTTGTGCACCAGTTAAACAATAGACAACTAGAGCGTGTTGGCTGGGAGGACACCGACTATCTGGGACTTTCAGGTAGCCGATAGGAATTGACCTTTTGGTAAGCACCGCCCCCTTCCTAGTTACTGTTGCTAGGTTGGACAAACTTGCTGCTATTTTTCCAATGTGTATCATCAGTATTTATATTATACTATAATAACACCGTGGTGAAATATTGCTGCTGGGGACCTGCAAGCAGTGACTCGAGGTGTCCAGAACGTTTGGAGGGACATTTTTATTTCCTTTACCAAGATAAAACAAACGCTGGAAAAATGCAGGCAGTAGGTTCAATTGTGTCCGTCCATACAATCAACTGAATGTGGGGAAAGTTACAAAACACACCATACATTTATTCCAAGGTAAGTTTACTTTGTTAATTAGATGATTGATTTAACCACTGTTTAGTAAAAATAATAATATGATTTAGCAGCAGGGAGGGTGATGAGTAAAAACGTCTCTCTGTTAGCATTAGCATTAGCTCTGGTCCATAGTGTCGATGACTTCTCCAGTATGGACCAGAGCTTGCTAGCCACCTATAAGCCTGCCTTCGTTGTCTATAAATATATAGGGCCCTGGATATTTATTTTGTTAGGTATAAGGTGAGGCTTGTGATGTTAACGTCACTTTATTAATTATATTAATACAATGCTGCGACTGTCTGATGCTAACATAGCTCTGGTGTGGGATAGACCTAGTGGCTAGCGGATAGTGGCTTTAGGAGATCTGGCGGAAGATCGGGCCCAATATTGCTCGACTGGGCTAGTGCTCTCTTGGAGGAGCTGGGGGGGGGGGGCAGCTGGTGGGAGGGAGGTCTGGGCCTCTCTGCTTGGGCGGCTGCCCCCACGACCAGCCCATAGAGTCAGCAGAAGATCATGGATGGATGGATGTTTTTGTGTCTTTTTCTAATGCAAAATAAAAGTCTTTCCCTTTGTTTACTGCTCACTTTGTTTGGCACCACAAGTCTGAAAATACAGTATGTCCTTTAGTGAGCCATTTAAATATGCCAGGCATGGTTGAAAACTAATCTTTTGTACTATTTTCCTGTATCATTTTTATTGAAAAATTTCATAAAGTCCTCAGGAAATTGTGACACTCAACCCTAACCCTAACCCTAACCCCGAACCCTAACCCCTAACCCCTAACCCTAACACTCAACCCTAACCCTAACCTAAACTTGATCTTTGATGAAGATTTTATTGTGGTGACTTTCAAGGTCATTGATCAGCACATTGATATCTGAATGCTTTGAAGACCTCGCTGGAGCTGGGGTAGATGTAAACTGAGGACCAGGCTGCCGGACCAGCAGGAACCATGTGTCTATGTGAGCCCCCCTAGAAAAGTTCTGGTAACAGCCTTTCAAGAACATCTCAGAGCTCGTGTTAGCTTCTACGTGATACAGCAATGAGTTTTGGTATGTAAGTTTGTGCTTTGGTCAGATGATGCTTCAGATAAACGGAACCTTGTTTGGGTGCATGAGATGGTGAAAAAAATGATCATGTTGATATTCTGAAGAATAATGTGAAAAAAATCTGCTCCCAGTCTAGCTTGAGATAAAAAATTTTTTGAAGGAAACCATAATCCGTATCCAAGTATGATCATCTCAAAGCTCAACTCAAAGTCCTTTTGAGAATCTGCAGAAGAAGCTCATGATCCACGTTCAGAACCACACAATCTGGGAGAGCTGGAACAGCAATGCCGACCACTGTTTGGCTTAATGGTTTCTCCCAGTAGGGGACGTTTTACTCGCCACTGCTTCTTACCATTTTTTTTTCTTAGGGGCCATGCTCTGGTCATTAGAAAAACACCTAGAGATAATTTATATTGTAATAGACACGATACAAATAAAGTTGAATTGAAATGAACTGAGCCAAGATCCCACAAGACACATATGCTAACTTATTGAGGAACTTCCAAAAAACTTTGTTCCCAGTTGTCACAAAGGCTACACCACTGGTTATTAGCTGGCAGAGGGCTTATATGTTTGACCATAATATGTTTTTTTCTGGTTTCAATTGAACACATCAGTAAAATGTATTTAAAATGCTGAACTGAGGTTTGTTTTTGTTCTCTGGAAACCAAATAAACTATAAACATCTTGGTTATTTTCATGGGTTAATGGATTTGTTTTATTTTATAAGGGAGGTCAGCTGTAAATGACATCACATGTTGTTAAATGTTACACCGGTCCACTGATCCCAGGTCTGTTCTACTTAGTTCCAGTGAAAGGAACTCTGAATGCTTCAGCAGACCAAGACATTCTGGATAAATCCATGATCCCAACTTTGTGGGACCAGTTTGGAGCTGGTCCCTTCCTCTTCAACATGACTGTGCACCAGTGCACAAAGAAAGGACCATGAAGACATGGATGGAAGAGTCTGGTGGATGAACTTGACTGGCCTGGACAAAGTCCTGACCTCAACCTGATAGAAGACCTTTGGGCTGAATCAGAGCAGAACCAGAACCAGAACCTTCTGGTCCAACATCAGTGTTTGACCCCACTAATGTTCTTCTGGAAAACAAAATCCCCATAAACACACTCCTAAACCTGGTGGACAGCCTTCCCAGAAGAGTTGAAGCTGTCCTAGCTGTAAAGATGGAGCCACGTCATATTGATTAGGAATAGGAGGAGCTAAAGCTCAGATGGGAGTCAAGGCAGGTGAGGAAATACTTTTGGGAATATCATGTATATACCATCAGACTGATCCCCAGGCCATGTCCTTGGGCCGGACTCTGAGTGTCATATTTCCATTATTGCCCCAACTATGCTGTTCTCAAGCCCAGATAAATGGGGAGGGTTGTATCAGCCAGGGCATGTGACATTAAAAAAAGAAAAGGCCAGATTAATTTGTGTACACAATGAACAACTGTGGCAACTTCTCAAAAGGAAAATGCCAAATGAAATGTTTTACTGATAAGCACCAGAATTGAGAGGTGGTATCATATCAATACCAGTGATTACAAAATCCAAACTCCCCTTTACCCAGCCCTGGATGATCCATGGACTGAAGTTCCAGGTTCACAGCCCTCTCTCAGAGTTATGGTCCGTTACGTTCCCATTACAAGTAAGAAGCTGCACTCATAACTTCAAACTGAGAACATATGGTCACGGATGAGCTTTTTTAAAAAGAAAAAAAACATTTATGAATTATGCATGTGGATCTGGGTAAGTGTAATCAAACTAATGAAACCATCAGCAAAAGAGTAAAATGAAAGACTCTAATATGTCAAATATTCCAACAAAAATTGGACTCACAGAATGAGGCATTAAATGTACATTTTATATGTTATTTGAACATTAATTAAAGTTAAGAATGACGTGGTTTTAATCTGAATCCAGTCTTATTTTATATCTCGCTGCAGCAATTATAGTTTAAGACACCACAGAGGAGAAAGAAATGAATCAGTCGATAAACCTTTCAAACCTGTCCTCATTGTCCTACCACACGCAGTTTCCCAGTCATCTGATGTCAAAAATGAAAAAAAAGAAATTGCGAGCAAATGCTCGAGGCTTTAGGAAGAGTGGAAGCAGGTTGGTTTGGAGTCTGCAGAACTCAAGCAGAACTACCACAAGGAGGTTGTTTTTCTCTGACAAAGACACACAAGGACGGAGAAAGAGATCAACCAGGAGACGAGTGGAGGGAGGGCTGCACACCTGAATGAGGCAGGTGAGATGGAGAGGAGGAGGGGAAGCAGAGTGATGATTCTGTGTTGGAGATGACATGTGGAGGAGACAGAGGTTTGCGTCGGGAGGACATATTGAATGCAGGTCCATTAGTGTGTGTAATGGTGCTGAAAGACCACTTCCTGGGCCACTGACCGGGATGCTGGTGGGAGTTGAACAGTCCCTGTCACAAACTGAGCTATTAAAGACAAACACAGCACATCCAGCTGCTTTTACGCAGCTCTGTTAGTGCATGTTGAGCCAAGCCTTTGTTCCTGTTTACTGGACTCTGTAAAGCCAACTCATTTATCCTCAGCGCTAGTAATTAGATTCCATAACTAACTCAATAACGACCGTGATCATGATTAGATAAATACAAAATAGGAAAACTGGTTAAGAAAGAAAACATAAAAACTAATGTAGGGGATAATTATTGTTGCAAGGTTACACAAGTGCCCAGATTCTTTTTTTATTGCAACAATAGAGCAGTGATTTTCAACCCTGGTCCTCGAGGCACCTATCCAACAGGTTTTAGAGGTTTCCCAGCTTCAACACACCTGATTTTAATTAATGGTCATTATCAGGTTGTCCTCAAAGTCTGCACAAGTCTGTTGATGACACAGCCACTTGTATCACGGTGTGAAGAAGAAGGGGAAACATCTAAAACCTGCTGGATAGTGTGCCTCGAGGACCAGGGTTGAAAATCACTGCAATAGAGGATGTGATATTTTTTTTCAATTTAGATTCAGTCTATAATTGAGTCTTTTTTTTTCCAAATAAACTGTTATTTTAATCAAAATTTGACCTTAAAATCTTTTTAAACCAAAGCATTCAGAATAACATCAAAAAGCTTTATCAGACAGTACAGGTCCTAATTAGATTATAAGTACAGTGGGCACCAGTTTTACTTACTTTTGGACACCATAGCTTCCTATGGTGTATGGTTCCTATGGTCTTGGCTTTATTGCTTCTCTAAACTCCTTCCTCTCTGAATCTTCTCTGTGATTGGCCCACTAGAGCTTTAATCGGGAGCGGTGTTCACTAGGGTCAGTGTGAACTCTAATGCAGACCCAAACATCTGTACCGAGACCGGTCTGAAGAGCTGGACTCAGTATGGCAAACGTCACTGCTCATACTGAACTTTCTGACAGCAGCAGAAGACACTCATGACAGTTGCAATCCTCTTCCAGTTAGAGAAGTAGAGTCAGGAAAGCCCAGACTATTAAATAATTGACAGAAAATTCCAATTCTTTGAACTTGGAGCCTTTATTGGTCCCTCTGAACAAACAAAAAAAAAGAAAATTTGAAATATCATTTTCCAAATATGAGTTTTAATTTGTATCATATTTGATACATCGGGTCACAGTGACAGACAGACAAAACATAATAAAACAAACAAAATTCTAACAGATTTGTAATTCCAAACATAAAAAGTGCTGCCATAATGCAGTAATGAGAAAACCCATCAATGGAACTGGCAGGTTGGAAGTCTGTATAACATTACATTTCAGTTTTTTTTATTCATTTTGTGGTTAACAACTTCTTTATTTTGCACGGTGGTAGGCTTGAAAACAGTTCCTGTCCTTGTTCAGGCAGAGATGCACTCTGGGTAAAGTGGCCTGTGCAGTGCATGTTGGGAAATGATCCAGGCCACTATACTAACCCCATGTGCATGTACATACCCATAATCTGCTTGATTTCTTGAGCATTTGTGTTCACTGACTTTCCATTTTTCTGCACACTGTACAAGTTTGTTGCTTCTGTAATTTCCCAAAGCATTTCATTAGTCAACAAATCTTGGCGATACATGTATGGTGCCCAGTCAAGCCTCTCTTCAGAGTCTTCCTCAACTGTTACAGAACCCGAGCTCGTGGCTGGACCCAAAAAGCAGGAGATGTCAGAGCAGATGAACAAAAACTCTTTATTGTTGATGTTTCAGGAAAAAAAAAAGGAATGTTTTTCTTACCTTAACCTTTTCAAACTTGTCAAAGTTCTTCTTCAAAAATCACCTGTGTTGAACCCTCGAGTCGTGGCAATCTTGTAGCGTCACTGGAAGGCCCGCTAATGAGTGAATTACTGCCCCCTGTTGGATTATCTGGGCACTGCATGGATCTGATTGTATACATCGGAGTTTTCAGAGAAAAAAAAAAGTCACACTACCCATGTATCAGATATGATATGTTTGTCGTTATATTAGGAACTGAGTCAACGTGTTGACAAAGGACTAGTCCTTAAACGCCTCTCTTTCTACATTACTACGTTGCTCTTTTCAGTGAAATGCTAAAACAGTGTGTTTTCAGAGTCAAATGGTTTTCTGTCTAAAAGACAACATAACATCTAATGTAGGGGATAATTATTGTTATACGGTTACTCAAGTGCCCAGATTAATTTTTTTCACTGCAACAATAGAGGATATTGTGATATTTTTTCAATTCAGATTCAGTCTATAATTGAGTCTTTTTTTTTTTAATAATTAGTTATGGTCATCAAAATGTGACCTTGTTACTTTTATTGCTACAAATGAACAGGAAAAAAAAATCTTCTATTTCTCTCTATTTCTGTCTCTTGTGTGTTGCTCAGCCCACAGGATAGTAGAGGGAACAGACTTTGCATCATAAAAGCACTCACTTTGTTGATGAAAAAGAGAGAATCACTGTTAAAAGTCAAATGTGCCTGAGTGATAATTAGGTGTTTGTCAGTCTGAGGAGCTGTACATTGAAAAAATAAATCTTGAAACAAACCGCAGCTCCACAACACTGCTGACACATTTTTTGATTGAAGTCACAGGTAAATTAACAAGCTCATCTGGTCAAAATAGTTCAATTTTTTTTCTTTTGCTGGGATGCCTGCTCAAGGTTTCTTCCGCTTAAAGTGGAGTTTTTTCTTGCCACTGTTTTGGGTTAAAGGATTTTTTTTTTTACTTCTGTGGGAGTTTTTAACCTTGCCATTTTCCTTGATTTGGATTTAATATTATTTTCCAAAAGCCACAAATGCAGTGCATTACAAATGGGGGCTTCACGTACCGGATACCACCATTTTTGCTGTGCTCAGGTAGACTCTCTTATTATGACTTTAGATTAATTTTGATCATCCATTATCCATTATCCATTATTTATTATTCATTTAGTCCTATGCTGAGTCACAGAGATCTCCTGAAGCCTATCCCAGCAGGGGTACCACCTTCATTTTGATCACAACTGGCCAAACATTTTTCATGTTTGGCATTTTAAATGTTTTAAATGTAGTCAGAGCTGAAACAAAGTAGTAAAAGTCCAATGTTGACCTGTATGGTTATAGACCTGCGTGGTCTGAGATGTACTTTTTTGTATTCTTCTGATTATCTTCTGATTACCTTGGGCTAAATTTGCTGGCAAGTTAAGATTGGAAAGTGTCTTGAAATGTTTTCTTGTGAATAATCTTTCTCACTGCAGAACGGTGAACTCCAAATATTTTGGTTTCCTAATGTTTCCAGATTGATGTGTGTCTATTAACTCTGCCCTCTTGGCGTTACAGCGCAGGATAACAGTGTTGCCCAAATGATCTCTTTTTTAGTTTGCTTTATTTTTGTTAAATACACAATGACAAGTTTACAAAGTTACACTCTTGTTCATCTGAGTTTGCATTTTCCTAATACTAAAAACAATTAGAATCATATGATTTTTTTTTTCTTTACACAAAATACTCATGGTATTTGAAATACTTTTCATCATATGCAGGAGTGTATCTGTTAAATGTTCCAGAATTGTTCATATTCATGGGATTTTAACCAATTCAGACTCTTGATAGCTTAGAGCTTAGTTATGGACTTAAGACCATTGTAAATTATGGCAGCAGGAAGACGATACTGATCAATAGGGGTTTTAAGCGCTACAAGTCCGAGCTTCACTGAATATTGATTTGGCTGCATGTCTTGTTGATGGTGCATGAAATTCACTCTTACATGGTCTTAAACCCTCCAGACATTTTCCTCTGATCCCCTCAGATCTGAGGATAAACAAAGAAAAATGTTCTTCAAAATCAAAACGTATGCTTATGGATGGAAAACGTTGTATTTTGCTGAAATAGCCAGTAAAGTCAAACTGGTTCAGATTAACCAGTTATAGGAGCCTGGTCTGGCTGAGCCTGGCCAGGTTGGATGTCTATCCATTTTTTGTTTCTTCTGTATCCCATGGAACTATCTCTGAAAATCAAATCCAGAGAAAGCAGACCAGTTCTTTTTTTATCAAGAGGAACAGTTTGAATGGATGTCCAGGCTAATAGGAATCTGAACATTAATAGTCTGATAGTCTGACATATAAAACTGATAAATCAAAACTACATTCACACTTGTCCATTTTTGCTTTAAAACAGCATTTAATTTTAAAGCAGATTTTATAGCAGATTTTGAAAACATTTTAAAAGAAAGCATCATTAGCATTTCAGCTTGGTGTCATGTTTCACAGTTGTAAATGTGCGTCACAGAGCCGCTGATGCTGACTGGCCAGAACTGAACCAGTAAAACAGACTGGGAACCTGAGCTGTTGTTGCAGACTGCTCTTATTTACCTTCCCTTTCCTCCTCTCTCCTACCCTTTCCTCCTCCCTCCTTCCCTTTCCTCCTCCCTCCTTCCCTTTCCTCCTCCCTTCCTCCTCCTCCTCCAGTGCATTGATATTTGATGGACGTATTAGGCAGCCAATGAAAGTAATGATGATCACTATGTTGATTGGTCAGAGTTTTTCTCTGATTATACCCTCTAGACTGGACCAAAACGTTTCGTTTTTTTTGCAAATATTTTATTTCAGTGGGTGCAATGGGAATGTGAAAAGGTTTTCAGGCAATATTGTAAAAAGTGCTGCAAAAAAAGATCACCTACCCCACCTTTAACTTAATTTTCTTGGGATCTTACTCTCAATCTCTGAAAAGCACCTAGAGACATCGTTTTGTAGTAGATGCTATGCAAATTGAATTGAACTGAATTGAACTAATTGAATAAATCGGATGTGACTGTAGTAATTGTGGACATGTTTTTCTGCAGCGCAGGAAAAGAGCCCTGGGGGGCCAAGTTCAGCCACAGTGACATAATTAGCTGAAAATTGATATATACTGTATTTGCCTAATACTAAGAGCCACTCTTGTCTTATTTTTACACCAAAATACAGAGTATTAGAAGAGGGAGTACTAACTTCTCTACATTATTTTACACCATTATTTTAAGTGCCCATATTCTCTGTGTTAGAGCAGTGAGTGGATGAAATCAGGCAATAGAAGACTTAATTCTTAATTTTGCTATTCATGAAGACAGAGTCAAGAACGATGAGGCTGCCTATTGAGAGTTATATCATATTAAGGAAGGTAATAAAACCTCCTGCAACAATTCCCAACTCCTCCTGGGCAATGCCAAAGACTTTGTGTGCCACATGAGATTTCTATATAATTTGTTAATTTAATCTTATAACAGGCAATAGAGACCAGATGCCCAAACCATCTCAACTACTGGCTGCAGTAAGAGATTTTTTTTCTAAATGTCTGCTGGCCTTCAGAAGAGGAAACCTGGTTGCTCATTCATTCAGTTATCACCTGAAGGTCTGAAGGAAAAGTGAATTTCAGAACTTTGATTTTGTTCTTTCTCCTAAAAAGGACAATGTCATGTGGTGCTAAAAGATGAAAATTGTTTCTTAGTTTCCCCATAACTGGTCAAACTGCTCTTTACACCAGGACAATAAATAAATAAATAAATAAAGTCCTGTTGTCTGCCTAGGAAGCAGCCATCAGGTGCCAAACAATGCAGAAGAGCAAAACAGTGACACCAAATCCTGTATAGGGTGAATATACGTCTCTTTTTCTTGGAATAGTAGCCAGGTTTTGGGGTTTTAGTTGCCTATATTTAAATTGCAAATTGCTTTAAATTGCAAGAATGTTTTTTGTTTGCTTTGAATTGGGTTTGCATTATGTAGCCCACATATGACATCAGTAATTGGTGCCTTACCTGCACCAGAGAGAGGTGACAATGCTCTCAGTTTAAAGAAAAGGAGGAATAAAGTTATTCTGTTCTAAAGCAATGCTAATAGCTAATCTAGATTAAATTAGAGATTAGATTAGATTAGATGTATTTTATTCATCCCCGAAGGAGGGAATTCAAAATCTCATCAGCTCATCAATAACACAATTAATAACAAATTAAACAGAATGGAAAAATTAAAAAGAAGAATTAAAAAGTCTAATTGCTGCAGGAACAAAAGACTTCCTAAATCTCTCTGTCCTGCATCGAAGAGAGACAAAGAAGTGAGAGATGGTCCAGATTGTTCAGGATGGCCTCAACAGTCCTCATTATACAGTGATCCCTTGCAACTTCGCGGTTTAAGTTCAGCGGTTTTAGTTATTCACGGATTTTTCAGAAATATGAAATATAATTTTAAAAAATGTAAAAAAAAAAAATCACTCAAACATCACAGGATGTTCTGTTCGTTCTCTCACAGTGAAGAAATGTTGTGAGCCAGCCTGGCCCCTTTAAGAAGGTGGATAGCCTTATGGGTAATGGTGTGGCCTTATGGGTAATGTAGTGTGTGTATCGTGGGACAGCAGAATGAAAATGGGGTTAGATGAAAAGTGTAGTGAGCATCAACAGCAGTCCAGCGTGTATAGATTTACATTCTCTGTTAACCGACAGGAGCCCAACAATACAACCTGTGTGATGTTACAAGTTCCTGCAGTGCCAGAATAAAGTTCCCGTTCCATGCAGAGAAAACCGGACTTTTTCTTTTATTGTTGTTAGCGTGTTAGCCGCTAATTAGGAGCCAAAAATAGCACAATAGCAGCGGTTTGTTTACTACGGTTCAGAGACCAGAGGCTGTGAAGGAAACAGAAAGACCACAGTTGAGCCTTTGTCTTGTTTCGCTGCAGTACCTCGATACTTTTTTGGGGTTTTTAAACATATTTTAAACACATTATTTAGGCTCGGGGGGGGGGCTCCGACTCCAGTTCGTGGATTTTGATTTACGCGGGGGGGGGGGGGGCGCTGGTCCATTTCCCGAAAAATTAAACCGAAAAAATAAAGGATGACTACTTCCACCAATGCTCCAGAGACATCCATGCTCCAGAGACTCCAACAACTCATCACAGAGCTTCTTTACCATCTTATCCAGCTTCCTTGCCTGCTTTGTTCGTGAACTTCCCAAAGTGCGCTGTGTACAATGTGAACAGGAATGGAGCCAGCACAGTTCCTTGTGGAGCCCCCATGGCTCCTCATTACTGTCCCAGAAAGACTATTCCCTAACCTGACAAACAGGTAATCTGTGATCCAGGAAAGAAAGAAAGGATTCACTCTGATTCACCATCGCTGTGAGCTTGTCTTTGAGTATGTTGGGTTGGATGGTGTTGAACGCCCTTAAAAAATCAAAGAATATAGTTCTCACAGAAGCGCCGGGTTCTTCCAGATGAGAAAGAGCATGGAGCATGTAGAGCATCATTCACTTCAGTGTGTTGTCTGCATGCAAACTGCAGGGGTCCATCTTGTCTTTTACCTCAAGCTTCAGCAGGAATAAAATCAGCTGCTTCGGGGTCTTCAGGATATGTGAAATAAGGGTCCACTGGTCTGTATTCATTTACTGTACTGGCCCGAATATAGGACGATATTTTATTCTAGAAATCAGATTCTTATCTTATAATCGGGGTCTAGACTTTTCTATTGTCGTTACACATCTGCGCCACTAGATGGAGCCGCACCAGTAAGTGAATGGAGTGTCACAGTGAATGCATGTTAGCAGGATCTGATGTAAAATGGTGGAACCACACGACCGACTCCAGCAAAGACGTTTGAAAGTGTTTTTTACAGACTAAATTATTAATGTTGTCCTTGAAACCGAATATAGCTTGACTGTGATGGTTAGTTATTGATATCATTAATGCAGTTATTGAACTACATGGTTGTTGCTTTTTTACTGACTCATAGTCTCTGATTTAAGAGAATGAAGTTTATTAAATAGTATTGTAGCCTGATCTTTAGTAACATGGAAACCTGACACATACCTGACCTTTAAGTATGGTACCATATTTTCTAAAAAAGAGATAAATCATTATAATGTTTAACAATACAGCAGAATGTTATCTCTGTGTGATTTTCTTTCTATAGTAATTGTACAATAAAAAGTTGTTTTATAAATAACCTTATTGTATTCATATTTTTATTTTCCCAAAATGATATTTGAAAAATAGGGGTGGTCTTATAATCAGTCGTCCTATATCCTGGCCAATACGGTAGTTCAGCCAGACATTTTCTTTTTGGTACCATTATTATACAGTATGTTCTCCACAGAGCCCCCCCCCCCCCCCCCAGCTGTACACTCCGGTTGAAGATCCTGTGTAGAGGTTGACAGAGTTGGGCAGCTCAGTCTTTAAGCAGCCTTGGACACACACCATCTGGACCAGCTGCCTTCCCAGAGCAAAGTCTGCCAAGCTCCAACCTCACACCTGTCTCAGTAACAGACAGGTGAGTAGGAGGAGGAGGAGGAGGAGCTGTTGCTGAGAGACACACCTGTAGATTAGAGGAAGCAGCAGTACAGATGTCCACCAGTTGAGGACGAGGAGAAGGAGGAGGACGAGGAGCAGCAGTGGAAGTGGGTGTGGCTGCAGTGTGGAACCTTTTAAAGAACTAATCGAGTTCTTTCCACATCACCCACAATCCTTTTTGTTGTAACCAGAGATGGTGCTGAATCCTCTCCATACCTCACGAACGTTTTTGGGCCTAGACGAGAAATTTTTCACCATCCAAAACAAAAAAGTTGATACAGTCCTTTCAGCACTTCCTCCTCAGTAGGTGTAGCTGTGGGAAACACAAAGTCCTCAGTACTACAGCGCACACACAAAGAGAGAAACTAAGTTGTAGTACAGCCAAGCACGTTCCTTTACTTAGCTGGGAGAAGGGCTAGTCTCTTAGCCTCCGTAGAACCTCCGGCCCGTCCAAGGCTCCGTCCAGCTGCTCCAGCTCCAAGATGTCCTGTGTCTCTACTTGTGCCAACACTCCTTACCTCTCCCACCTGTCCTGCATCAGGCTCAATTGGCCTCTTATGCCTGAGCTGAGGGGGCGTGGTCAGTCAGTCCTGATTATCCTAATTACAGTCCACACCCAAATTGTGCAATAAGGCCATTTTTGAGGGTACAAGCCAAAACAACAAAACACAGGAAGTCAATCAATCATTAAGCATGCAATTAAAGATTAAATAAAATCAGGATATTGGTCAGACTGACATATACTCAGGCATGAAAGCACTCAGCCATACGTAGTTTACAGACCGTCAGCCTTGGGTATTCAAGCCTCAGAGTCTGTCCTCTCAGAAAACCTCCTTCCAGAAATACTTTCTAAAACTGAGGGATGTTGCTGTACTGCTTGCCTGCTTTACAGTATATACAGTCCACTTCTTTGATTTTTAAAAAATTATTATTAGAATTCTTTTAGAAGTCTCAGTTTAAAGTTAATAAACAAACTATGCCCTCAGATTCATAAACTGTGTACATTGGTCCACAGATTTGCAGAAACTGTGTGCTTGTCAACAGCTGTGTGGTTTTATTAACCGTGTGCACAGTATTGCAATCAATGCTCACTGATTTTATTTTATTATTGCATTGAGTTTTCTAATGGCTTTCAGATATATTATGAATAGGATGAATAGGCTATAATTTATTGATTTTAGGTCTTATACACGTTGCAAGTCGCAGTTGAAGTCGGTCTTTTTAATTTTATAGTGCTGCCACACTGCTGACATTTTTGCTAAAGTTTAGCCTGACGCCGCCAGTCCGCCACTGCTAACAAGCTCACCACGCGAGCTAAAAAACCTTGTATCCACCTTTAAACTTTTAAGGTGAATACAAGAAAGGGCTGCTGGGAAACTTCATTTCAGTACAAATTATTAAATGTATATAGTTTAAAAAATATTTTGTGATTACTTTACTAATTTGTGTTAATCAGGATCACTTTTTGAGAAAAAATAATGAAAAAAAGATCGGTGTGTTAAAATAAGGTTGATCAGCCGATCCGATCCACCTTAAAAATTTAAGATCGAAGCTCGATCCGATCAGGGGATCAGGATCAGGACACCCTTAGTTAAAATATCCCTTTCAGTATTCTCAAGGAGATTTTCCCTAATTACAGGAGAGTTTAAAGCTGTGAAAGAGGAAGGGAAGAGGTGATGAAAGTTGGGTATTAGATATTGATTTGTAGACTTCTGATGTTAAATATTTGTAGTTTCATTGAACAATATATGACACATTGATCACACTTACTTCTTGCTCTCGGCGGAGGCGGACGCTTTTTCTTGAGCTCTTCTCTATCTGACCCTGCCGCTGCCCTCTTGTCTCGTCTGTGCTTTTTGGAGCCTCACTCGGCATAATATCTAAATCTCTAACCATGGATCTGGTCAGCTGGTCTCTAAATGCAATTGATCAAATTTTCTCGACGAGAAGAGGGGGCAAAGGGGAGCCCTCGTGTCCCGATGGAACAAACACAGTCGGATATGTTCAGGATTCTTGGGGTACATTTAGACTGAACTGCCTGGCTCCCCTGTTCATTGAGGACGCTGAAGATGTCTATCTATTTGGATTTATGATCACAGGATTTCTGCTGTTTGGAGTTGGCGGATACCTGTTGTATCAGAAAATTAAATCAAATCAAATCAAATTAACCTTTATTTATATAGCACTTTTCATACATGCAAAATGCAACACAAAGTGCTTGACAGAATTAAAATAAAACATTAAAACAGGAACACAACAAATAAAGACCCGTCCCTCTCAAGCTCAAACACAAAGCACACACATGAACCCTCACAGCACAAAGTAAAAAGTTCAGTAACATGGCAGGACACTGAGGATCCAGGTGAGGAAAGAACACCTATGGGAGGTCATCCACACCGAGAGGACGCCACAGCCCTGCATCCACGGGGGGGCGCCGTCACAGAGACCACCTCAATCCGGATAGACCAGGGTAGGATCCACATGTTGCGCAGACCCCCCCTCCAATCCTCCAGGCCCGAGGGATCTCCAAGACCTATCAGCCCCTGCGGGCAGACCAGACACACCCCCCAGTGTGGAGGGCCCCCCAATGAGGAATTAATCGTGTGGAGGCTGCCATTCTGGATACCAACCTGCCTGCCGTGTGTGAGGGGGATTAGCTGTGCTGTTAGCGCCCAGACTGCTAGTCTTGGTGAGCTGAATCGGAAACTGGATGTGATTCAGAGCGTGAATCACAGACAAGTAATGCTTTTTGAACTCATTACGAAAATTGATTCCAACTTGGTGAAACTACATGCGCTGCTCAGGGAGAACGGACCTGAAATTCGGCCATTTGGATAGAATTCCCACCGAGATGAAAACCAGCAAGGACTCAAGGCAGGCGGAATCACATGTCAGCTTGACCTAACAATCTTCTATTATCTGAATCTGGCTCCCTGAAGCGAAGTTTAGCCTTGGATAAGGCCGGCTTCTATCTAATCTCCCAGATGTTATGCTGTTTCGAGGCTCTTCCCCCACCTCTCCCGCTCCAACAGCACCTGTGATAAATGCTCCGGTCTGAACTGGGTCAGGAGGAACTGGCTTATCAACTACGAACACTTCTGGGAAGACTGAGCTCCCTCAGTCCGGCGAGCGACGGAGCCGACCGTCCCAGAGCCTGGTTCATCGTGCAGACCAGGTTGTTGGCATCACCCCTGGCGGTGCCGGGCCCACCAGGTCCTCAGACGACCACTGCCAGGTCAGCTGACCCACCCGGCGTGTAGACTGCTGGAAAGGGGCAGGATGCTGCCGCTGCCACGTCGGGGGCTCCCGGTTCAGTTAACGCTGATCCAGTGGCGGTGGTTGCCGCAGGTAGCAGTTCAGGATTAGCTTCAACGAACCGGCCCCCAGCGACACCGTCCATGTCCGCGGCGGCACGTCTCCACCAGCCGCAAGAGGACCGGTCCGCACCCGCAGACAGCATGTCGACACCCGACCGCAAAATCACCACAAACCGGACACAAACTGGAGCGTCCAGCGTCGCAGGGATCAGTCTCCCGGAGCAGCAGCGAGTAGCCTTCATGCCACCCTCCTCCCTCTCCCCTTTTCAATGTCTTAGTTTAAGTTTGTTATGCTAAAATTTTTGTGCTGTTTTTTTTTTTTCTAATGTCACTACGTGCGCTTCAAGGACACGTTTGGGAGAGATACTTTTTTTTTTTACCCCCCCCCATGTGATCTTATTTTTCCTCTGATAAGAAGGCGGTGCCACTACGTGGCAGCAGCCCCCAGACTCCAGTCGACCCATATCCCATATGTTTGTTTGTTTGTTTCTATATGTTTTTCTTGGACGATGTACTGGAAATGTAATTTCACTGTGTTGGGATGCTGGCTCAGTGACAATAAAGGCATTCTGTATTCTGTATTGATACATTTTGGCCTATTCTTTATTAAATGAGTCACTGCAGTGTGTCAAAGACCAATGAAGCATACACCCATGATTCAATAGGTTCAAGAACCACCTTTAGCAGCAATAACCGGAAGTAGTTATTTTCAGCTCTTACATTGTTGCAGAGGAATTTCTACAACAATACAAGTCTATCCATTTGAAATCCATTGAAGATATACTTCAATGGATTTCAAAATAAAACACCACCAGCAGGTTCTGACTCATACATCAATATAACAGGCTGTGAATATATTCAGAAAGTCTAACTTCTTGTCTGTTTTGACCAAAGGATGCAAGACTGTTTTCAGACAGTGTGCAATTAAAACTGAATACCCCCTTGTGCAATATCTAAAATGTTAATGATTCAGAACAAGCAAATTTTATATTACCATGTACATTTTAAAAAAGTAGAGCAATGTGCATAATCAGAGATTAAATTCTTATTTCAGGGGACATAGACTGTATAGACAGACTACACTGATTAACCCTCTTGGACTGTAGGCTACGAGTGATTCAAGATTCAAGATTCAAGTCTCTTTATTGTCATTATGCAGGCATAACGAAATTTTGCACAAGTGATGCAGTTGGATGTAAATGTATGTCATTAGTATGTGTTGACAGCTAACCAAACAGCATTTGAAAATAAATTGCTCATTTAAGGCATTTATGTATGCTGAAAATGCCTGAACAAAGAAGAGGCAAAAGAGAAGAATGTGTCCCCGGTCATTGTTAGGGACAAGAAGGGAACTTGGGATACTTTTTTTTTTTCGCAAGGTAACATTGATTAATATGTAATTCCTAGTTGCATTTTAATTGGCTAGTAAATAGACAAATTTATAGGATATCTGATACCGTCATATCAGGTAGCTTTTGGTTGCACAAGTCGATTTTGACAAAAAAAAAACTGCAACAGCCAAATACTGTGCAGTGCATTGGAGCCATTAGTCTCCTCATGAGATAGGATCTAAGAAAATATTCAAATATGTATGTGTTGAATGTTGTTCACCTCCCTTTCTGTGGTGTACTGCAGGATGGATGGTAGAAGAGGCTGACTCTCCCACTTCTCTTTGAGCAATGTCTTTCCCTTTTGTTTCACTTCCTCCTTCACTTATCAATGCTGGTGAATTAATGAAGGTGAAAACAAAAAGAGGGACTGTCGGTAGGAGAGACAAAGCCATATATTATATCCATTATTATTGTTTTGTGTCTCCTTCATCCTTCACCTTTTGTCACTGTATTTCACAGGCAGTTCTCAGGTCACTTGAAATGAGACAAATGGATGAATAAAGCATAGGAGCATGCTATACAGGGGTGTGTTTATCATGCATGACATGAACATACACTGCACGGCTAAAAAAAAGTCACCACCTGGATTTAACTAAGCAAAGAGGTACCAGCCTCCTGTTACACATGTCAAGAAGGAGACTGGATGATGGGTGTGTATGGACTGCAGTATTAATTACAATATAATCATATTTAATTCTAATATATATGGTCAGACGTAACAACATTAATGAATTATATATACCTCTATGGCAGTAATTACATGCAGACACCCGCTTTTATATGACACAACAGTTAATAACTAACTTGGACTAAACCAAAAAACATAACGCATTCATGTCCCCAGCCAGATACCAAAGTAAGAACAGTTATACACTCAAGTCCTGCATAATATAAAAATACAAGAACATGAACACACACACACACACACGCCATTTGCGCACACGAACAAATAACGTATTTGAGAGAGAGAACCTGTAGCTGTGTTTTAGATCATACATGCAACATTGCTGAGTTAAGCACTGTGCCAGGGGCCAAAACACATCCCTTGACAAAGGAATAATGCACAAAATAAAGAGAAATTAGCACAGCCTGCAGAAGTGGCACCAGTTTAAGCTAGCTCGTTACAATGCACCAACTCGTATTAGCTTTCAAGTATCTCCAAATAAAATAATGAGCTTTCCTCGGACATGACATTTAACCCTTCGTAGACCAAGATTATATATTGCCCTACATTTTATGGCAAAAACATGTCACTCATTAACCGTGATTTATAACAGAAAAATGTCTTATATTAGGACCTGAGTACAGTGATCCCTTGCCACTTCTTGGTTTAAGTACCGCGGTTTTAGTGCTTCGCTGATTTTTTCAGATATATATTATAATAAAATAATCAAGAAATAATCGCTGAAATTCCGTGAAAATCCAGCCCACAGCAGACGAGAGGCAATGACTCACAGCCTCCTGTAAGCAACAGAGAAACACAGATGGACCAGAACTCTAGAATCCGAGCTCTGATTGGCCGAGACGCATTTACTACGGTTCAGAGACCAGAGGCTGTTAGGGAGACTTGTCCCTGCGGCGCTGGACGCTGGACACTGGACTCTCCGGTTTGTGCCCGGTGTGTGGTGGTTCCACGGCCGCTGCATCCGGGCTGCGGCGTTGGCTGGGCCAGGGCGGGGGCACCCGGCGTGGCGGCGCCAGCGTGGCCGCCGAGGGGGACGCCAACAACCTGGTCCACATGATGAGCCAGGCTCTGGGACGGTTGGCTCCGTTGCTCACCAGAGTGAAGGAGCTCGGTCTTCCCAGAAGAGACTGTCTGGTTCATCTGTGTTTCCTCCTCTGACCTGGAGATATCTCACTTAATTCATCATTATGGAGATATACTGGTTTGAACGGCTGTTAACTGGTATGAACGGCTGTTAACTGGTTTGAACGTCTGTTAACTGGTTTGAACGTCTGTTAACTGGAGTTAGCACTCAGACCACAGGACCAGGACATGAAAAGGAGCGCTGGACGCTGGCAACTCCTCAAGTACACCAGACTGGACAGTACTAAAACCTGAATTTCCCCCTTGGGGGATCAATAAAGTATATTTGAATTTGAATTTGAATTTGAAACAGACAGACCACAGTTTAGCCTTTGTTTTGTGTCACTGCAGTGTCTCGCTACTTTTTTGCGGTGTTTAAAAGTATTTTTTAAACACATTATTTAGGCTCGATTGGGCTCCGGCTCCAGTTCCCGGATTTTGATTGTCGCGGGGGGGGCGGCGGGTCCCCATTAACCGCAAAAACTAAGGGATCACTGTACAGTACATCTTACCTCCCGCAATCTCGAATCAGCCTATGAACCTGCCCCGTGTGCGTGAGGCTACGTGCCCATGCTGCGTTCAAGTGCAGTAGGATAACTCAGTTAAGCTAAAACACAGGTACAATAACAAGAAACAATAACTAACTAATTAAATACTCATTTTACACTAGCTGCAAATACACATGTAAAAACAACTGAAAAATGTATGGGGGTGTTAAGTTATCTGACCCGCATATGACCAAATAACCAGGGTGCCACACCCCTATTGGATAATTCCTGCATAGGTGATTATCTTTCATCTGGCAACAAGTTATTTAACCCCAACTGGTGTAATGAGTTGCTTCTCATTTCCTAAACAAACATGTCAAAGACACATCCTGTGATCGTGGAAAAGATGTTAGTCTGTTTGAGAAGGGTCAAATCATTGGCATTAAGCAGAGAAAACATCTAAGGAGATTGTAGAAACTACCAACATTGGGTTCAGAACTGTCCAACGCATTATTAAAAACTGGAAGGATAGTGGGGACCCATCGTCTTTGAGGAGGAAATGATCGTGATCGTCGATCACTTAAATGTTTGGTGAGATCAAATCAAAGAAAAACAACAGTAGAACTCAGGGCTGTTTAATAGTGAAAGTAAGAACATCTTAACACGCACAATGCTAAGGGAACTCCAGGGATTGGGACTGAACAGCTGTGTAGCCTTAAGAAAACCACTTATCAGTGAGGCCTAACCAGGAGCTAGGGAGCATAAAGATTGGACTCTGGATCAATGGAAGGTCATGTGGTCTGATGAGTCCAGATTGACCCTGTTCCAGAGTGATGGGAGCATCAGGGTAAGAAGAGAGGCAGATGAAGTGATGCTCCCATCATGCCTAGCGCCTACTGTACCAGCCTGTGGGGGCAGTGTTCTGATCTGGGGTTGCTGCAGTTGGTCAGGTCCAGGTCCAGGTTCAGCAACAGTATAAGCTCAAAGAATGAGGTCAGCTGACTACCTGAATATACTGAATGACCAGGTTATTCCATCAATGGACTTGTTCTTCCCTGATGGGACGGGCGCAGCGGTCAGACTCTACAATCATCAATGCAAGATATGGGCTGCGGTTACATGATGTTTTTTAATTCGGAATTAATAATTCTGAATAAAATAATTCTGAATTAAACTATTTTCCTTCGAGTTTACATGGAAATAGTAATTCCGAATTAAGGTTTACATGGAAAACACGTTTGTTCGGCTTTATCCAACTCCGCTTTAGGTCTGGGGGTTGGGAAGGGTTCTGATTGGATGGGGGGGGGGCGGACGTCTTTACATCTACCGGAAGAAAACAAACTTAGCAACAACTCGGTTAGCAACAACATTCCACTTATTTTTGACCTGCGTGGCGTCTCTATCTGCGAAACCTCCTTCATTTAACCTGGCCGCTACAACTTTGAAAAGCTCACAATTTTTATGTTTCCTGCCATCTGTTCTTTTAATTATTTCCAGTTCCTCCAAGCTGTTTATTAAATAAATCGTCTGCTCTTGAACACAGTTTACTGCGTGCTGCCATTTTAAAACTTTGTTTTGAAAACAAGCCCAGCGCGAAATATTAGCATCATCGCGACAGACGGGCAAGAGAACTAGCATGCGCAGAAAGACGGGAATTAATTTAAACAGGAATGAGTGTTTACATGAACGCGGAATTATTTCATTCGGAATTAAAATGGGAATAAACCAGCCACTTACTTCAGAATTAAGTTTAATTCGGAATTGACATTTTCATATGGAATTAGGTGTTTACATGGTAACTTTAATTCGGCTTTAACTTTAATTCTGAATTAAAGAGGAATTAAACTTCCCATGTAAACGCACTGATTGGTGAAAAAAATTAATGCACCACTGGATGGAAATAAACCTTGTGACATTGCAGAAGCTTATTGAAACAATGCCACAGCGAATGTGTGCGGTAATCAAAGCTAAAGGCGGTTGAATTAAATATAATTAAGTATGACCTTTTCTTTTGGTGGTGACTTTCTTTTTTTTTTTTTTTGGCCGGGCAGTGTATTTCCCTTGGCTTTAAACTTTGCCTTTGTTTTTGCTGTTGAGAAGGAGGGAAAAAGTTGCATTCAGAAAGATCTCTGCATTACATCAAAAATAAATTCTGAACAATAAAAGACATTTTGAATTACACGTTACAATGAGACTTGTCCAGCTCTGCTCCACGTTCTGTTCAGGGGAAGAAAAACATGCAAGTGGGATTAAACTTTCACAGCTCTCCAGCACGCAACTCTCAGGGCCAAAACATACATGAAAGGAAAAACAACATGAAAAGGAATCTCATAGCATTTTGGATCTAAAAATGAAGCAGCTGTCAAAAGACATGGCAGTGGATAAAGCCCTGCTATGAAGAAAGAACAAACAAACAAAACATAAAAATGGATTCAAATACTTTGACCCAGATATATAAGCAATGTGCCTTCACAATTTTATTTCAGCTGAATTCAAAAATACTTTATTAATCCCTGAAGAATAGTTCCTTAATATCATATACCTTTTCCACACATAAACTGGGATTTAAAAATGGATGAACATGGAAACAATGTTGGTATTTTTTGTATTTTTTCTGACTGAGAGCACTATTACTTCAGAGTAAGTTGAAACTCATGCAGGACAGCAGAAATGAAAAATAAGGCATGGCAGGCTTAAGCTCAAATCAAAGACCGGTTATACAGAGCTGTTATACCATATTCCTCCTCATCATTTTTTTTGTTCCTCTGTCAGTTAGCACATGTCCATATATACAAGTATATGATGGTAGATGGTGACTGTTCTGCCAGGATTCGATCTCATCAACCCATCGAGAGCTCGGCTGTATTGGGCTTTGAACGGACCGTACACGGCCACATCCAGAGGTGCATGATGGGATGTGTGAGGTGGGAGAGTGAGCATAACGATACCATTGCTCCTGGTGAGTTCTACTGCCCTGAGTGATACGTGAGCTTTAAGATTGTCCATGATGAGAAAGCATGGGGGGGTCAGGTGAACAGGAAGTGTGGTTTATCAGGTGGCCCAGAAACTCGGCCCAGGTGTCTTCATTCATCCATCCTGTTCTGGTGGATGTACCTTTTGCTCCTGGAGGTGCATTGATCATGAAGCAGTCTTTAAACTTTACTCTGGGAAAGACCAGCATCGGAAGGTGCAGCGTCCCCAGCAGCATTAACAGCACAGACCAGAGTTACCAGTTCCCCTCTCTCACCCGATGTGATGGAACCAACTTGCCTTTTCCCTCTTCGTGTCACCACCTGAAACAGACAGAAAGTTCAGAATTAATGGCATGTTTGATCTGTAGGTTACATCCAGAGCTCCAGCAGGGTCCTGGAGGTGGATGAGAGGCTGCTGGCTCCATCTCCTATCCGATTTCAGAGCACCATTCTGGGCCTTGCTCGCTCTGGAGGTCCCGCCGGCCTGTTTAATACATTATTACAAGCTACACATGTCAGCCTTGTGTGTGCGCATTTATCTCACTATGATGGATTTTTCATACTGTTTAAGACACAAAAAAACAAAGCTTATTTTTTGTCTCACTTTAACCCTCCACCACTTTTTTATTAAAACAACTTCTCTGCAGAATTCAGGCCAATCTTTGGCTCGCAGCACCGCATCATTTTAAAAGGCGATAACACTTTCATTGAATTTTGAGTAGTTTATTTAACTTTGTAACACCTGTGGTGTTCCCGGTCAAAAAATGACCACCATAGGAAATTAATGGGTGACCCTAGATTGTGTTCATCCATCAGATAGTACACAACCATAAATACAAGTAATACGACCTCTGTGCCCCCAGAGACAATAAAACAAGTCTTTATATGTTTCAAATGTCATGCCTATGTTTGCAAGGCACACTACAGTCTGATTCATAATACCACTCCTGTGTGTGAAGACACATGCCCCCCCGTATTTTTTGTTTATTCACTGCAGTTATTCATGTAAACCACTAGTTTGAGACATTGTTTACAGTTTAAAAGGGAGTTAAATAACATTTGGTGATGATCAGTGGTTTTTTCTGTTAACGTAGGAGCAGTTAAACAAAGGTTAAATTATTTTCGGTCAGAATGACACTGTACAAAGGCTTGTCATTATCAGTTTATGACATCAAATAAGAAAATGAATGTAGAAAAAAAAGGTGGCTGAAGTGGTCTTACAAATAAATGTGAGGAGTGTAAAATCACAACATTTTCAATGTTACCATTTACAGTTCCCTCATTTGTTGAATGTGGGAAGCTTGAAGATAAATTACATTCATAAAACTGTTCCAAAGTAAGTTCACAAGAAAAATGGAAACTTTTTGATTGGATGAAGTAAGAATGAGGTGGAACAACACCAGTACAACAATGTTTGTGGGGCCACATCTTTTGTGACCCCATGTATAACACTATTGCACCGAATGCCACCATTTGTCATGATTAGGGTTGAGCATGTCATACTTTCTTTGTTTGGTTTGCTTTTCTTGACTTTCTTGTCTTATTGACTTTATTTCCGCATAACTTTGAAGGTGTGTCTTGTCCTTGTTGTGTTCTGATTTACTGTTTATCTTCCTGATTGTTTGCACCTGCGTGTCATTTGTTTCCTGGGTTATTTAATTCTTGTCTTTTCTCCTCTTTCTTGCTGGTTTATCTGTCAATCTTTCCCTTCTGGTTGGTCTATGGATTCTAGCTCCTGCATTTCCCTGCTGTTCTTGCCCTGTTTCTGTTTATTCTGGATTCCTCAGAGTTTTTTTTTTTTTTTTACAAATAAAGGAACTCTCTGTTGGACACTGCTGCCTCCCGTCCTGCATTTTGGGGCCTAACCCTAAATCCAGACATTATTAGTGTCAGCATGAAAGTCAGTATTTTTTTTTCTTTTTTCTTTTTTAGATATTTAATAGCTGTGGAATTGGCCATCTAGTGAAATGAGATAATGCTCAACAGTGTCTTACAGAATCAAATTCAATCTTGTGCAGAAACTCAAAAAACTTCATCCACTCACAGAACATAACTTCTAGTATGATGTCAACCACTTTTTGCTTTGTTGTCATATATACTGGAAACTTCAAGAGCTTCAAGACTTCCTTAGATGTTAGATCAATGGTAGTATATGTCATTGTCAGTAGTTCTTTGACTGATCGGAGGCTTTGTGATGTCCCTCCAGCAATCAATCAAAAACTGGCTTCTGCACAAGCTTTTTATGGGAAAATGTGCCTGGTGAGTCTTCTGCATTTATAATTTTGAGGAAAAGAGAGGGAGAAGAAGAAGCTGATGGCTTTTCATGTGACTGCACTGAACTTGAGACTGGTGGCCCAGATAGAGAGGATATCTCTGTTTGGTGTTATGCTTCATTTGTGTTTTCTTGAGATTTCTTCATGGTTCTCTTGATTTAGGTCTTGTTTTCTGGAATTTCTTGTCTCTTTTTTTTGTTGCCATTAATATTACTTCCCATTTTATTTTGAAAGTCTGTTACCATGATTTCTTTTGTTCTGTTTTACTTCCTTTGGACAAATTTCCTTGATTGTTTTCACCTGCATCTTATTAAGCCCCTGTGTGCCTTGGGTTTCTCTTCTTCCCTCCTATTTTTTTCATGTTGCCTATTATCCGTCCTGTTCACAACCATATTTTGATTTCCTGCTTCATCTTCACCTTGGTTAATTTAACTAGTTCTTTTGCCAGTTTTTTGATTTTGGTTCTTGAATTCCCTGCTGGTGATGATGTGATGAAGATCTGTGAGATCTGTGTAGCTTAAAAGGTGAGTAAACAACAAACATACCGACAGTACGTCCAAAGGCATGAAATGTAAAAATGAGTATCAGTGACGTGAAAAGAACTCCATGAACTCCATACTGAGCAATTCACTCCTCTAACCGGGAGATTCTGAGGTGATGATGTCATCAAGAAAGGGGCAGTACCCATTACAGTGAGAACATACAAAAAAACATTACTAAATAATTACACTGACAAGACAAAATACTTACAAAACCCTAAACACACACTGTGCCCAACCGACACCATGACACAATTAACCTTAAAGGTACTGTTCCATCATATTTTCATTTAATTTTACAGTGGTCTCTAGTCTGAAATAATGCCATGAGAGTTGGTTTCAATGAAAAATATGCTACGGTTGTCTTGTTTCAAGCTGTTTGAGTTAGGTTAAAACGAGGGCGGGGATAGTATGAGAGATTCTTATTAATGATATGCAAACAACTCACCTCTGATTGGCTAACAGCTCTGTGCTCCCTCTTGTGGGTTCTCCTTCAGTTGGTTTCCATCAACTTAAATAGCGATAACCGGACAACAAATAGCAAAACACGTGAAAAATGTCCACAGAGATACAGCCATATTTTTTTTTTATCCTGTCCAAAAAACTCTGTAAACACTAAATTACCAAATTTTAAGTTGGAAGATTGTATATTTAGCAAGCTATCGTTACTCTCTGGGTAGAAGTTACCAAGCGGTTATGGACAACGTTACCAAACCTATTGTTACGACTCTGGCTCAGCTAGTGAAGAGAGAGGTAACATAAACGAGATGGATAAGTGGAGTTAAGGAGCTTTAATTGACAATATTCCCAACCAAATAGATAGGCCAAAACTAAAACACCAATAAGTCCCCATAAAACATCTAGGGGACAAATGCCACAAACAAAGATAAGGGAGCTGCCCAGCCACATGTTTCCGGCTGCTTTTTATCACAGAGTGATGGGACTACGGGGGTAGAAGAGCATTTTGAAGTTGCAAGTACAACTTGAACTGATCTATGGTAATTTAAAAAAAACAAGAATTAAACGGTTTGTTGTGGAAAGAGACCTTTAAATAACAAGACTTAGCAAAGGCTGGATTTTTAGTACATTTATTATCTGTTTGCATACAAAAGGTCAAATACCTTTCACCTCAGCAGTCGGTGCAGAATGACAATGTGACAGTGCCAGATGGTAAACTTTAACAGAAATGCCTAAGACCAAACATTAAAACAGGACTCTTGCCTGGCGCCCATGATGGCGTCACACAGGAGAAACCCAGTTAGATAGACTATATCAGAAATTATGTCCATAAATGCTCTGGACAAAGAGGTCCCTGTGACCTCTAGACCTCAAAGTGCTAAGTTTAGCATAAAACTCCTCAATTTTTTATTTTTATTTTTTTTTGGAAGATATGCCAAATGACTAAACCACAGAAACAGAGTATGCCACTCACCCTCACAGGGAGCAAAAAGGCCCACAACTGTGAGCCAAGGAAGGATAAAAACACAGAATATTCTGGTCCTGTGGCCACCAGGGGCCAAACATCTGTCCCCAGAAGGCAAGGGGCCAGTAAAAGACCATTCCTGGTACTAGCTATCAAGTGTCAGAAGCACAACCAGGCATCTGTATACAGAGCATTTCAATCAATAGTCAGACTTTCGAGGGTGAGAATGCAAAACGTTGACATTGCTTTCAGAATCATGTGATGCAACATGGAATCACACAATAACACAAGGAAAAAAATAATAACAAAATTAATCTGATTGGAGTACAATGATCCCTTGCCAATTCGTACTTTAAGTTCCGCGGTTTTAAGATATTCGCAGATTTTTTGGAAATATATAATGGATTAAAAAAACAAGAAAAAATTGTGGAAATTCCTCGAAAATTCAATCCACAGCAGACGAGAGGTCTGCAGCTGCCAGCGAAATGTCAAACGATGACTCACAGCCTCCTGTAAGCAACAGAGAAACACAGACAGAACCCTAGAATCTGAGCTCTGATTGGCCGAGACGCATCACCCAAACATGACAGGATGTTGTGCGCGTTCTCTCACAGCGAAGAAATGTTGTGAGCCAGCCTGGCCCCTTTAAGAAGGTGGCCTTATGGGTAATGGTGTGGCCTTATGGGTAATGGAGTGTGTGTGTCGTGGGACGGCAGAATGAAAACGGGGTTAGATGTAAAGTGTAGTGAGCATCAACAGCAGCCCAGCGTGTATAGATTTACATTCTCTGTTAACCGACAGGAGCCCAACAATACTACCTGTGTGATGTTACAAGTTCCTGCAGTGCCAGAATAAAGTTCCCGTTCCATGCAGAGAAAAACTGACTTTTTCTTTTGTTGTTGTTAGCGTGTTAGCTGCTAATTACGAGCCAAAAATAGCACAATACCAGCGGTGTGTTTACTACGGTTCAGAAACCAGAGGCTGTGAAGGTAACAGAAAGACCACAGTTTAGCCTTTGTCTTGTTTCACTGCAGTGCCTCGCTACTTTTTTAACATATTTTTAACACATTATTTAGGCTCGGGGGGCTCCAGTTCGCGTTTTTTGATTTTCACGGGGGGCAGCGGTCCCCATTAATAAGGGATCACTGTACACACTTTCAATTACATATAAGGGGCCAGGAGCCAGAGGTCAGCCAGGACTCAACCGAATTCCTGTTATGCAGGGACTGCAGAAGCAAATTTAGATGCGACACCACATGGGCCATGTTAACTTAAGTATATAATAGACAGACCCTGCCCCACCCCCACCCCCCACACACACACAGCTGGTCCAAGACCAGGTAATTCCCACATTATGCGGGGCCTGAACCTCCACTGAGGAAGCCTGAAATCCAACCTGTGAGGTTCTTCAAATCACAGGGTCGATAATTAACATATTACCATGTGTGATGTGAGCAGGCAAGGTAAGACACTCAGGCAGGCAGGTGGCGGATGGCCCACTTCACTGCCAGGCACTCCTTCTCCACTGTAGAGTAGTTCCTCTCGTGTTTCTGTAGCTTACGGCTGATGAAGATCACGGGATGTTCCTTCAGAGTCAACCGCCTGGGCCAGGACTGCTCCAATACTGGTGCCCGGAGGCGTCCGTATGAAGGATGAAGGGTTTCGTGAAGTCTGGTGCCAGGAGGACAGGCTCGTTGCACAGAGCCTGCTTCAGGGCCTCAAACGCAGCTTCTGTCTCATCAGTCCAGCGCACATGGTTGGGGGACTTCTGGCAGGTCAGGTCGTGGAGAGGGGCAGCTATCATTGCGTAGTTTCTAATAAACTTCTGATAGTAAGTGGTCAGACCTAGAAAGGATTTGCCTGTTTTTTGGTAGCGGGGCGGGGCCACCCTTGTATCCTCTCCACCTTTCAAGGTTGAGGCCGCACACAGCCCCGGCCTATCGTGTAGCCCAGGTAGTCAGTTTCCGTCCAGCCGATTCAACACTTCTTGACGTTTGCCGTCAGCCCCGCCCTGCCGTGGTGCCCCGAGTACCGCTTCCAGCTGTTGGCCCCAGGTGGCACTGTGGATCACAATGTCATCCAGGTAGGCCGCAGCATACGCCTGGTGGGGCTGGAGGACTCAGACTTGGGACCCGTAGGCATAATCCAGTATCACCAGGATATAGCGGTGACCGCGAGCAGTCTTGGGTAAGGGCCCCACAATGTCCATCGCTATGCGGGAGAATGGTGTACCAATGATTGGTAGGGGCACAAGGGAGTTACGCAGGAACGGTTGTAGAGCTGTTCTCTGACACTCAGGACAGGCGTGGCAAAAGTCCTCCATGATTCGGCACGCTTCAACCCGGGCGGGCCAGTAGAACCGTGCCACCACCCCGTCATGTGTTTTCTGGACTCTCAGGTGAGCCCCCAACTGGTGTGTGTGCGGTAGATACAACACCTGTGTTACAAAGCTTTTTGGTACTAAGAGTTGTGTTGGGGATGGCGTCTCTCCTCTGCTGGTACCCCCCTCCAACCGACCACCCTCCTCTGCAGGGACTTCTTCCGTGGATGCCCAAACACGGGACAGGCGGCTTGAGGGGTCTTTGTTGTCAGGCGACGATTTTGTCGTCGGATGTGTCAAGGGTTCTCGACAGGGGCCCTGGTTCCCAGTATCGCTGGAAAAGGATGCAATCCGTGCCGATTTAGCAGGGGGTACCGGCAGGTTGGGCACGACTCCAGCAGCCACGACAGCATCGCCCCAGGGTGTCTGGACCCGTACTTGGTTACTGGATATCGGCGTACATCTCCGTGGACACACATGACGGGGACCCGGACCTCTGTGACTTTTAATTGAATACCCCTGGCATAGGTGATAGATATGGCCATCCCGAAAGATAGAAACATCAGAAAGAAGGAACAAGAGAAGGTTGAAAAATACCAAGGGCTTAGGGAAGAGCTGGAAAAGAGCAACAGTGGTGCCAGTACTGACCAGGGCATCTACTGGGAACAGCTAAGATCCAAACATCCTCATTGCAAGTGTCACTACCAGAACTTTTTCTGGAACAAAACAAGTGCTGCTGGACCTTGGCATTGTTCACCTTGGCCTAGTCATTGGTGCAAATCACAAAAAAATGGAGGAATATTTGACAGCTAATTAGGTTAACTAGCAACAGGTCAGTGACATGGATATAAAAAGAATATTTCAGAGAGACAGAGCCTCTCAAATAATAGGATAAGCAGAGGCTCCCCAAACTGTCACAAGTTGTGTCTAAAATTGTTTAACAATTGCAGAAAAATGTTTTTTCAATGTAAAATTGCGAAGACTTTTAAGATTCCACCAGCTACAGTACATAATATCATCAAAAGATTCAAAGAATCAGGAGTGTGTGTGCACATTGGCATGATCTTCGGGCCCATGCATTAAAAACAGACAAGATTCTTTCTTGGACTCAGGACTACTTCCAGAAATCTACAAATGCAAGTTAAAGCTGTATAACCTTTCTGTCGTGTTCGGGTCAAATCTGACCGATTTCCTACTTTCATCAATCATAAATATTGTGTTTTACATTTGATTGTCTCAGGGCCTTATGATATCCTCCACACTAGCCATTTGAACATATATAATTGCTGATCACCACTTTCATTGAATTTTGAGTAGTTTATTCAACTTTGTAACACCTGTGGTGTTCCCGGTCAAAAATGACCGCCATAGGAAATTAATGGGTGACCCTAGATTGTGTTCATCCATCAGATAGTACACAACCACAAATACACCACCACACACACACACACCAACCACACACACACAACCACACACACACACCTACACACACACATACAGGCACGCACACACACACACCACCCCATAAACCTTTCAGTCTGAACAAATAGCTGTCTCCTCTTCCCTCCTCATGTGTCCATCCCCCCACATGAACTACACCTTCCAAACTAAATGTATAACACTTGTTCCACATTTCAAAGTAAACAATTAGGTGTTTGTTATGGGAACATTGTGTTTCAAGAGGAGACTCTTGAGTCTTGAGCTTGGGAAACTTAGTCTTAGGAAGTTAGTCTCGGGTCCAGTCGGTGCTCTCTGACAGGCTGGGTCCGCATTTACTCGAGAGAGGTAAAGATATTGGCGGTGGCAGCCAATGTCAGGACTCGGGGCAGTTAAATTAATTATTCATTAATGTGGTGTGTTTGGCATGAAACAATCGTGTTGCCGTAGCGTGTTATTGGCGGTTTGCCCGGCAGCTGTAAGGAACAATGGATCGCCAACATGACAACGCTGGATGATAGAACATATTCACGACACGTCCTGACCGGTGTAGGCTATTAGCGTTAGCAGTTGCTACCAATAGCATCTGTATCTACAAAGAAAATAACAACGTGGATTTATTGTTGTTTACATCACGTAGCCTATGTAGCAACTGAACCGGTAGAAGAAGACAACTTTAGGTAAGAAAATCTAGTTTTATTCAACGATAGACAACTTTAACATGAGCAACTATGGGCTGGATCATCTCGGTTCTATTCGGGTGACTCGGTTCGGTTCGTGGTCGGAAACTAAAGACTCGGGTCGGGTCAGTTCCGGGTCCAAATATTGCGGGTACATTCGGGCTCGGACTTCTGAACTTATGATAATAGCTCGTGTCGGGTCGGTTTCGGGTCGAATTTTCACGGGTCCATTCGGGTTCGGGTCCATGAAAGTGGACCCGTGAAGACCTCTACCATGCACCAGCCTCTGCCAGTCTGGTGAGGAGTTTGCAAGCCCCAGCCTCTGCCCTGCTGCTCTCCCCCCAAAACAGGGGCAGAAATGGAAGAGATGCCACCTCTGTGCCCCTAGAGACAATAAAACAAGTCTTATATGTTTCAAATGTGATGCCTTTGCAAGGCACACTACGATCTGATTGCAAAATGCCACTCCTGTGTGTGAAGACACATGCCCCCCCTTGTATTTTTGTATATTCACTGCAATTATTTATGTAAACCACTAGTTTGAGACATTGTTTACAGCTTAAAGGGGTGTTAAATAAAATTTGGTGATGATCAGTGGTTTTTCTGTTAATGTAGGAGCAGTTAAAACAGGCCAGTCAAATTTGACCGGGAACACTAAAGTAAGGGGGGAGAAACGAACACGACACAAGGATCATGCACAGAAGAAGTCATATGTGAACAGAATCCAGATATGCTGCCGTCTTCTCAGAGCCAAAAGCTTATTCCAAATGGTCTGAGGCACAATGGAAAACTGTTCTGTGGTCAGATGAATTAATATTTAAAATTCTTTTGGAAGCCATGGACACTATGTCTTGTGGACTAAAGAAGAGAGGGACCATCCAGCTTGTTATTGGTGGACAGTTCATCTCTGAAGACAATAGCGTCTATAACGTGGGCATGTTGCATTGGCGAGAGAGATAACATGTTAGTGGCCCATTGGCTTCCCCAGAACATTTTTGAATTCGAAATTTAAAACTCTGTTAGTCACATATAAAGCCCTCAATGGCCAAGCTTGTCATTATTTAGAAGACCCGATAATGTCTTTTGCTCCTAATAGAACTGTCCACTCTCAGGGTGCAGGTTTACTTCTAGTACCTTAGAAGATCCAAAAGTAGATTTGGAGGACAAGACACCTTTACTCTGGAACCAGCTTCCAGTTTGGGTTCAGGAGGCTGACACCACCTCCGCCTTAAAGAAACTAAACTTGAAACATTTCTGCTTAATAAAGCCTACTGTGGCAAGGGACACTACAGAGGGCCCAGGCGGGATTCGATCCCCAGACTCCCAGGTGAAAGTCACACACGCTTACCAGTTAGCCGAAGCGCTATCCCATTAGCCAAGTAGCCAGGACACATGATCAATCGGAGGCATGGTGACAGGACCCCACACTGTCACACTACATTTAGTTAAAACAATAGTGCGTTAAGGCTAATAGCCACAGCTGCAGGTACAGGAATGGCTGAAGTCTAGACTAGAGCAGGCTCGTCTTAAACATAACCTCATCGTAGCTATGCTGCTAGAGGCCTACGCTGCAGGGGGACACCAACATGATCTGCTGAGGGGTGTCCTCACCCCTTTTCCCTCCCCTCTTTTACTCCTCTTAACTATACCAATAAGCAACTGGTCTCCTCACTTCCCACACTTTTATAGCCAGTTGTTAAAAGAAGAGGCAATGCTTCACACTTTTTTGAGATGTGTCGCTGCCATCAATTTTATTTGTGTTTTACGCGGTGTTTAAACTTCCACCAAGTGGAAGAGGAATTGAGGGATTCAGGAGACTGCTGGCACTGAACACATGGCTTTTAGCTCCACGTACTTCACACGTGAACTTCTTTCCCTTCCCATCCTCCACCGATCTGTAGTTCACCAACAAGATAAATGATGTGTCACTGTTGGGATCAAACTCAGGCCCCTTCCACTGCCATCACCTATTTTCTTTTATCTAACTTCTTTTCTGCCCTCCACCTCCGCCTCTAGTTTTGAAACCTCCCCCCAACCTTAAAACCTGAACCTGATTTTTGACCAGGTTGTTGAGGTGGTGCATCAATACAAGTACTTGGGGACAATTAATTCAATTTTGACACCAATAGTGATGCTGTATGAGCTAAGGCTAACCAATGTATGTATTTTATTGTAAATTATGGAAGTTTTAATGTTGGTAAGTGTTTTATGAAAATGTATTATTGTTGTTTGATTAAGTTTGTTTTAACATTTTTTTTATTTGCTGGTTTAGGTCTCTCTCTTTGTAAAAAAAAAAAAAGGTTGGACTACATTGTGAGGATGTGGCGTAAAAATGCACTGGAATACAGTTGGTGGAATTCTCACTGCTGCACAAAACCAGAACTACTAGAAAGGCACACCTGGCTGTATTACAAATGGCCTCTCTGGGATGATAAACTCATCGTTACCAATTCCAATCCCTCCCCCTTCACAACAGTGTGACAAGTTAAACTCTGTCTCACCTGCCAGATAAAGTCAGACATAATATTAATGTAAACTCAAGCTGACGTATGTTGGGTCCAGGTAAAGGGTGATGACACCATGAATGCTCCCAGGACAAACTGGGGCCCAGTGTCCAGCTGCCATCTCTATTCCTGTGTTCATATATCTTAGAAAGAGAGTGGTACATATAGTTCTGCCATTCAGCAAGAATAATTTGGTAAAGATTTCTTGCCATAAACATTCTGTTCAGACCCCCAATTATAACTTTACAAAGGTATCTCAGCAAAATGTTTAATCTCTTAACAAGAAATTCTTAATTTATAATTTTCCTGAGCAAAATCTTGATTTTAGGCTTTTGACTGAAACTTGGTTAGACAATAGTGCGCTGGTTCTCCTTGGGTCAGCCCCTACCAAACTCAAACTTTAACTCAAACAGGAAAGGTGGTGGTGTTGCTGCTATATTTAAAGACTCATTCCAGTGAAAGCAGTTAACATGATGATTTTGATTCATTTGAATATCCATGCATTGTGTTGAAAGGCATCTCAAAAATATTGTCATTAATTGTTGACAGACCTATAAGGTTCTCTGCAAGTTTTATCTACAGCTTTGCTGAGCTTTCTGTTATCACAACAGCGTCTAAGCAAATGACACTCATATTTACTTTCCTCTTTCACTAAATGACAATGATCAATTAGGCTTACTCTGCCAGTGATCAGAGCATATCGATAGCTGGATGCAATCAAGCTCCCTTCTATTTAATCAAGACAAGACAGAAATTGTTTTATTTGATCATTAAGTCTGATGACTTGAAAACTTGACTACTGTGACATACTTCTCTCTTGGTCTTCCTAAAAACAGTCCTGCTCTGAAATCCTTACACTAGCTACCAGTTACCTACAGAATAAGTCTTTAACGTGTTATCGTTAATGTTTATATTCTTAAGCTTTGTTTTATTCCTTTTTTGTCTAAATCTATCTTTGTGATTTTATTATGTCTCTTATTTGCATTCTTATTCAGCTTTTATTCATTTATTTAATTGCTGTTTTTTATTAATTATTTTCATCTCAATGGCCTTTGTATAGGATCTTGAGTTGTTTTGTGTATTAAATGGTCTATACAAAAAATAAAAAATAAAATAAAATTGCCTCGCCTTGCCTCATGGTCCCAGTTTTGTTTTACTGACTGTTTGATACAGAAGATTTGTCCAGTATTCTCCAGGATGAGTACTAGCTGCTTTATTACTAAATGTTTTTTATGTACTGTCACATTGCAGTCGAACATTTTTTGTGTCTATCCTGGTTGACATGCTAAGCATTAAAGGCTCAATTCTCCTGTCAGCGCTTAAGTTGACAATGCATACCTGTCTAGTATCCCGTTTTGGCTGGGAAAGTCCCGTATTTTACTCTTCTCTCCCCACGTCCTCCCGTATTAGTATTTTTCCCGTAAATCTCCCGTATTTTAACTAATAAAAAATAATAATACCACATCGGAGTAAAAAAAAAAAAAACATTCCCAATTTGAGATCTGTCACTTGCCTCGCAATAACTGCCTCAGCTGTAGCTACTACAGGTGCTGTAGGTGGTAGATGTCACGAGGTTAGCGTGTGACATAAATGTGAAATAAACTACTCTGGACCAGTCCACAAATACACTCCTTCCAAAACAGCCATAAAGAAAGGAACAAGTGAGTACAACAAGTCATTAAAAGAGTAAAGAAAAGTCACGTGAAATGAGATGAAAACTGTAAAAGAGCAATATAAAATTAAAAAAAACAATGTGTGGAATGAAAATCTAATGTAAATGTAAATACAAGTAATCTTAAATTAATAAAAAAATATGTAAATCCCTTCAAATAAATATTCTTCATATATACCATTTTAAGTGTTTTCATTTAGGCTATAATGAATGTTCACATTATGTTAATGTGGCTTTATGCACAGCTGCACTACTTCCTGAACTTCAGCCAGCTGCTGTGTTTCCTGTGTACTATTAATTAACAAACTAATTAATCCAGGTGTGTCTGATCTCACAGCAATGGTCAGACACACCTGGATTGGATCAGTTTGTCCAATAATGGCACACAGGAAACAAAAGAGCTGGTTGAAGTTCAGGAAGTAGTGTAGCTGTGATTTTAGCTTTTCTGTTCACCAAAAATGTCAGAGATACTGGAGCTTGGTTGGGATGGTGGGACTGGTCACGGCGGGCAGCAGAAAATTTCCCTTATTTTCAAACCCAAAACTTGACAGGTATGGGCCAGTGTATCATTCCGATTCAAGTATAAAACACTCATGGAATGTGGAAGCAAGGATAATGAAGATGTTGAAGGCAAAGAGAGCCTAATTTCAACGAAGAAGAGTTGGACGTACTTGTCAACTACGCCATGCTGTACAGTGATGAGTTACTGAAAAGTGGATGTTGGTGGGAAAACGCCACATGGAACAACATTGTCCAGGTTGTTGCTGCTGTAGGTGATACCTGCGTACCCCCTCTGAGCTGAAACACAGGTGGAGGACATGTGGACTTATGTTAGAAACAGAAACACCTCAGACAGGTGCAGGAAACTGGAGGGGCGTCAGCAGCGTCTCCACTACAACTGTCAGCTTTGGAGGGGGAGGAAGGGCAAGTAAAATACCTTGTTGTACAATTAAATCTTTTCATGTTTAAAATGTATTAAATTAAATGACATTTTGAATGTTAAATGTTGTATGATAGACCCTCCATGAAGACTTGAGACAAATGACTTTCAGAAGCATTTATTGTAGTTTTGTGATTTTGAACCCTGGCAGGACTGAACCATGTGGGGTCAGGCCATCAGGTACTCTCAGAGGTGGGGGAGTCTTCCATCTGTGGAGGAACAAAAACAGAGAGGCAATGGTTATTAATTGATTTTACAGATTCAGGACCTTCAGACGTGTCTGAGGACTCCTGAGATTGGTGGGGAGGCGAAGCCATCTGTCCTCAGCATCCTGAGCCGCAACCAGACTTAGAATCTGATCTTGGACCATCACCAGATCCCTTGCCAGAACCACCATGTGACTCGTTGCTGATCAACAATTATTTGGCGCGCTTTGCTGCCCCTCTCCACAGGTATTACTGGCTGGTCATCCTACTGGTCAGGTCGCTGGACTTATCACAGCCTCAGAGGTGCATTAAGTGAAAAAGTGCTTGACAGGAAACACCTACATGTTGGGGTCACTCCACCTACTGCATGTATCTGGAACAGAGGCGTGTAGAGGACAGACTGAAGCCAGTCAACTGGCAGCACATAACTCTTATGTGGGCAGGGAAAATTTGAGCCCTTAGTAATTAGATGCATACAAACTGCAGTCTAAGAACTTCAATAATAAGAAAAGAAATTAAAAATAGTGGCTCTGAGCTTTTCATTGCATCTTGTGAGCACATATTTACTTTATATGCTATCAATGTAGTATATATATATATATATATATATATATATATTATATATATATATATATATATATATATATATGTTAGGATTTAGAATTCTTAGTTAGAACTTTAAACTGTAGAGCTAAAACTTTATTGCCTGTGGGTTGGCTGTTTTATGAGGGTGAGTTTTCAGAGTTGCTGCTTGACCTCCTCACCTGCTGTCTTCAAAGGACTATGCGATGGCATAGGTTAATGTATTTAGTTACACCCCCTTTCCTGGAGCAAACACACCACCTTTGTTTGGACTGGACATCTGGATCTTAATAGACTAAGGACCATTAAACTCAGAGGAACTAAGGACACGCCTTCTCTGGATCCTTAAAAGATGGACACAAACTAACTTGAGCATGCATTTTGTTCATGGCACCATCTCGGTGATGTTGTGAGCAAGTGTACCATCGGCCGATTAAAATATTCTGCATGGCATAATAATTCTTTGTATACATGATTGTATTAAATTCTTGATTGATCTTTGCTTCTAGACTTGTCATTTAGGCACCAGATAAAAGAACACGGAGACAGATTTTACTATATTATATATATATATATATATATATATATATATATATATGTATATATATATTCCTTCAGACTACATACAGATGTTATTTAAGAATTCACTCAAAATTGTGCACAGATTTGCGTCATTCATTGAAATCTACATAATTGAGAGACATCTGCTAGCTGAAGATAGCACTATTACATTGTTAGTGTGGGGAGATGTTAGGGCTATGCATGTAAATGTGGTCATAGACTGATTTTAACTACAGACTGTGTAATTTGAGGGGAAACATAATGGTGGCTTTTATTCTTCTGGCTGCTCCCTATCTGGGGTCATCACAGCAGAATAAACCTCATGGTTGATTTGGCTCAAGTTTTATGGTGGATCTCCTTTCTGACACAACTGGGAATTTGAGTTTCCACCTCCCATGTTGTAGGTGGAAGCCACCGGAGAGGTAGAATGGTGGCTTTAAAGATAATGAATAAAAATAAACCAACCAAAAAAAGCATAAATATATCTGCCAAGATATAAAATACTTACATCAGAAATTGATTTTATCTGTTCTTTAACAGTATCATTTAGTGGCATTTAAATCTGAGTTCAGACAGGAACTGGATAAGGTCTGAATTATCATCAGAGGGTCTATGTGAGGTTGTGTAGTACCAGTTGGGCTGTAAATGTACTAGAAAATCCATCTGTAAGAGAGGCTGCATTTACAGGTAAGAGCTATTTATATTTTCAGAATTAGTCCATAAAGAATATAAAGACTGTATAAAAACCGTAGAAAAAATGTGGAAGGAAATGTATGCCTACTTGCTTTGAATATAAACAAGTTTGTAAGAGTCAGCATATCAGCATATTCACATGTTCATGTGGAAAAGGTGTCAAGAAATGACCAGAATATAGAACATTTGTGAGCACATGTCCATGCTTTTCATCGTTAGCTCATGTAATTAAATGCACCGTTGAAGTGTTTTGGTAATTAGTCCCATATGCCTTGGTGATTTTAAAATCTGCTTTAACATCAAGACAGGATGTTTTTAAATCTGAAATGATAATATCAGAGAGGATACCATTATGTAGCCGTCCTTGGTTTTCAGGATGTTAAAGCCAACCTCACATTTTGACAGACTGAGACAATGAGCAGTAACAAAGTAAGAAGGAAATTAAAAGTCTCTTTCTTTCTTTTTTTTTAAAAAAAAAAATGCCTGCCAAATTGATTCAGATGTTGGCAACAGGCTACTAAATAAATGAATTCCTGGCATACATGGGGTAGAATATGAAGACGTGTGGCATTAATGATGACATATGACTGTGTAACATGATCTGATGAAAGAATGTTGTGTGTGTGAGTGTTGGCTCACACATGGTGACGCTAATCTGTCCGTGGTGATGCTAATCTGTCCACGGTGACGCTAATCTGTCCACGGTGACGCTAATCTGTCCAGACACCTCGCGGGTCCCAAAGTGACTCTTGGAGTAACAGATCAATCAGGACCAGCTGAGCAGAGAAGCTCCACACGTCTTCATTGTGATACCATTATTTTCCATTTAGGCAGGAAAAAGTCATATTGATCCCTGCCATTATGTCACAGCAGATTTGTGTCGTTTTTGTTTTTTTTTTCCAAGTCCTCTGTTTGCCTATAAAATAAAAGATGAAAGAGTTTGTACACAAAAAAGGTCATATGGCTTAGAGTGCCAGTAAAACAATTTAAGTTATAATTACATTGATTATTAAATGTGGTTTTCTGCATATGGTTGCTTTATTTAAAGAAAAACATTAAGTGAGGTGAATACTCCCACTGTGGACTTTTGACTGGTTGTTCTCCATTGATTGGCGATTACCAGACAGTGGGGGGGCTTTTATGAAAATGTACAGTGGCCTCTACACATTGGAGCTGGAATTAGTGAATAATGGAGAGAACAAGATGCTCGCTGGCCCTCGATAATAAAAGTGATGGAGGGCAGCTGTGCTCTACATGGTGAGTGGGGGTGGGGGGATAAAGAGAACATGGAGGAGGGATGTTGCTGGAGGTTACAGGGTGATGCAGTGCAGGAGGGTCAGTGAAAGCCATTCATGAGCTGAACATAATTGAACACTCTTACTGAAGAGCCAGAAGTAGTTATTGATTATTAGACAGCCATTGCTATTAGCAATGTGCCTCAAGGTCACAGCCTACATGTAGCCAACTGAAGCATGTTATAAACTGGCATTATATGTACTGCTTGAATGAATACCAAGTATACAATGTGACAGAATATGCTCAATGTTTGCAGCAAGATGGTACTTAAGGAATATGTAGCTGCGTATACGTAAATTATCGTTGAAATTGCTGTTGTGTTGTTCCTAAAGCAGATCGTTTTGGTCTCATAAAACAGCCACTACCCAAATGTGTTTGTTTCTTATGTGAAAGATAAGACAATAGTGCATGTGTGTTCAAAATAGTTGTGATACCACAATGTGTGTTTGTGCACTCTCAAGTGATGAAAGAGTTTTAAGGTAAACGGAGAGAGACTGCAGACCCATTATATACTCAACATGTTTAGTTGAGCTCATTATTTTATCACATTTGGGTGCAGGATGTCTAATGAAATCCTAGTCCCTTTCAGTGCTTAACAGTAAATTGACTTGCTTAAGGCATACCTTCTATAAAGGAAATGATTATCAGAAAAGAGAAGATTTGTCTCCTTCAGTTTTTAAGCATCAGGCCAAACATTGATGATATTCTACATACAGTATATACCACAGGAGATGGTGTTGTCTCAATACAAGAATTAACGAGGACATCAAGCAACTGGGCCAAGCTGCATACCAAAATGAAAGGTCATGACATAAGCGCCATAAATCACCTCAGCTGATCTGCAGCAGATCCCTGTGATAAAGTCTGATCCCTATAGACTGCAGCCAAGTTTACACATATAGTCTAAATATAGTCTATAGTGTTCATCTGTTTACCATGCTTGTATGCTGAAGCCACACTCCCTTAAGGGGGAAACTCAACAGTCCTGGCAGTTGCTAGAATATTTTCTATCTGAGAATAATCTTTCTCACTGCAGAATGATGGACTTAAATGACTTGAACCCAAACCAACTGCTTCTCTGAGATCATTGTTGACGTCTTTACTCTATGACATGGCACACCTGAGCTCTTTTTTGGTCTCTATAAATATGTTTCACATTCATAACAATTGTGGTGGGAGTTAATTTTTATGTACTTTATCAGGTAAAGATTTTATAAGGCCACAAATTTATGCAAAATAAGGCCGTGGCTTTTTGAGTGATAGCTAAATTTCAGAGCGCATACACTTATTTCAAAGACAATGGGCCCAATATTCGTCCAGATCTGCTATAGCTGCTATTTAGGGATAGTGGCGGGAGAGGCGAATAAAATGCGATCTTCCACCTTTGCTCTCTCCTCTTTCTCACCTGCTCTACCTGCTACAATATGCAAGGAGTGGTTAGGGCATTTCACCTGTTAAACCAATCAGTGCATCAGCAGCCATTGCCTTTATGTGTATTATATATATAGATTAGGGGTGTAACGGTACACAAAACTCTCAGTTCGGTACGTACCTCGGTTTGGAGGTCACGGTTCTGTTCATTTTCGGTACAGTAAGAAAACAAAATGCAAAATATAAATGTGCTACTTGTTTATTACACACTTTTGTGCTTTTTAACAATAGGAACATTAGCCTATACAAAAAGCTAGAATTCTGCTCAAAAATATAAAACAATATTCTGAAATGTAGATATTTTGAAAAACAAAATAAAAATAACATTGGCTCAAAAAAAAAATATCCATCTGATGTGCAAAATTAAACAGTTGCAACACTGAATAGTTTCAAGTTGTTGCTCAGATTAAATAACATGACTGTTCTTTAAAAACAAATCTTTTCTCAATCAAATGTGCAAAATTGAACAAGTGCAACACTGAACAGTCTCAAGTTTCTCACCCCCCCCCCCAATCTTTAGCCCTGATGGCTTTCACTCAATCTTCAGTTTTTTGCAGAACAATGTAAGGTTCCCAGACGGGAGACCTTAATGTCGCGGGAGGGTCCTCAAGCTCTGGCTTATTTCCAATGCTAGCGGCATTAGCATTAGCCATGACGTCCGCTACAACTGCTGTTTGTTGTGTCTCGGTGTGTGCGCAACTGCGCATGTGCGGCTGCAGCGCTCTGCTCCACAACGTGCGGTCCTCTACTTAATATGTCCGTGTGGAAACTTGTTCGGTATGCCTCCGTTCTGAACCGAGCACCCCGTACCGAAACGGTTCAGTACAAATACATGTACCGTTACACCCATAATATATGTCTATATATCTATATATATATATATATAGATATATAAGATTTTTTTTACAGAAACAATTTCTATAGGCTACCTGAAAGTCCCAGATAGTTAGTGCGCTGCTGGTAAACACATTCTGGTCATCTGTGGTTTAACTGGTGAGCAAGCCGATTTAAAAGAATCTTTTCCATTTTTCTCAGGAGTTCAACTGAGGCCAAATCACACTTTTTATACAAGAGTTAATTCACGAGGTGGACCCTTTTGTTGCACGTCCACATGTGACCAAGTGGACGTGCATTGAAGCCATTTGGTCACGCTCTTGTACGAGCCGACGTGAATTGTGGGGAGTCGGACCACCCAAAATGCTTTTTTTTTTACTAAACCAGTGATGGTACGATGCCAAGTTTGAGGAAAGAGCAAAAAACACACCCATTGTCACACCTTCTATGTGAGTAAGGGAGTCAGCAAAATGTGTAGCGGCTATAGTGGGCGGAAGATGGCATTAGAGGTTAGTGAAGGTTCCTATACAGGTAATTTGAGGGTAGATGCTAGTGCTAACGGGTAAGGCGAAGGGTACAATCGGGGCCAATGGGTTTTGTTCATAAAACATGACCAAAATGCATTCACAGAGTGAATTGTACACATTTTGACATTCATGAAATTGTTACCAGTTCCAAACACTTTGTCGCTATGAACAAAATGTGCAAATGGCTAAATATTACAGGCAGTTCCGGATTTTCCAGTGTTAATGCTTATATGCTAATTTTACAAGAGTGGTAAGGGGTTAAGTCTCACAATATACATTTAAACCATGTGGATTTATACATGAAAATATATCTGAAATATGACATGTTTATCTTAATTAATGGGCATTTTGCTTATTTAAGCTTCAGATTGTGTTTCTTGACCTGTTGGGGGGTAAATTAAATGGACTTGATCTGCTGTCAGACACCAACGGTGTCATGAAGCCATGGTGGATTCCAGTTAGAGGTTTCTTGGATAATAAAAATGTGCAGTTGCCTGCAGGAGAGTAAAAACATTCACTTCAGTTCTTGAATACTTCATTGGACAGAAGAAATGGCATTAACTATCTACATTAAGTCTTTGTCAAGCGAGAAGAGGAAGCGCCGTGGTCTTTTTTTTTCCACCAACCTCAGGTCTCACCAGGGGAATTCCTGCCAAATCCCTGGCTGGATTTGTTTGATAACAATTTTAGCCACAGGTTGCTGAGGCAGGAGTTGAATCAAACCCTCTTCCAGGGATGAATGTTGGTGATAAGATGGCCAGTGGCTGCAGGGTATCTGGCACCTTCACTCCCACGCCATTCAGGACCAACTTTGAAGGGTCTAGATTGCAGTTAGAGTTCAACTGCTATTGCTATCAGCTTTTTTTGCCTGGGCCACCTAGCTGGCTTGAGGCAAGATTAGCGAAGGTCTGCAGCAGTTGGTCACCATTAAAATTACATCTGAAACAAGGACAGATTCAATCAGAATTTCTGTAAGGCAGTCCTTCTCAAATAGTAGGGGGGAGGCACGGTGCCATGTTGGGGAGAGATGGCGCTAATGAAACAAATGAAAGTCACCAGAAAGCTAAGACGAGGAAATATGATGAAGCGTATGTAGCGCTTGGCTTCAGTGTGACTACAGTGAGAGACGATGAAAGACCGATGCGTTTACTGTGTCTTTAAAAGTGTTTTGTTGGAGCCAGACTCAGGATATGAGAGACTACATCTCTGCAAGCGTGGGAATGCCTTCTTGCTTATGAGCAACTATTTCTTTGTTTGTCCAAAACTCTGCCAACAAAAGCAAGTACCTCAAGGTACTCTGGTTTCCATCCACAGTCCCAAAACATGCAGTTAGGCTAATTGGTACCTATTTGGTTAGTTAAATCCAGGTGGAGACTTTTTTTTTTTTGGCTGGGCAGTGTACTTTGCACAACTGTTTTATTGCATTTTGTATTGCAAGCACCCTTTCGCTCCCAGTCAAATGATTTCCATATGAAGCCAGCCAGGTTGCGTCAGTTTGCCAGTCTCTGAATCTTTTAATCTGCCGAGGAAGAAGGCGGAGGGGCGGAAGACTTCCCGTTTTCTCTCTGGCCGTTCTCCTCTGCTGATGCAGGTTACTATGAGAGGCAGGAATGAGAAAAACCTGATGAAAATGTGACAAATTCTTCTTTTTTTTTCTTCTTATTTTTCCCAATGTGATCATGTAAAAAAAAAAAAAATTAATAACATGCTAATTTACATGTTTCATTCTAGAATAATATACTGTATATATACTGTATACTGTATTTTGGCACTTCTTTGTCAAGAAAAGTTTGTGCCCGGTTTGTGGTGATCTGCGGTCGGATGTCTACATACTGTCTGCAGGGGGCGGATCGGTCCTCTTGCGGCTGGTGGAGACCTGCCGCCGCGGACATGGACGGTGTCGCTGGAGGCCGGTTCCGGAAAGCTAAGCTAAGTAGCCCTGAACTGCTACCCACGGCAACCACCGCCACTGGATCCGGGCTGCAGCGTCACGGAGCTGGGACGGGAGCCCCCGACGTAGCGGCGGCAGCATGCTGCCCCCGTCCAGCAGTCTACACGCCGGATGGGTCAGCTGACCTGGCAGGGGCCGTCTGGTGACCTGGTGGGGTCCAGCACCGCCGGGGGAGACGACAACGGCCTGGTCCGGTCCGCATGATGAACTGGGCTCTGGGACGGTTGGCTCCGTCGCTCGCCGGACTGAAGGAGCTCAGTCTTCCCAGAGGAGATGGTTTGGTTCATCGGTGTTTCCTCCTCTGACCTGGAGATATCTCACTTGTCATCGTTATGGAGATATACTGGTTGTAACGGCTGTTAACTGTTTTAACGGCTGCTAATGGCTGTTATCTGGAGTTAGCACTTGGACCACGGGACCTGGCATGAAAAGGAGCGCTGGACGCTAGCAGCTCCTCTAGTACACCAGATTTTTCCTGGTGTACTGAAACTTGGAATTCCCCCTTGGGGGATTAATAAAGTATTTTGAATTGAATTGAATTGAATATTGTGTAACGTAGATAGTAGGATCTTTGAAGTCATTGCAATTTTACATCGAGGAACATTTTTCAGAAACTGTTCCACAATTTTTATACCTATGTCACTGACCTGTTCCCAGTTAACCTAATCAGCTGTCAAATTCTACTCCATTTGTTTTGGATTTATAGGAAATAGGAAAAATGTCTCACTACTGGTATGCTCTTTATATTCTGTTGGGAATAAAATATGGGTTTATGAAATTTGCAAGTCATCGCATGCTGCTTTTACTTATTTACTTTACTTATTTTTACGTTGTATCCCAACATGTTTGGAAAATGTGTTATAAAGCAATCTAATAAATGTGAGAGAAAGCTGCTTTGCATTGTAAATGGGTCTTGAGTGGTTCTCGTATTTTAAAGCATTATATAAGCACAGTGTTGTATTGTTAACTATAAACTTAGCACTGCAGGATCTGATAAAAAGTTCATTTGAATTAGGTGCAAAACATGAAACCGCAGAACACAGGTATTACAATTTAAGCTCTAAATGTATTTATTTTTATTAGCATAGACAAAGTCTTTGTTTTACTCGTATGCTTTAAGTTGTATGTTTTACTAGTATAGTGAATTAATGCATCTGTCAATAACTAATGTCAAATAATGGGTCCAAGAAAGATTACATAGGGAAAAATAAAAAGATTATTAGCGTAAATCTTAAGTTTAAAAGTAGAAATATTGATAAAGACATAAACATTTGGATTACTGTATCCTCAACAGATAACAAAGGCAAAGTTCACAGCGACAGTAAAGCAGTAAGCTTGTACTTTAAGCTTTGTCATTAACATTTTACTGTCCTAAAGTGCTTGCCTGATTTATTCAATCTGAAATTTCTCATCAGCCCAATTTACCGTGACACATAGTATGCATTCACTTTTCTTTTTTTTCCTCAATAGAAGCAAAGGTCTTTTCACACAGATGAAAAATTCACTGCAGCAAAGGGAATAGCTAATTTTGGCATTTTTCCTCTTCATCTGAATATATGCACACACACAAAAAAAAAAACAATAGAAAAAAAAGTTTTCTTATTTTCATTTTATTTCAAATCTTTATTCTCTTTTATTTCTCAGGCTACTGATTGTTTCATGGATGACCTGACCTGCCTCCAACTACATGTTATTTTTCTATACCAGAGTAAGAGCCAGCCTGTCTGGAGAAACTGTCCTATATGACTCCCAGTTTTCCTTAAAAGCCTCTTTCTTTCTACTCTGGGACACAGTTTCTACAGAATTCCAGGAAATCGCAGTGTGATTACCTCACTTTTTCATTTCTTTTTTTGTTTGAAAAATAAGACTATTGTATGCTATTATCCTTTTCCAAATGTTGCATGTCTTCTTTCCGTGACCAAATGGATGAGTGAGGGTTGAAGCAAGGAGGTATGTGGACTCTTTTAATTAGGGTTGCGTGATGTTTCCCATTGTAAACATTTATGGTAAACTCTGTGACAACTGTATCCCAAACTCTTTAACACCCCAGTTTCCTACCCCTAATTTGTGTAGATCACTGGTTCAATTCCTGCTTTGATGTTAACTAACCTGACCATATGTAAAGAACTATGACAATAAAGCAGTCATGTGTCCCATATTTTATAATCTGAATTGCTCTGAGTTTTTTGATACATTTTTTTAGAGTCTCAAGTGACCATATTTGAGTAAAATAAACAAATACATGTTTTAGGCCCCGTTTAATTTATTAAATGATGCACAAGCAAATTGGCCAGATTGCTTTATAATTTTATGGTTTTATCATTTGTTTCACTAAATTTGAACTTGATAATTGCAGAGCATCTGTATTTCTCTGCCGTTAGTCTTCATAATGACCTTATTACCTTCAGGATAATCGCTCCACACTAAGATAGTATCAGCGTTCTCATATAAAAGATAAATGTCACGTCTGCATCTGTCCCAGCCCATTTTGGAAACACAAATCAGCAGCAAATAGGTGGAGATGTCTGTTTGAGTTATGATTGCACTAACTAGTATTTTATTGTGGCTTTGAAAAACTATCAAGTCATGTCTGTTCTTGTGACTGAGCTTTTTTAGCGTCTGGCTTCTGCAAAAGCTAACAGTGTTTGCAACCGTTCAGAGCTGGAGCAGGTGAGACAGAAAATGTAAATATATAGTTGCTGGGGAAGATTCAACACTCAAGACTTCTGTTTTATATTGTGCAGTTTCCTTACAACATATTTATGGCAACGACCATGATGGTGCATTTGAAATAAATATAAATAGAAGAAAAAATAAATGGATAAAAGGCCGTAAATTAAACATCATTAAACATCAAAAGTTCTTGTTATGCTTTAAGACCAGCCTCTCAAAGCATTTAGCACCCATAGGTGCTAGGGTAATGGGTCTGTATTCACTGAGGCCACTGATGGAGGTGGATGGGGATTATTCTGACTGGTTTCAGGCAGTAAGGGATGGTGGCTTCTTCTGAAGAGGTAATCCTCCACCTTGTTTGTGTAGGCCTGTTTTGCCTCTCCAATGGCCCTTTTTCAAGGCCTGCCCTTGCTCTGAAGTACACGGGTTGACCCCCAGATCTGGTTCTCTTAGAAGTGACTTGACCTCACACATCGTCCAGGGCTTGCTGTTTCTATATTCACAGATATGCTTTTCTGTGGTGACGGTGTCCGTGCAGTGATTGATGTAATTGTAACACTGAGTCGGTGTAGATCTGCAGGTCATCATGCTCAGAAACACTCAGGTCTCTAGCTGCACCAGGGCATCATCAGACCCGGTTCTAGTGGTCTGGATGAGGAGTAGGGACAGATGGTCCAATACATCCAAATGTGGGAGGGGCATAGTTCTGTAGGTTTGCTTAATATTTTGTGTACACGCATGGTCCAAGGTGCTATTTTCTCTTGTAAGACATTGCACATGCTGCACAAATTTGGGCAGCAACAGTCTTTAAGCAAATTTTGTTGAATTCCTCTGCAGTGATACGTGTGGCCTCAGGGTACACTGAGGTAGGCAAGGGCTATGCTAACATTAGCATCCGATAATATGTAGACAGTGGTTAAAATCACTACTGTTAGCTCCCTGCGCCGATACAATGGTCTGCACCAACAAAGCAGGCTAACGTTAGTGTCTGTCAACAGAAAGATGGCAAGCAGAAAACACGAGGAGAAAAGTGGATGGGAAAAATGAAAACGAAAGAAAGCCAAGTCAGGTTGAGGGGGAGAAGTGTTTTCCATTTTGGCATTATATTTCTTTGTCTTCTCTTTTGTGGTGCATGGTGGGTCAACGTCTGTGAAAAAGGCTACAAATGTTGTTGAAGGATGATTGGTTGAATGGTACCCTAACTAATCACAGCACTATTGCATGGGACAGTTTAATTTTAAAAATCAGTATAATGTCAGGGTCCTACAATAGTATTTGTTAGGTGGTCTAGTGGTTTGTGGGTTCAGTTTCCAGTGTTGTAATATGCTGTTATAGCCTTTTTTTTGTCATTTCTTTCTCTCTATCCAATAAAGGCCACTAGAAAATCTTTTAAAAAGATTCTGATATGACGTATAAAACTTAATCTGCTAACTACTGCTGACCAGATGGTGAATAATCAACTCTGTTGGGTTCATAAATGTATAAATCTGGTTCTAATGGAGTCAGTGTCTCAGCAGCCATGAATCTCACCACATGTCACTGGTTATGAGGCGTTATTTAGGTTTACATATCAGAAAAGTTTTTATTTCAAACGGAAAATGGATGTTTTAAATAAATGTATGGTTTATAAAGCTACTTTGTCATCTTTGACTATCTTTGAGTATTTTTGCAGTATCAACAAGAGGCCGGTAGGGTGGTCCTCTTTTCTGGGTTTTTGGGCTCACTCTAGCATTATATTAAAACTATAAAATGTGTCAAGCAGGCTAATTCTTATAAAGAATAGACCTAAAAGGCTAAAAATGTAGTGGGATTTAGGAAAGCCATATCTGTTTTATTCTTCTCGTCTGTAAGTCTAGGTATCAAATAAAATGTTTATCCAAAGTGTTAGAATTTTGGAGGTATAAATGCAGGTTTAATGGCTGTCATTCCAAGTAATGCTAATAAGGAATAAGGAATAAGAGGATTTATTGTCATTGAACCAGCGTCCCAGTACAACGAAATTGCATTCCAGTACATCATCCAAGAAACATATAAAAAACAACAACAACATTTAGGACATGGATGTCGATGATGACTGAGGCTAAGCAACTAGTGTCGCTCCGCGCTAACTTAGATTGAAAAGGATAACATTGGGGAAGGAGGGGTGGAGGTTAAAAAAAGAACATCTCCCACTACGTGTCAAAAGGACACGTCGTGAGAGGGGAAAAAAAAAACACCTCAGCACATTTAATTAAGCATGTACAGACTTAACACAGGACATTGATAGAAACATGATGACGGATAACCCAGTTTTGACAGTCTGTGCGCGCGCAGCCAGCCTTGGGTGCATCGCGCAGTCAGTCCATCGCCACACGGGGGAGAGGGGGGAGGTGCGCAGGGCGGGGGGGGGGCCAGCGAAGATGTTGAAGTGGGGGAGGGAGTGCGTGTTGATCAGTGTAGTGAGAGTGCAGTCATGTAGATCCTGGTCTCCAGGTGCAGAGGGGGGAATGGGGGGGGGGGGTAGAAGCGTCCAAGCCACACAGCATCCAGGAGAATAGATAAGGGAGCGGCTTGAAGGCTGCGCTTCCAGGGAGCCAAAACAGAAAAGAAAAGAATTGTTTGGGGCAGGCTGAGACACACTCTCCGTCTAGCCTTGAAGTTCTGCTGGATTTCTCTGTGGTGGGAATACTTCAATATTCCGAATTATTGGCCATTCTCCCTGATCAACGCGTGAATCTTTCCAAGATTGTTGTCCATTCGCCCGAAGAAGTCCAGAATCATCCCTTGGGTTTGATTCAAGTTCTGAATCGCTCCCAATTTCCGATCCATGTCTTCCAGTCTTTTAATCACGTTGTCAACTTTCTCACACACGTCCGGCGGGGTGGAAGTTTTCCTCGAATCCGAATTTGTAGCCTCCGTGCGTTTAATTTTCCGATACACCAAGAATCCACCTGCGCCGATCAGTAGAAATCCTGTGATCATAAATCCAAAAATGAATGCGTCTTCGACATCCTCCACGTGCAGTGGGGCCGAGACAATGAAGTTTCCATTTGCCCCAGGAGTCCATCACGTACCCCGCTGCGTGCGTACCCCCCGGGCACGAAGGCTCTCCTTTGCCTTGTCTTGTTGTTGAAAAAATTTGATCAATTGCATTCAGAGACCAGCTTACTAAATCCATGGTTGATTCGGATACTCTGCAGAAAAAACGCTTCAGAAGCACAGACGAGACAGAAGCAGCTGCAGGAACAGATAGATAAGGGAGCTCAGAGAAATGCGTCCGCCTTCGCCGAGAGCAGGAAGTAAAAGTAAAAGTAATAAAACAAATGTTAATCAAGCATATGTGATATTGATATAATTCTTTTTGTTCTGTTTAAAATGCAAGCATATAAGTAACAAAAAAGCAGTTTAAAAGACAATGTTTATGTTCATTTTTGTTTTGGTGATGCAAGTGAGACAAATGAATAGATGCTAACTTTAGCCAACAGAGTAGCCGGTTAGCATCCTCTTAGCCAAAGGAGCTCCAGAAATCCCTGGGCCTTCTAGAGTTAATCGTTCTTTAATATGAGTGTTCTTGAATAAACAATCATAAATAGTTCATATACGTGGGTGTTGTTATGACACCCCCCCCCCCCCCCCCCCCCCCCCCCCCCCCTCTAGGTTACTGGTGGGTCTACTTAGTACCAGTCTGTCCCTGCTGGACAGGAGAAACACTGATGCTATTTATAACTGATGCTATTTATAAGAGACTTTACTTCCTAAGAAAGCTTAGGTCCTTAAGTGTTATCTGTTGCATATTTTCATATGTTGCATATCATAAGTCTGTTGTGGAGAGTCCAGTCTCATCTGCAGTCATCTGTTGGGGGAGCAGCAGCGGTGGCAATGACTTAAAGAAACTGAACCAACTGATACAGAAGGCTGGCTCTGTTCTGGAGACGGTTCTTAAAACCTCTGGAGCAGCAAAGGAGGATATTTCATAAAATGAAGAACATCATGGGCATCTTCTTCACATCACAACACAGACCGCTGCAGGAGATCCTTCCTGGCAACAATAACCATCTATAATGAATCACTGAAGAGACTTAAGTCATGACAGTTATTGCAACAATTTAATTTCCCTTCGGGGATCAGTAAAGTATATTTTAATTAAAGTTGAATTGAATTGATCCATGACTGAGGGCTTATCTCTCCTAGTGTTTCCTCACATTTTTTTTTACATATCTTATATCTGCTGTCATTGTCTACACAGCTGGACAGTTTCACAATTAAAAGTTTTCAGAAGCCCACATCAATTCAATTCAGTTCAATTAAATTTTATTTGTATAGCATCTGTTACAATGTCAGTTGTCTCTAGGCGCTTTACAGAGACCCAGAGCAAATATCATTAACTCATTAATTATAGTATTAAATCCAAATCAAGGATAATGGCAGGTAAAAAAAAACTCCCACAGAGGGAGAAAAAAACTTTTAAGCCAAACAGAGGCAAGGAAAAACTCCACTTTTAGAGGAAGAAACCTTAAGCAGGATCTGGATCATATGGGGAGACCTTCCTGATGAAGACCAGCCAGGTAAAGAATCCATCCAACTGACAAATGGTTGGGCACATGATCTGGAAATTTAAAAACTTCTCAATGTGGAAACAGTCTGACAAAAGCAAGTGTCTTCCATTTGTCATGGTCTGGGGCGGCCATGACGGCCATTTTGGGTTTTTCTATGTTCTGTGTTAAGTTGGCGTCATCGTGAGGCATTGTACCACTTCAGCCAATTGGTTCGAGAAAGGGTTCATTTCTTGAAGCTTCATATGCACATGACACAACCTACTGGTCAGGTTTATAATCACATGACACCACCTACTGGTCAGGTTTATAATCACATGCACCAACTGGTCAGTTTATAATCACATGACACCACCTACTGGTCAGGTTTATAATCACATGACACCACCTACTGGTCAGGTTTATAATCACATGACACCACCTACTGGTCAGGTTTATAATCACATGACACCACCTACTGGTCAGGTTTATAATCACATGACACCACCTACTGGTCAGGTTTTATAATCACCATGACACCACCTATTGGTCAGGTTATAATCACATGACACCACCTACTGGTCAGGTTTATAATCACATGACACCACCTACTGGTCAGGTTTATAATCACATGACACCACCTACTGGTGGTTTATAATCACATGACACACCTACTGGTCAGGTTTATAATCACATGACACCACCTACTGGTCAGGTTTTATAACACATGACACCACCTACTGGTCAGGTTTATAATCACATGACACCACCTACTGGTCAGGTTTATAATCACATGACACCACCTACTGGTCAGGTTTATAATCACATGACACCACCTACTGGTCAGGTTTATAATCACATGACACCACCATGGTCAGGTTTTATCACCACCTACTGGTCAGGTTTATAATCACTGACACCACCTACTGGTCAGGTTTATATCACATGACACCACCTACTGGTCAGGTTTATAATCACATGACACCACCTACTGGTCAGGTTTATAATCACATGACACCACCTACTGGTCAGGTTTATAATCACATGACACCACCTACTGGTCAGGTTTATAATCACATGACACCCACTACTGGTCAGGTTTATAATCACATGACACCACCTATGGTCAGGTTTATAATCACATGACACCACCTACTGGTCAGGTTTATAATCACACGACACCACCTACTGGTCAGGTTTATAATCACATGACACCACCTACTGGTCAGGTTTATAATCACATGACACCACCTACTGGTCAGGTTTATAATCACACGACACCACCTACTGGTCAGGTTTATAATCACATGACACCACCTACTAGTCAGGTTTCGGACGTCATCGCTTTCGGCTCCTCCCCTAAATGAAGCAAGCCTCGATACGCGCTTCGTGGAAACGCCCCCTCCGCTACTCGATACACGCTTCGGAGCCTCGGTCGGCACGCCTCGTAATATCACTACTTTGTGTTTGGTTTGTATTTTTGTATTTTGCATTTTGTATTTTTTGGTTTAATAAACCTTTTTGTTGTTTTTTTTGGAGTACTCCTGCATTTGGGTCCTTCATTCTGCCTCCAAACCTGACACCGTTACTACATAGCGCTAGCATTTTAGCATGCTGAGGATATTTTCATATTTTCTTAGGATCTGTCTCCATGCAGGAAATCTATAGAGTGATTGTCTATTGTTAAATTATTAGTATTATTATTATTAGACTGCATTTGATCGAATGCAAAGTACAACTTAAAAGTACAGAAAAAAATTTTGGAGAAAATAAATAACTGAAAAAGCTTTTTTTCATCAGTTCCCATGTGATATCACATTGTCAAGCTCAATTATTGTTTTGACATCCAACATTGAAGCTTCAGGTCTGCTTTTGTTTTGGTTAAAACTATTTCCACTTGTCTTTTCATTTTCATTTAACTGTAATATTGCCTGCTTGGCATGTTTAATTAAATTTAGTCATAGTTAGCTTTCAGCAGATCGCTTGCCATTAAATTGGTCTACCTTTGTGACAGCAAAGTTTAATCTCTGTGCGTGGAATTTTTTTAAATCCTTGTTACAGATGAAAACAAAATTACAAATGACTAATATTGGTAGCTGGAACACAGAGGCATCTGAGTCGTCCCAATGTGATGAAGAAATGGGGCGATTGGAGGAGTTGCTGCTCATGTGCATTAATAATTTAAATAGAGATATAAATTTTTGTGAATGAATAATGATGAAAAAGTCATCTGTGTGCCCCATTTTGAATAATCAAACCAACACTAGTCCTGACTTTTTCCTGTGTCTGGATCCAAGCAACTGTAATTCAGGCCGAGATCCAGCTCAGATGGGGGTGCTGTCCCCCCTGAAGGTAGTTCTTTACTGGTGTGCGCCTCCATATGGGTCAACAGCGCCAGCTTGGTTCTACTGATACTACAGAGAGAACATTAGTGTTGTCGGCTCATGGTCTCGGGCCAGGCTCCACCGGTACCAGCTCTGCTCCACCGGTACCAGCTCTGCTCCACCGGTACCAGCTCTGCTCCACCGGTACTAGCCGGTACCAGCTCTGCTCCAGTGGTACCAGCTCTGCTCCACCGGTACTAGCCGGTACCAGCTCTGCTCCACCGGTACCAGCTCTGCTCCACCGGTACCAGCTCTGCTCCACCGGTACTAGCCGGTACCAGCTCTGCTCCAGTGGTACCAGCTCTGCTCCACCGGTACTAGCCGGTACCAGCTCTGCTCCAGTGGTACCAGCTCTGCTCCACTGGTACCAGCTCTGCTCCACCGGTACCAGCTCTGCTCCAGCTCTACCGGTCCACCTCCAGCCGGTACCAGCTCTGCTCCAGCGGTGCTACCAGCTCTGCTCCACCGGTACCAGCTCTGCTCCAGCGGTACCAGCTCTGCTCCAGCGGTACCAGCTCTGCTCCACCGGTACCAGCTCTGCTCCAGCGGTACCAGCTCTGCTCCAGCGGTGCCAGCTCTGCTCCACCGGTACTAGTCGGTACCAGCTCTGCTCCACCGGTACCAGCTCTGCTCCAGCGGTACCAGCTCTGCTCCAGCGGTACCAGCCCCGGGCCAGAGTGGGTGTCTCCCAGAGATTAATGATCCCTGGTGCTGCCTAGTGGGCCGGTCCTTGACTGTGAAATACACCTCAACTGCTCGGCTGGCGCTCTGATTTATTTCTACCTGCGTGCTCGTCCTCGGTGTCGTGCACATGTGTTTGCATTTACGCCTTATTTGATTTTCTCTGTTATGCTAATGCGTACAAATCAAACTGATATCTCTGAAAGTTATGCAAATGTTTTATTTTATGAGTTTGATGGTGAACAAGTACACATGCATATGATTTGCATATGATTAGAAATTGAATAAATAACTTAGTGTTAATTTGATTTGACACGTTTCTGCTTGTTTTCCTCTCAGGGCCTGATTTACTAAAGGTTTGCGTGCGTAAAAACGTGTGCAAACTTGACACCACCCGCAAACCAATGCGCAAGCTGATCTACTAACAGCGTGCAAAGAGGACTGCGCCTCTCAAATCAGCAAAATAGCACACGCTGTTCATTTAGCACTTTTGCCCTGATGAATAATCAATATGGGGCGTACCCGCCAGAAAGCGCAAAATACTGGGAGGGGAAAATGCAAATAGGTTCATTTACCACGCGCAATGAGATTTACCAACCCTGAAAGTAATTGCGGGGATTGTGATTGCGTCTGTATTTAGTACGTTCGGAAGGAAGGTGCTATTCTGTCCAGCATTACGCACCGATGGCTGCTGTTATTGTGGCAAGGAGGCACGGACATCGCCAAAATCAAAGAATACGCAGAGAGAGAGTCTTTCGGACTCGTGTAAATTTGTTTGCACATGCAAAAGGGGAAATATTTTATTTGAATGTTAAATCGAGTATTATTCAGCAAAAGGTTGCCACAGGAGGCACCAGGGTTTCCGTTGTCTGGTAATTGCCGGACTTTGTCTGGTAAAATATGCGGAAGTCCGGGATTTTATAATCTCTCCGGTCAAAATGTCCGGTGAAAATACTCCTCCCAAGCACAATTTCAGTTGTAATAAAATGGGTTATTTCCACATCATTTTATGAAAAACGCCTCGGGATTCTCCCAGAGGAGCTGGTGGAAGCGGCCGAGGGATCTGGACCTCTGAAGCTGCTGGCATCGCGACCCGACTTCGGATAAGCGGAAGCTAATGGATGGATGGATGGATGGATGGATGGATTTTATGAAAAAACATATACTTTTTTTTTACTAATGAGTAGTGTGTGAGGACGAGTCGGCTCCAGCCACAGCTCCACTCATTGATGCCACAGCTGCGCGCAGAGACGCATCTCCGTAATGACAGCGCTCCGCGGTTATGGAGGCTTGAACTTCTCAACGGCCACTTAACCACCTGTCTGTCTTGTTTGCCGAAGTTTTATTAAAGGCCACTTTTTCTTTAGTTCTTTGCCTTATATCTTGCCACCTTCTTTTAACCTCATCTGCCGTTCTTTTTGTCTTACCAACTGCATTTATTCTATCGCAGATTTTCTCCTATATTGCGTTTCTTTTGGTAATGTTTAAATTTCTTTGCTGTAGTTCATGAATGTGTTTATTTGCCTCTTCCACTAATATCTCTAACTCCAACTCGTCAAATTTCATTTTGCGCTTGCGTCTATCCTGCTTTCCATCCAGACTCTCCATGACGCAAACCGTAAGACACGCAACACCTCATTTAAATACTGCGGTTTGCACCCGTTATCATTTGCGCGAGCATTCTTAGTTGATCACCCGCAAAACACACAACAACAGCACGCGCAAACTTTTTCAGTGCACACGCAATTTAGTACTCTTTATTTAGGATCTTAGTAAATCAGGCCCTCAGTGTAGTAATGATAGATACCTCACAGAAAATCACTGTATTCAAACACATTATATATAATAAAGAAAACATAAATTGATCAGCAACAGTAAATACCCCCTGACTACTTTCATTGAATTTAGGTGGTTAAGTTGCAGCCAGGTGTTCTACCTGGCGCTACGCTAATCTTTAGTGCTTGATGAACTGATCTTCAGCAGGTGTGCAGATTGCTGTAAAAGCAGACTTTTTGTTAGTTTGCTATTCTAGAACACTCGGGCGTGAGTTAACTGAATGCCAAGAGGGAAGGACAGAAGAAATAATCTTAATTCAAATTCAAATATACTTTATTGATCCCCCAAGGGGGAAATTCAGGTTTCAATCCAGTCTGGTGTACTAGAGGAGCTGCCGGCGTCCAGCGCTCCTTTTTCATGTCCCGGTCGTGTGGTCCGAGTGCTAACTCCAGTTAACAGCTGTTAAAACCAGTAAATCTCCATAATGATGAATCAAGTGAGATATAATTCCAAGTTAATTTTGAGTTTGATGGCAGCAAACACATCTCGGACAAATTGAAAAGGTGGAAAACACAAGACTGGAGAAGTAATTGGTGCGATCAAAAACAAATTCTTTTAGCAAATAACTAACTATAAAAGGAGCATTTCAGAAAGGCAGAGCCTCTCAGATATAGGCAGAGGTTCACCAATCAGCAATAAACTCCATTAAAATCGTGGAACAATTTTAGAAAAATGTTCCTCAATGTAAAATTGCAAAGACTGTGAAGATCCTACCTACAGTACAGAATATCATCAAAGGATTCAGAGAATCAGAAGTGTCTGTGCACATGGGATGGGAATAAATGAATGTGTTTGGCTGCACTGCATTAAAAACAGGCATGATTCTGGACATCCCTGGGCTCAGGAATACTTCTAGAAATCACCGTCTGTGAACACAGCTCGCTGTACAGTCCATAAATGCAAGTTAAAGCTGTATCATGCAGTAAAAGAAAAGCTGCTGTCGTGTCTGGGCTAAAGCTAATCTAAAAACATCTGTTCTGTCGTCAGATGAATCTACATGTAAAAATCTTTAAGGAAACCATGGATACCGTGTTCTGCAGACTAAAGAGGAAAGAAACCATTTTGCTTGCTTTCAGTTCAAAAACCTGCATTTTAACTAGAACTGTGAACAAAGATCACATCAATCCTCACCAGTCCTAGCGTCATTACACTGGATCTCTGTTAAATCTAGAATTGAATTCTGGGGGTGGGGGTGGGGGGAGCCTTCCTGTATGTACTCAGCATCTTCATCCTGCCTGTCTCATCTCAGTTTAAGATCATTTCATGCCTTCTTTCTGAAGTCGCTCTTTCTCTTCTCCTTCTGCAGGTCCTTCCATGGTGTTGATGTTTCCTACTGCAGCTACTTGCTTCCTTCTCCTTTGAGGTATCAGCAGTAGTGCTGAGATTAACACTCACACTTTACAGCAACAAGGTTCAGCTGGATCTCAGTTCAGTTGGGTCTTCCTGTGTCTGTATGGATTTACCACAGGTACACTAAATTCCTCCCACCCCCCAAAAAACAGGTGAACTGGAAATACTAAGGGCCAGATCTTCTACCAAACCTCCTAATGCTGCTATTAAGGGATAGCAGGTAGCGGGAGGGGCGTTCCCCCACAAAGAACGCAATCTTCCACCTCCCTAAACCCACAATCTTACCTGCGCTAACCACTACATTATCCATAGGAGTGGTTAGGGCGTTCCACCTGTTTAACCAATCAGTGCGTCAGCAGCCATTGCCTTTAAGAGCAGGTTGTGCTACCCGCTACCTGCTACTCGCTAACTGCTATGAAGCGTCTTTTCACCCAGATCGGAGCAGCTCTCATGGGCAGCTCGTCTGGGACTCTGCTGTAGAGCTTCCTCCTCTTCCTTCCTCCTCCTCCTCTGCACTGATATATATATAACTAGCTCTAACTAATATGGAGCAAATTATTTAATCATTTTTCTTGAACTCCAAGAAGTTTCAACAAACTGCTCAGAAAACTGCTTAAGTTGCTGCCACCACGCCCCGAATTTGGATAAGAAGTCAACAGGTGGACAATTTATTTGGTTTATATATGCAAAGAAAATAAGTGCTGCACAAAAAAAAGAAAAAAAAAATCTAAATCTAAAACTGCTAAATTGATTTTATTATAGTCCCACAGAGAAAAGTATGTCATATAAGTTTAGCTCACCTGCTCTAAAACACCCTCATCTCTGTGAACAAAAAGCTAAACACTTTGGAAAGTTATGTCTTTATCTCTGAATCATTAAAATGAACATTACTGCAATATACAAAACTGTGTAAGGCCAAACCAACACCTGAAAACTTCCTCATCATGCTCTGATGGGAGTGGAAGTGACACCTTTTCTGTACCTGAAATAAAATTTGTAATTCAGTTTGTTGTTAAATAAAAGTAAAATCAACCACACCAGCAGCAATGGCAGTCAAACAGCGATACATCCCTGCATTTCTGAGAAAACTTCCACAGTACTTACAATATTCTTCCAATTCCATCCAATCCACTCTAACGGTTTAATGCATCACGGGGGTCAAAAGTTCAAAGGCATCACAAACACAAACATTTGATTACATTTATGACATTTATGGCATTTTTAGCTGCCAGCCCAAAAGTATCAGAAATTTTTTCAACCAACACATTTGCGACCTGGTTACAAAAAAAAGTTTCACCTCTAATTTCGCCATTGAAAGAAAACGTAAAAACACAAACATGATTATATACAGCCACTTATTGCGTAAATTACAACATAAACTTTTCATGCACAGAAACCTCTCTATTTGAGTTTCTGCTTGTTTTCCTCTCAGTGTAGTAATGATAGATACCTCACAGAAAATCACTGTATTCAAACACATTATATATAATAAAGTGTTTGAATACAGTGTATGTACTCCATTACTGAACAGTGTGTATTTCTCTAAGATTGAACTACAAGAATGTTGTCATTACGGGACTATTGTCTCCTTGGATTCCCATTTGTTTTTGTAAGAAATCCTGTGTTTAAAAATATATTGAAGATCATCCTTATATACTTGGTCTTAGTAATAGGGATATACAACAATTAATGCAGCAATTTTAACAATGAAGCCAAAAAGAAAGGGGAAAACATAAATTGATCAGCAATACTAAATACCCCCTGACTACTTCCATTGAATTGAAGTGGTTAAGTTGCAGCCAGGTGTTCTACCTGGCGCTACGCTAATCTTTAGTGCTTGATGAACTGATCTTCAGCAGGTGTGCAGATTGCTGTAAAAGCAGACACACTCAGGTGTGAGTTAACTGAATGCCAAGAGGGAAAGACAGAAGAAATAATCTTAATTCAAATTCAAATATACTTTATTGATCCCCCAAGGGGGAAATTCAGGTTTCAATCCAGTCTGGTGTACTAGAGGAGCTGCCGGCATCCAGCACTCCTTTTCATCTCCCGGTCCCGTGGTCCGAGTGCTAAGTCCAGTTACAACAGCCATTAAAACCTGATAACAGCCGTTAAAACCAGTATATCTCCATAATGGTGAATCAAGTGAGATATCTCCAGGTCACAGAAGCGATTTTGCTATATATCAATTTTGAAAGCGGTTATAACCCCAATTCCATGTTCATTTTGAGTTTGGTGGCAGCAAACACATCTCAAACGAATTGAAAAGGTGGAAAACACAAGACTGGAGAAGTAATTGGTGCTATCAAAAACAAATTCTTTTAGCAAATAACTAACTATAAAAGGAGCATTTCAGAAAGGCAGAGCCTCTCAGATATAGGCAGAGGTTCACCAATCAGCAACAACCTCCATCTAAAGTTGTGGAACAATTTAAGGACAATGTTCCTCAATGTAAAATTGCAAAGACTGTGAAGATCCTACCTACAGTACAGAATATCATCAAAGGATTCAGAGAATCAGAAGTGTCTGTGCACATGGGATGGGAATAAATGAATGTGTTTGGCTGCACTGCATTAAAAACAGGCATGATTCTGGACATCCCTGGGCTCAGGAATACTTCTAGAAATCACCGTCTGTGAACACAGCTCGCTGTACAGTCCATAAATGCAAGTTAAAGCTGTATCATGCAGTAAAAGAAAAGCTGCTGTCGTGTCTGGGCTAAAGCTAATCTAAAAACATCTGTTCTGTCGTCAGATGAATCTACATGTAAAAATCTTTAAGGAAACCATGGATACGTGTTCTGCAGACTAAAGAGGAAAGAAACTTATTTTGCTTGCTTTCAGTTCAAAAACCTGCATTTTAACTAGAACTGTGAACAAAGATCACATCAATCCTCGCCAGTCCTAGCTTCATTACACTGGATCTCTGTTAAATCTAGAATCGAATTCTGGGGGTGGGGGTGGGGGGGACTTCCTGTATGTACTCAGCATCTTCATCCTGCCTGTCTCATCTCAGTTTAAGATCATTTCATGCCTTCTTTCTGAAGTCGCTCTTTCTCTTCTCCTTCTGCAGGTCCTTCCATGGTGTTGATGTTTCCTACTGCAGCTACTTGCTTCCTTCTCCTTTGAGGGGTTAGCAGTAGTGCAGAGCTTAGCACTGACACTTTACAGCAACAAGGTTCAGCTGGATCTCAGTTCAGTTGGGTCTTTCTGTGTCTGTATAGATTTACCACAGGTACACTAAATTCCTCCCACCCCAAAAAAACAGGCGAACTGGAAATAATAAGGGCCCGATCTTCTACCAAACCTCCTAATGCTGCTATTAAGGGATAGCAGGTAGCGGGAGGGGCGTTCCCCCACAAAGAACGCAATCTTCCACCTCCCTAAACCCACAATCTTACCTGCGCTAACCACTACATTATCTTACCTGCGCTAACCGCTATATTATGCATGGGAGTGGTTAGGGCGTTCCACCTGTTTAACCAATCAGTGTGTCAGTAGCCGTTGCCTTTAAGAGCAGGTTGCGCTACCCGCTAACCGCTATGGAGCGTCTTTTCACCCAGATCGGAGCAGCTCTCATGGGCAGCTGGTCTGGGACTCTGCTGTAGAGCTTCCTCCTCTTCCTTCCTCCTCTTCCTCTGCACTGATATATACATAACTAGCTCTAACTAATGTGGAGCAAATGATTTAATCATTTTTCTTGTACTCCAAGAAGTTTCAACAAACTGCTCAGAAAACTGCTTAAGTTGCCCCAAATTTGGATAAGAAGTCAACAGGTGGACAATTTATTTGGTTTATATATGCAAAGAAAATAAGTGCTGCACAAAAAAAAGAAAAAATTTGATTTTATTATAGTCCCACAGAGAAAAGTATATCATATAAGTTTAGCTCACCTGCTCTAAAACACCCTCATCTCTGTGAACAAAAAGCTGAACACTTTGGAAAGGTATGTCTTTATCTCTGAATCATTAAAATGAACATTACTGCAACATACAAAACTGTGTAAGGCCAAACCAAACACCTGAAAACCTCCTCATCATGCTCTGATGGGAGTGGAAGTGACACCTTTTCTGTACCTGAAATAAAATTTGTAATTCAGTTTGTTGTTAAATAAAAGTAAAATCAACCACACCAGCAGCAATGGCAGTCAAACAGCGATACATCCCTGCATTTCTGCAGAAAACTTCCACAGTACTTACAATATTCTAACCTATTCATCCATCCATCTATCCATCCATCCATCCATCCATCCATCTTCTATACCGGTTTAACCCTCTGCAGGGTCACGGGGGTCTGCTGGAGTCTATCCCAGCTCTCTTCAGGTGAAAGGCAGGGGTCCACCTGGACAGGTAACCAGTCCATCACAGTCGAACCTATGCAAGATTCAGTAAAGATGTAAAAAAAAAAAAACATGCATTTATAGACATTTCCATATGGCTATTTTTTAGCTGTTTTACGGACAGCCCAAATTAGTATCAGAAAATTTTGCATCCTAAAAACAACAGACCTAAAAGACACATTTTGCCCACATAATTTATCATCTGACGCTGGTTACAGCAGCTGCTTTTAAGTTCCTACTGGATAAATTACCTCTAATTTCGCAATCATGCTGAAAGAAAATCGTAAAAACACAAAATCAGTTGATATGACCGTAGGCAGGCCCAACTTATTGCTAATATGTAAATTACAACTGATATTTGATAATAACACAATTATTTTATTCTGCTTCAAGCATAGTAAGTAATAATAAAATTAATATGAAAAGACCACCCACTTTGCACATCACTATCTTATCACATATGGCTTCTAAAGCCAACTTTTGTTTTTAGGATGTGTTTATGTAAATGCTGCATGTGTGTGAGTGAAGAATGGTGACACACAGTTTTGCCCGTTGAATAAATCCTTCTGAACAGCTCTCAAGTTGGGGAAATATCATGAAATGAAAATGTTCCACAGCATTCATAGAAAGGAACTAGAACACAAACATGCGTGGGATAATTGCACAACACAAACCACCCACATGAAGATATATGGGACTGTTTGACCAGTTTGTCCACTTGTCTTGACTCTCTCTTCTGCTTGTACCCTCTCTTTTTTCCAACAGTACCTACTCCACCCCCCCCCCTTCTTCCTCCGTCTCACTAAACAGATGGAGGTGTCAGTGGATTTCCACCGAAGCATATGCCACGTCGGAGCAACAGGGCTTATTTGCATGTTCAGGAGTGAGAAGCTGTCTGGGGGGGGTCGCAGCAGTTTTTCAGCTGACCCAGCTGCATGGACTCTCTGCACAAACAGGTCAAGGGTAGGTTAGCAGTGTAGGTTAGCGGTGACTGCTGCTCTGCTGCTTATCTGTTAGCATAGACCTTTGTCCTTGTCTTCCAGAGTTAAAAAAAAAAGAAAACTACTGTTTGAAGATTTATAGCATGCATTATTCACTTTTTTCAAAAGCTAACATGATATTGTGAGGTATGAATAATAGGTCTGTGAGATGCTTTGGTCAAAATATCACAGTATTATACATAATAATAATACAGTAGGAAAAGTCCTCTTTCAGTCATGTGTTATAAAAGATTTTGCTTTAAGCCTATTTCAATAGTTTCCACTGAACCCTCGCTCTAGTTTCACTGAGCTCAGACGACGTCCTTGAGGAAGAACTGTAATTAAACATAAGTGGATGAAACCGCTCTATTCTATCAGTTTGCATTAGATACACACCTGAACCAACATTCACACATTGTTTATCTCCTTCCAAGAACACGGCGTGGACAGTGGTTAGCTTGTCCACGTCACTAGTAGGGATGTGTACCGAGAACCGGTATTTTTTTGGTACTGGTTCCGTTCCTAAATGGTCGGTACCTGAGAACCGCTAAAAATTCTGGACAAACGATACTGTTATCTGTGTTTTTTTTTTAAAGAGAGTATATCCAGAGCAACATAACTGTTGCGTAATGATACTGCCGCCTGTCGACAGGTTATGACGTAGCGCCCCGTTGTTTTCTCTAGCCAATAGGTCAATATGTCGGCTGTCAGAGCTAAGCGATCGAAACTATGGGCTCACTTTATCAAACGGAATGAAGCTTCAGCTCAATGCGATATATGCCAGGAAGTAGTTGCGTCCACGGGGGGGTAACACCAGCAACATCATGAAACACTTGCAGTGTGCTCACAGTATAAAAATTAAGGAGTGCGGCGTGTTTGACTGCCTAAACAACGCGGCTAAAGTTAGCAGCCCAGCTAATGCTAACAATGCCGTTGCTCTCCTTGGTGCAGGTAGACTCTGACACTACTTCGTCATCATCAAGTCAAGGTGAGATTATGAATCATTAAGTTGGTAGTTAATTTACTCAGAAGAATGCATTATTAATTTTAGCAACGCTGATATATGTTACGTTAATCCTGTAGGAGGTTTGTACAAAGCAGCAGCCACCACCGCTAGTTTGCCGATGCAGACAACCACATTCACAATCGCCAAGCGACGTCAAATGAAGATGTCTGCAGAAAAAACCGAGGAATGCCACAGGGCTGTTACTAAGTTTATTGTGAAGGATCTACAGCCCTTCACTACAGTCTACTCTATTATTTTATACACTAAATTACATGTCGTGGTATCGATAAGAGTATCGATAAATATCGGTACCGATAAGGAGTATTGGTATCGGTATCGATAAATTCCTAATGATACACATCCCTAGTCACTAGTAACTGGCCACTTACATGTGGTGGTTTATGAGTCCAGCCTCTGTACGTGGCGGGCCCGGCCCAAGACGATAACGGTGAACTGTTTTCCAGAAACGACACTCACTCAGACTGAGATCCTGCGAGACGCTTGGTCACCTTGAGTCCAGCACCTGTGACCAGATCAGAACTGGACCAATAGATTTCAACAGTTAAAACGGATAAAATAATTGCTGTTTGTGGTGGGGTAGTATATGGGCAGTGGCAATCATTTTGACAAATAATTGCTCGCAGCAACATTAAAAATAATTTTTTTAAAAATGAACTAAAAATGAACTATTGAGTTAATTTTTTGAAATGGTGAACTGAACTAGTTCATTTTAATTTCTATTACTATGAACTGAACTAGTTCATTGTAGAAAGTGAACTTGCCCAACACTGCTGCCGGGTAGCTAAATGGTTTAAGCCAGTGGTGCGCAAACTGTGGTACGCGTACCACTGGTGGTACGCAGGGAACGTCATGAGTTTCCACTTTTTTTTCACAATTTCACTTTAAAAAAAAAAATCGGAATCATACAATGCATTATAACTACATTGTTTCAAACGAAATGTGTAGCTTGAGATGATTAAAATTGTCTTTAAAAAAATATATGTTGCATATTCAGTTGCAGTGCAGATGTAACAACTTTTGAGTGTGTTTATTTTGCTCTGTATGAGAGAATTGTTGGACAGAGTTGTAAATGTCCGATTCAGTAAAGTAACAATTCAGGTAATAAATGACCACAATAAGAAATAAACATCTCTCCTGTGTGTTTAAAGCTAATTGAGAAGGCATATATGGCTATATTTTAAAATAGGCTCATCATGGTGGTACTCAGAGACCCTAACCCAGTTTCTCAGGTGGTACGCAGCATTAAAAGTTTGAGAACCACTGGTTTATGATATTAGAACCACCCTAACCCAGTTTCTCAGGTGGTACGCAGCATTAAAAGTTTGAGAACCACTGGTTTAAGCGATCGACCCATGTACAGAGGCTACTGTCCTGCTGCAACGGTTGCAGGTTTGACTCCCTCTCCTACATGTCTTCCCCATTCTCTCTGTCTCTCTCACTACAAATAAAGGCCACTAGAGCCAAAAAATTTAAATAAATACATAAATAATTTCGTGATGCTGAACTGATAAAACAGATGGTTCATTAAAAAATCACAGGCATCCCACTAAGTCTTCCACTTGCTTTGAGAACAGACTGAAATCAAGGCTGCTGCCAGTTTTGTTTGCTGTTTAAGTTGCTATAAGAGCAGCTTGAAAAGAGTTTAAACAGAGAGCACGCAAGCAGACTTTTAAGTAAAGGTCAGCTTTGTGCCTAGTCACTTATCTGAGCATAAATGGCATAAAAATACATATGTCAAATGCATTTTTGTTCATATGTTTTCTCCATTCTCCTTTCCCTTTTCTTATTCTATTTCCCTGACTTTATCTGCACCTTTTAGCTTTGCTTCGCTCTCTGGTGAACTACCATGTTTCAGTTTCCATGGCAACGTTTTTTTTTTTTTTTTTTTTTTTTTTCAAAGTGTTTTGGACTGAAGCAACTTTGCAAAGCATTTCATCTGGTTAGGCAGCATGAACTTGCTTTTCCTCCCACTGATGAGAAATTTATTTTTTAGTTGTTACTGGCAGTCCTGCTGCTGGTGGACATAAAAATACAAGTGCGCTGTCTGAGGATCATCAGAAAAACACATGTGAATAAAGCGTACTCTGGATGATTTTTCATTAGTTAATTTATTTATGAGTTCAACCCCAAAATTAGTGAGTAGATCAAGAATATATATCAAAAATATTAAAAAATCTCATTAAGGCTTTGCACTTTCAAGACAGGGGAAATTAGTATGACAATGTATAATGCCTAATCTCCTACTTTCTTTAATGGTGTTCTCAAGTATCTCAGCTGTACTATGACACCAGTGTAACTGCTTCTGGTTGGAGGTGGAGCTTAACAGAGTTTCTAAGCCAGAGGTCACCAATCTCGGTCCTGGAGGGCCAGTGTTCTGCAGGTTTTGGATGTTTCCCTCCTTCTTCACTCCCTGATACAAGTGGCTGTGTCATTGGTTGCGGTTACATGATGTTTTTTAATTCGGAATTAATAATTCCGAATTAAATAATTCCGAATTAAACTATTTTCCTTCGAGTTTACATGGAAATAGTAATTCCCAATTGAGGTTTACATGGAAAACACGTTTGTTCGGCTTTATCCAACTCCGCTTTAGGTCTGGGGGTTGGGAAGGGCTCTGATTGGATGGGGGGGGGCGGACGTCTTTACATCTACCAGAAGAAAACAAACTTAGCAACTCGGTTAGCAACAACATTCACTTATTTTTGACCTGGGTGGCGTCTCTATCTGCGAAACCTCCTTCATTTAACCTGGCCGCTACAACTTTGAAAAGCTCACAATTTTTATGTTTCCTGCCATCTGTTCTTTTAATTATTTCCAGTTCCTCCAAACTATTTATTAAATAAATCGTCTCTGCTCTTGAACACCGTTTACTGCGTGCTGCCATTTTAAAACTTTGTTTTGAAAACAAGCCCAGCGCGGAATATAAGCGTCATCGCGACAGAGATGGGCAAGAGAACTAGCATGCGCAGAAAGACGGGAATTAATTTAAACAGGAAATGAGTGTAAACATGACCGCGGAATTATTTAATTCGGAATTAAAATGGGAATAAACCAGTCACTTACTTCGGAATTAAGTTTAATTCGGAATTGACATTTTCATATGGAATTAGGTGTTTACATGGTAACTTTTATTCGGTTTTAACTTTAACTCTGAATTAAAGAGGAATTAAACTTCCCATGTAAACGCATGGACTAACAGACATGTGCTGACCTTGATGACAAGGTCATGGTGGCCATTAATTAGGATCTGGTGTGTTAAAGCAGGGAAAGATGCAAAACCTGCAGGACACCGGCCCTCCAGGACTGAGATTGGTGACCCCTGTTCTAAGCTTTACTCCAGTGTTTTTGGGGATGTGTGGCCTTCTCGCTAAGTTGTGACAGGCTTTCACTTGGTAAATAGCCTGAAAAAATGAGCTCCTCTGAAATTCCTGCGAACGCACGTTTGCTTAGATCTTCAAGGAACTGTCTTCAATGAAACACAGTCTGTAAGAATGTTGTAGAAATCCAAAGATTTATCACTGACTGCCAGTGTAAAACCATCTCTAATTGTACTTGTCACACTGTCACGAAATTATACATTGATATTTCCATAAAAGTATTTTACCAGCTCTTAAGTTTTCGTTTTGTTGCGTTTCCCCCTGCTTCTATTCACCAACTTGTGTAAACACATTCTGGTGTAGAATTGCAACCATCATGAAAACGACTGCGCCCAGCATGCCAGCAGGAGGTGCTTAAAATCTCTAAACTGAAAACTTGCTCTGCATTGCTTTAATCAGTTGGTCCCTTTATTTTGTCAAAAATGTCTTGTTTACCATTTTTTGTTGACAGGGTTCCCTGGAAAATACTTGAAATAATTTTTTTGAAGACAATGAAAGTGCTTGAGTTGACAGAAAGTTAAAATGTTGAATATAATAGTTTCATTGGTGACTCTAAATTGCTTGTAGGGAATGAGTTTGTACGACTCTTTGTCTAAATGGGCTCTTGGTGACCCTGGTCTGCCTTGTAAAGTAGATATTGATCTCAGTGGGACTAACCTGGCTAAATAAAGGCTTAGAAACCAATCAGAAATCCTGCTGTTGAGTAGCAGGCTGGACAAAGGGCCAGAACGGAAGATCACGGATCGTCACTGCTTGAGTTTTTTTATAAATGTACATTTAAACAAGAGCCATGAGGACAGAGATGGACAGCATGCATGTGTTCATATGTTGTGGATGAGTTCATGTTCAGTTTGTGTTCTCCTAGAAGACATTCTGTAATTAAAAATAGATATTCCTTTGTTTTGTTTTTTCTAGTCATCTGGTGTTCACACAAATGTCTATGTCTATGTGTATGATCCAAGTCCAAGTGTGTGTGTGTGTGTGTGTTTTTGTTTGTGTGGCCTGGAAATTATCTGGTCATTCATCTCTGCCTGAGCAGCTGAGGCAGGAGACCATCCATCTTCCAGGCACCTCACAACCAAGGCTGACACTCAAGGTGTTTGTATGACTTAATGTTCCTCTCTGCGGGGTTTTGGGCCGGCGTGCACACAGCTCTGAGTGGGTTTTTCTCTCTGTGTGTGCCAGAGTCAGCAGTTGATGTTTATCTGCCACTGTGTTGGGACGTTCGGCTCACTGCAACAACAAAAGACCACATTGAGGGTTTGCACGTTGCGCAGAAATTACTATGGGATTCAGTATCATATTTTCATTTTTACATTAAAATTGGCAGTATGCATCGTATTAGAGCAGGGGAGCCCAATCCATGGTCCTGGAGAGCCCCTATCCAGCAGGTTTTAGATGTTTCCCTGCTCTGGGACACCGTGATACAAGTGGCTCTGACTTTGATGACAACCTGATAATGACCATTAATTAGAATCAGATGTGTTGAAGCTGGGAAACCTCTAAAACATGCTGGATAGGGGCTCTCGAGGACCAGGATTGGGCACAACTGTATTAGAGTCTCTTCTTTGTGTTTATCTCCAGAATATAGAAACCGAGAAGTGTTTGCTGAGGAGTATTGACAAACACAAAAGCCCACGACTCCTATTGACTCCCTCCAGCTGTAACCTTAGAGGAGCCTGTGTTTATGCCGACTCCGGTCCACTGGTGTGGGAGTGGTGCTTACACTTCCCGGCCTTTCTCATTGTCCCACTAAAGGTCAGTCATCAAACAGTATTGAGCAGCTGCAAATGTAGAAAAAATAAAAATATGTTGAATGTTAAATCATGCTGTTCCTCTGCTGTCCAGCTCAGTGTGACAGAACTGATGTCTCTGAAATCCAATACACTCCAGTGAGATCTCTTTAATGCACCTTGTCTTCAGTTAACAAGCATTACTGTACGGTTCTATTCGTTATTGCACACACACACACAGGCCGGTTTCATAGAAATGTGACCTGAGCACAAAGTGACACTGCATGGTGGAGTCGTACACATTGAATTAATGTGTGAAAAGTTTCTTTTTGATAGACTATGCAGTGTTTCAAAAGTCATTCACCCATCAGATAATTCTGTTCGGTTACCAGGGAGCCAGTGTGATGACAGCACCACTTCTATGAAAGGCTCGGAGATCATTCAGGAAAGAGGAGGAAATATATGGAAATAAATATATAAATGTATATTAGTGGTGAGAAGCGATTAAAACTTTACATATAAGTCAAGTTTTTTAAATCCAAATATGTCTGGTTAATGACTGAATCAATTGATAAACATACATGTAAACTTAAACAACAAAAATATTTATGCTTCATCTATATTTACAGTGCCTTGTAAGTATTGAACTTTTCAACCTCTTGCCACATCCATTAGCTCCCGCTACCGAGTCGGGTCATGGGTCAGCAGCTTCAGCTGAGAGCCCCGGACCTCCCTCCCCCCGTCTGCTTCCACCAGCTCCTCTGAGAGATATAATCCGTCTGGTACAGAGTCACCACCACAGCAGACACTGAACCAATCCGTCTGTCGATCTCTCGTTCCTTTCTCCCATCACTCGTGAACAAGACCCCGAGATACTTAAACTCCTCCACTTGAGGCAGAACCTCACTCCCGACCCGGAGGAGGCATTCTACCCTTTTCTGACTGAGGACCATGGTCTCAGATCTGGAGGTTCTGATTCTCATCCCTGCCGCTTCACACTTGGCTGCGAACCGCTCCAGCGAGAGCTGCAGATCCCCACTCGATGGCGCCAACAGGACCACGTCGTCTGCAGACAGCAGAGACGAGATCCCGACACCACCAAACCGGAACCCCTCCGCTCCATGGCTGCGCCTAGAAATTCTGTCCATAAACGTTATGAACAGAATCGGTGACAAAGGGCAGCCCTGGTGGAGTCCAACTCTCACTGAAAACGAATCCGACTTACAACCGGCAATGCAGACCAATCTCCCACTCCATTTGTACAGGGACTGGACAGCCCGTAACAAGGGGTCCAGCACGCCATGTGCTGGGGGTGCTGGGTGCTCCTGGAGCACCCCACAGGAATACTCCAGGGGTACTCCAGGGGCTACTCCTGGAGTACCCCCCATAGTACACCATGAGGGACACAGTCAAATGTCTTCTCCAAGTCCACAAAACACATGTGGACTGGTTGGGCAAATTCCCATGTTCCCTCCAGGACCCTAGTGAGGGTATAGAGCTGGTCCAGTGTTCCACGACCAGGACGGAACCCACATTGGTCCTCCTGAATCTTGGACTCGACAATCGATCGAACTCTCTTCTCCAGCACCCCTGCATAGACCTTACCAGGGAGGCTGAGGAGTGTGATTCCCCTGTAATTGGAAAACACCCTCCGGTCTTCCTTCTTGAAAAGGGGAACCACCACCCCTGTCTGCCAATCCAGAGGTACTGCCCCCGATTTCCATGCGATGTTGCAGAGACGTGTCAACCAAGACAGTCCAACAACATCCAGAGCTTTCAGGAAATCAGGGTGGATCTCGTCCACCCTCGGAGCCCGGCCACTGTGCAGCTTCTTAACTACCTCAGCGACCTCAGCTCCGGTAATGGACGAGTCCACCTCCAAGTCCACAGGCTCAGCGTCCTCCACGGAAGACATGTTGGTGGGATTGAGAAGGTCCTCGAAGTATTCCTTCCACCGCCGAACGACATCTCCAGTTGAGGTCAGCAACACCCCCCCCCCCACTATACACAGTGTTGGTGAAGCATTGCTTTAGTGGTCTGCCCTTTCTTGGAAGGTTTACAGTAGTGTTATTTTATTTCAATTTTCCATTTCAAGAAATGGATTTAATCCTGCTCTGTTATAGTAGTCATGGTAATCCTACAAATCTTTTTTTTCAGGTTTTGAAATGGGATCTGTTGTGGGGAAAAAAATAAGCTCCAATCTCGATGAGAAAATCAAATTGGAACTTATTAAAGAGAGAAAAAAACAAAAAACTCATGCAGCATAAGGAGAGCTGTCGGTCCACAGAATACTGAATGAGGACTCTGTCTTCACAGAGAGGACATTTCCTTTTATACCAAGACAAAGGCATGTTGATTCCTCTACAGGTTTGCATATAGAGTAGATCACAGCAGGTGGTGGGGAAGGCAAAGGGACATTTGTCTTTAATGAGACTGATAATTGAATTTAGGGACATTATATAGTTCCTTGATCTAGAGGTTAGACGCGTGATGATAATTGAATTTAGGAATGTTTATATAGAATCACAGCTGACCACCTGCTTGCCTTTTGTCAGATATTTGGTCTGTTGATTATGATGTGTATTGGTCTTGTTAAGAAAGACAAATTACTTTTAAACATATTATTAAAGACAAATAAAATGAACAAAATTACAAGATGAATAAACCAAATAAAAATTTCCTCCACAGGTTCCTTTTACTTTTAAATTTTGGGTCACCTCATTTAATTAAAAAAAAAAAAAACAACTCGGATGAGTTCTAAATGTTTAATGAATAATGAATAATGTATTAAATAGGCTAGGCAGTCATGCCCATTTGAGAAACATTATATCAAGAACCAAAAATATTGGGACATAAATTATTAGTTCTGCCTTCATGAAATGGTCAGAACACACTTTAGAATAATCAGTGAAAAGTTTTTGCAGTTTACTCGCACAATCCGCGTTTCTCGCTACTGACCTCTTCAGTCAATCAATCAATCAACTTTTATTTGTAGAGCCTGTCGTGGAAAATTTGAATACAGAATGCTAAGTATAACAAAGAACTCAGATGAAAGAGTGTCCTGGTAGAATTTGAATATAGAATGCTTCTGTCTAGGTGTCAAAGCTCCCTTTTCAATCAACATTTCCAGACGAAAGTTGCTAACACCTTTATCAGTGTATTGTGACAACTTTCCCAGAGAGGAAGACTGTCTTAACACTACCGAAATGTTGATCAACCAGTCCTGCCTTTGATCAACAAAGATTTCTTTGTTGATAGACATGTAAATTGATTGAATCAGTTCCTGCCATTTGGTCAATAAGACTTCCTTATGTAAGAGATGTAAATTGCCTTTTGTTCTATCAGACTACTATATAAGGGATGTAAATGTGGATTACGGCGGGCACAATCATCCAGCCTGCAGGCTGCATGACTGTGTTCCCGCTGTGCGCTCAGCTGAAATAAACCTGGTTAAAAGTTTGAGCTCTGCTGTTGCATTTTGTTAAGGATCTATAATTTTAATTGTGCAATTAATAAAATTGCCACAACAAGCCCTTTACAACACATGAGGTGACCAAAGTGCTTTCCATTAAAATCCACATTAAAACAAAACAATTTAAATTCGACATAACAATACAATTGAAATTGAATTAAAAATATATCACATCATGACTGTGTATTAAAAGCCAGTCTAAATAAATAGGTTTTAAGCCTGGATTTAAAAAGCCCAAAGTCAGTGATGGTGTGCAGTTTAGTCCTGGTTCTGGGGACTTCCAGCAAGAGCTGGTTTGAGGACCGTAAGGCTCTAGTAGGGTTCTGAACACGCACTTTTTCACATAAATAAGGAGGGGCAAGGCCATTAAGGGCTTTAAAAACAAAGATTAAAAATTTTAAATCAATTCTAAAAGAAAAAGGAAGCCAGTGAAGAGCAAATAAAACTGGGGCTGATGTGTTCGCGACGTCGAGTATTGGTTAAAAAGCGAGCAGTGGCGTTCTGAACAAGCTGAAGACGGCTAAGACTTGGAGACACCAACATACAAAGCATTACAATAGTCACTTTGTGAACTTATAAAAGCATGAATGTTTTTTTCCATATCTGGACGATTTAAAAATGGTTTTATTTTTGTTAAAACCCGTAACTGATAAAAACTGGCCCTGACCACGCTGTCAATTTGCTTGTTGAATTTTAAGCTGCTATCAAAAATAACTCAAGATTCCTAACAGAAGCTTTCACTTTAAAAGATAGATCACCAGAGTGTGCTGAATCACCAAAGAAAATATACTCTGTTTTATCTTCATTTAAGTGCAGAAAATGTTTCCCTAACTCCATTTTAATATCTGCAATGCAGTCAGAAAGGGTTTGAAGAGCACCACTTTTGTTTGGGAGCTCTGGAAGATAAATTTGCAGGTCATCTGCATAGCAGTGAAAGGCTAGGTTGTGCCTGGCAATGATAGAGCCCAGAGGCAACATATAGAGTGAAAACAATAAAGGGCCCAGTATGGAGCCTTGGGGCACACCACAGAACAAAGGAGCAGCAGAGGAGGACAGAAAAACTTTTCGTCAGGTACGATTCAAACCATTTCAGCGCCGTACCACGAATACCAGCACGCTGATTAAGGCAAGACAAGAGGGATTGAATGATCCACTGGGTCAGGGTTCGGGAACGCCGATGTCAGGTCTAACAAAACTAAAACAGCAGGACATTTGGCATCGACGGAAAGGGCAATGTCATCATGCACCTTCAACAGTGCGGACTCAGTGCTGGCCTGGTCCTGAACCCAGACTGAAATTTTTCAAGAACACAGTTACTTTCTAAAAACAATTGCAGTTGTGTAAAAACAATTCTCTCAATGACCTTTGAAATAAAAGGCAAATTAGAAACAGGCCTAAAATTGGACAGCTCTTCAGTCTTTGACCTTTCATTTTTTACAGTTTTAGGGATCCGTTATTCCAGCCATGAGCACACATGTATGTGGCATTTCAGCCACTTTAATACAGATTCCAGCCTAAAAAGCTTGGTTTAATACAGAATGCAACAAACACTCTCACTACACACTGCGTGCACACAATGTTCACAAATAAATCCCTTCACAGGTCACAGGTTTAACTCCTGGTCTTTCCCACTTTCCTTTCTCTCTCACCCTAAATAAAAGCTACCACAGCTACATACATACTTCCAATTTAGTCTTAGGACATTTTATTCTATCTTATTGGAACATGCACTGCATTTTCATAACAAACAGCTGTTTCATAACGGCACAGTTATGCCCAAGTAAACTCATAAATGAGATATGCCACCATGCCAAGCCGTTTGTTTGAAGACCTTTCCCAAATCTCCCCAGCTCTGCTTTCCCTGATGCTCCTTTACCTCCAGCCATATCCTCGCAAAGTCAACTTCTGAATCCCTGCAGTCATGCACATGCACATGCACATTTGAGTCATGAGACTTTTAAACAGGCGAACAGCCAGACAAACACGCTTTTTTTTTCTTCATTTCACTGCAGGCTTAAACAAACAATACTAAGTCTCTCTTTGTATTCATGTGTCAACTTTTATGTGAGCATGTGTTTTAATTTGAATTGAATTTGAGCTACGATCATTCTCTACTTGCCATTTTTTGCTTTGATGCAGATGCTGACGCTGAACCTGTCCCCCTCCTTTTCCTTCTTTTTTCCACTTTCTTTTTGCCTCGAGAGACATCACACTGTGAATTCTATCACTCTTTACCCTGTTCCTCCCGGTGCTCTTACGCCTCACCCATCACTGCCCTGTACTTGTGAAGAACCAGTGGAAACTTCTGGATCTGGGAGTGCATGCTCGGGCTAATATGTTCTGGGTGCTGACATCTCAAAGTTCAGGAGGTCACAGTGGAAGTCTTTTTCTGTGGCCTCAAGGGTAGTGACCTGCACACATCTGTGGCATCCCCAATTAAGCCTCAACAATCCTTTATTCAAAAGCAAACCTTTAATACAGATATCATGGCATAGTCTCACCCATCATGGGCTGAAGTTCTGAATTACTTCACATTTCATTGTTGTGACTTTTAACACCAGGAAGTGATAGAACAAAAAAAAAAAAGGAATAATCTGTGTTCTAACTCAGGAGCAATTCTGGTATTGTAGAAATGATTATGATGGAAAAAAGCCAGCTTTGTCAAAATTGCAGAATATGAAAATGATAATTAAACTGAACTTCATTTCCAGTTTTCTCCTAATGAGGCTCTGCTTTGGCATATTTCAGAGGAAATGAAGCTAAAGGTCACAAAAAAAGTAATTGTATTTTAACTTAAATCTTATTTTCATAATTTAAGATGTAATACTCTGTGCAAATCAGATTTAGACCTAAATTGAGATCTGTATGCTGCATGTTCTTTATGGTTCTGCTGGATAATGAAGGTTATCGAAGGATGATTGACATTTTAGTTGTGTAGTTTTGAGAACTCTACTTGTATGGTACTAACTGAATTAAGTGATTAGAATTTTATATTTTATGTATCTGTTGAATGAATTTTATCATTTTATTTCAAAACTACTATAACATGTTATGAAAAAGTGCAAAAAAACTGCAAAGTGCAGTTGCATCTAAGTCTGTTTTTCTTTGAAGCGGGGCAGCTCTCCAAAATCTGCATCCTCTGTGGCGATCATGACATTTGCAACGACCACAGTCCCTGCAATGGTGTTCCTGTCCACTCCCAGTTCTTCACTGGTGATCTCCATCCAGGGGTTGCCTCGAGAGTGCATCAGCTACACCCAACTGTTTACCTGGGACATGCTCCGCGATGACATCGAACCGCATTAGGCGCAAGAGCAGTCTCTGACACCTCAATGGGGTCTTGTCCAGGTCGTACGTGTTAATTAATCGTACCAAAGGCTTATGGTCTGTCTGAAGTCGGACCCTACCCATCCCCTGAACGTAACGGGCAAAGCGCTCACAGGCCCATACTGCTGCCAAGCACTCTTTTTCAATTTAGGAATATCTTCGTTCCGCATCCGCATGCGAGAACAGAAGGCGACAGCTCGCAGCTCCCCATCATGGTCCTGTAGCAGGGCAGCACCCAGTCCATAGCGGCTAGCGTTCGGCGCTGACTACTGTTGGGCGGCCTGCATCATTGTAGCACAATGCAGGTGCCGCCACTAGCATAGCTTTCGCTTTGTTAAATGCCTCCTCTTGAGCACTACCCCAAACCCATGCAGTCTCTTTTCTGAGTAGGTTTGTGAGCGGGTGCAGCATGGTGGACAGACCAGGAAGGAACTAGCAGTCCTAGCTCCGGGCGAAGTTGTTCCACATTTGTAGGGCTGGGCAATTTGGTAATGGCCTCTACTTTGCTGTTATCCGGTTTCACACTGTCAGCGCTGATTAAGTGCCCAAAGAACTGTATTTCAGTCTGTCTAAAGTGGCACTTTGCCCTGTTGAGCTTGAGGCCAGAAGCTTTTACTGTGCGCAGCACCTCATCCAGGTGACGGTCATGTTCATCCTTATTAGAGCCGTAGACGAGGATGTCGTCCATCACGACGACAGTCCCTTCCAGACCCTTGAGCAACGTGCTCATCAGCCACTGGAAAATCTCAGGAGCTGATGTAATCCCAAACGGCAAGCGTTTAAAGCAAAATCTGCCCATGGGGGTTATGAAGGTGGTCAGTTTCTGGCAGCTGGGGTCTAAGGGGGGGTCCAGAACCCACTTGAGGCATCCAGGGTGGAGAAAACCTTGGCTCCAGCCAGCTTGGGCGTTATATCATCTAGTGTGGGCAGAATGTAGCGTTCTCGCTTTACTCCCTTGTTCTTGTTTCGCTTTGGAGCAGGCACCATCGGTGGACACCAATCTGTCGGTTCGGCGACCTCTTCTATGATCTCCATGTTGAGCATGCGTTTCAACTAGGGATGCACGATAACTTTTTTTAAAACCGATACCGATAACCGATAACCGATAACACACACATATACCTAAGATCAATACATCAATACTATGAACAAAATCAAAAATAGTTTTGACTTTTTACATGAACAGATATTCATTTTTTTCCAATGTAAAACTATTGGCAAGCCTCTCAAACATTTTCTTAAAGCTATCAAACAAACCTATTTGATATCTCACATCAATTTAAATAAGGTTCATTACTGACTGATATAAAAAATAAAGGCTCCTTGAACTGATGGAAATACATGCATCAGAATTACAAACTGATAAAGATTAACATTTAAAGGATTTTGGCTTGTGGTTCCATTTAAATTAATACCTTTAATTAAAGTAAATGAGGTTCAGTAGTTTTTATTTTTAATCTCATGGAAGCTTTAGATGAGAGGAATGAGGGAGAGGAGAGACTGCTGCTGGCTTGCGCACGTTAGCATTAGCTTCTGTTAGCGCGATTTCAAAACTCCATGGAAGCGATTGTTATGTTGTAGGTGGCTGATCAGGTTTTACGTATCAAAGCTTGTGCTTCCCTCCTCGTAGAATTCACTCAGAGGATTCGTCACAAATAACCACCAAACTATCTTCTTCTGAAACTTAAACGAAGGTCCGCGACGCCATATTTGTTGTGATCAGCACAATGCATGCTGCATTCAAGGTGTAACGTAAATTCCGACGTTTCCTCGTTTGCTAGTTGTTATTTCAGCCTTTTCTATTTTTTCTTTTTTTATGTGTAATATTTGGGAGAATACTGCGAATATCAATTCAAGTCCGCAACTACTAAAATTATGACCGAGTTAACGAGTTGTTTTCTGACATGAGGGGGTATTCTTGATTTTCCTTATTGAGTAATCGTTTTTCTGATTATGCCGGCGTTACTTGAACATAACATTCACTGCCGGTCATTCAAGGCTCAGAGGGAGCGAGACACTGCTGTGTTGACAGAAATATATATGTTATCGGGGCTATTCGTCGTGATATCGGACCTATCGGGATGAAGTCATAATTTCCTGTTATAGTTATCGTGCACCCCTAGTTTCAACTCTTTTTCGACTCTTGGGAGAAGTGGAAAGGGGACTCTGCGTGGAGTGTTTACACTGTATGGCACTGCATCATCTGTCAGTTCTATTTTAACAGGCTCACAGTTCAGTAATCCTATTTCTGCAAACACATCTGTTATTAGGCTGCTATTGATTACATTGACTCTTGCAACCAGTCCCATCTGCTTTGCCACCGACTTGCCCAGCAAGTTACTTGTATATCTTCCTTTAATGACTGTGATCCAGTACTGAAATTTTTGCCCCTTATACATGGTAGTGGCGAGGAATTTTCCCACACACACAACTTTCCCTCCCGGGCTGTACATTGTCGGCCTGGAGGTGATCAGTCTGGGCCTCTGTTGTAACCCACAGAATGTCTCTTCTGTCATAACCGTCGTGTCAGCGCCAGTATCAATTTTAAAATCAACTGGTTTGCCATTCACCATTTGCTGGACTTCCCAGTCCGTGTCTGAGTCAGGTTTGGTCACAGTTCCCAGGAAGAGTCCTCCAATGAAAAACGAATCATCCTCCGAATCAACTACAGCCTCTGTTCTGACTTCTTTCAGCATTCTGGTTTTGCATACAACTTCAAAATGCCCCCATCTTGTTGCACTTCCTGTATCTTTTATTGCGGGCAGGACAACTCTCTTTTCCATCATGCATTCTGTTGCATCTTTCGCAGTTCTGTTTAGCGTCACTGTGCTTTTGTCTCATTGGCTGTTGTGATCCATCATAGCTTGGTCTTCTGTTCCTGTACTGTTTTCGTCTCACCGTCGTTCACTCCAGTGTCCACGCGCTCCACGCTCTGTTGTTTAACCTACGAGCTGGATCGCTTTCTCCACCATTAGATCCTGCCTCGAGCTGCAGTCTCTGTGAAACTTCTTTGTCCAATATTCCTATCACAATGTGGTCCAGAATCCGTTCGTCCTTACTGTTGCTGAACTCACAGTGCTGCGCGAGCTCATACAGGCTCAGCACGAACGCCTCCACCGTCTCACCGGGCCACTGGGTCCGCTTGTGAAAACAGGCGCAGTCATGGATGACGTTCCGTTTGGGTCTCTGGTCTCCCAATCACAGGCGCATCACCTCCTCTACCAACATTCAGTTAATAATCAGTCACATAAGCTTTTTTTCAGTTGGTTTGGTTGGAAATAAGCTATGAAAACGAATGTTTCAAAAATGAGTAGCTCGCTCTCATTTTCATTTTAAAAGTAGCTCTCAGAGGTAAAAAGTTTGGAGACCTCTGCTCTAGATCTTCCTCCACCTGCTCCCACTACAGATCAGTGTCATCTGCAAGCATCATAGTCCACAGAGATTACTGTCTAACCTCATCTGTCAGTCTGTCCATCACCATTTCAAACAACAAGAGGCTAAGAGTTGATCCTTGATGCAGTTCCATCTCCACCTTCAACTTCTGTCACACCTACAGCACCTATGCTCCCATTTCAAAAATACTTATCTGAAACACAAGACTTCCTCATACAACACTTTAGGTCCTCTCTCTGCACCCTTTCAGATTCTTTCTCAAGGCCTCTGACCTTCTCTGTGCTTCTCTGTCAACATTATCAAAGCAAATATTGTAGTATTCCTTTTTTTTGTTGTGAATCCAAATTGTTGTTCACAAATGCTCACTTGTGCCCTTAGTCTAGCTTCTACCACTCATGCTTTCATTGTATGGCTCATCAACTTCATTCCTCTGTAGTTCCTACAACTGTCTCCTTGTTCTTAAAAATCAGCACCAGCACACTTCTCCATTCTTCAGGCTTCTTCTCACTCTCCAAGATCTTGTTGACTATCCTAGCCACATCTCTATTTACAGGAATATCATTAGCACCAGCTGTCTATTCACTCTTCAATGCCCTCCTCACTTCAGCCTCACCAATCTTTGCCACCTTCTGGTCCACAACAGTCACCACTTCTCCTTATCATTTTCTTTCATTCTCCTCATTCATCAACTGTTCAAAGTGCTCTTTCCATCTTCCTGTCACACTCCTAGCATCTGTCAATACATTTTCAACTCCATCCTTTATCACCCGAGCCTGCTGCACGTCCTTACCATCTCTACCTCTCTGTCTCACCAGCCTGTCTGTCTCCCTCCTTGCTGTCTAACCTAGCATACAAGTCATCATACACTCTTGGCTTGGCCTCTGCCACCTCTACATTCACTTTACATTTTAATATCTATGTTTTTTGTAAGTCCAAGGTTTTTAAATCTAGTAGACTCTTTTAATCTCACTCAGTCTGTGACTGGTGCGATACATCAGAAGGGGCACCTGAATGCTTTCCTTTTGGGCGAATTTTCCAGGTACTCCGGCTTCCTCCCACGGTCCAAAGACATGCCTGTTAAATTAGTTGGTGGTTCTAAATGGCCTGTAGGTGCGATTGTAATAGTGATCGTGAGTGTACGTGGTTGTTTATCTACATGTGGCCTTTTGATTTACTGGGGACCTGTCCAAGGTGTACCGCTGGCCTTCACCCGAAGAGACCTGGGATAGGCTCCAGCAGATCCCTGTAACCCTAGATAGGACTAAACGGGTATGGATAATGGATGAATGGATAGATGGACTTTCTGTTACTCGTCAACTGTATCTCAGTTCTCTGCAGCTCAGTACTGTTGAAGGGGTAAGTATGGTAGTCTCAGTCCCAATGAATAACTATATTTAGTTCTGCATGCACTGATCTTTTGGATGCAGTGGCCCCTTTTAGGACGAAGCGATCCAAGCCTCTGACAGAACCGTGACTGAATGAGACCAGCAGCACTCTCAGATGATCTTGCAGACGTGGTGAAAGGAAATATAGAAAATGACCATCTTCAAATCTGTTTAAAGATTCTAAAGAAACAGTATACTAGAGTAGAAAAGAGCTGTTCAAGTTCAAAAACATGTTTTCTTTAATCTGACAATTCTAACAAACCTCAGTTTCTTTAAGACTTAACTCTATTAAATCCCTGTGAATCAATTAGTATTGAGCCATCATAAGTGCTTTGTGATAGATTTATTTCCTTTTTTTAAAAACAAGATTGCTTCTGACAGGTCTCCTCCCTCCTTTTCTCCTTTGGACCCTGCACCATTTCTACTTGTCCATTTATCTTTCAGAATTTTAAGCAGGTGTCTCTCTCCTCTTTAACCGAGACAGTTAAGTACCATGAGGCCTTCAAACTGTCCTCTTGACAGTGTTCCTTCTAGGCTTTAAGGATATTTTAACAGTGTAGGGCCATGTTTTGCTGACCTGATTAATTTATCTCTGAGGTCTGGCTGTGTTCCAGCTGCCTTCAAACATACCGTTCGTGCAGCCCCAACTCAAAAAGGCAAATCTTGATATTTCTGTTCTTTCAAATTACAAGTTGATTTCCAAGATTCCTTTCCTGTCAGGGGATTTTAAAAAAATGTAGTTTCATGAACAACTGTAGTTATATTCTTGACCTTAATGGAATTTTAGAGAAATGCCAGTATGGTTTAAATGGCAGCTCTGTTAAGAGTTTTCAATGACTTGTTTTCAGATTCTGGTCACTCTGCGTTGTTGGTGCTCTTGGATCTTACTGCTGCCTTTGTGTGGTGAGATGGTGTTCCACCCTCCTCACTCTGCACAAGGTGCTAATTAGAGTGCACCACTGATTGTTGGGCAGGTTGCTGCTGTGGTGTGTCTTTATTTCTCATGTTGCATGTCAGCTGTTTGTGTGGCTGATGTGTCCTTGATCTACTCATCAGAGATCGTAAATTCAATTTTCCTAATCTGAGTGGCCGGGACTGGGTTGGTCTTTGGGTGTTACACCTGCTGTGGGTTTCTGCAGCGTTGTTGCTCTGCTGGCATTATTAGCTGCAGCTGGGGTTCTTTGCAGTGCATTCAGATCTGTATTTTAACCCAAAATCCAAGATTAATGTGCCTTTTGTTATTAGGCATGTGATTTGGGCTTCACATTGTTGCGCTGAAAGCTCCAGCACACAGGGACACTCTGCTGTCTTGTCTTGCCCTGGTTTGTGACCACCTCAAATTTGGGCTGCTTCCTTACTGCATCTGTTGCTACTGTTGGGCAGCAACTGGATTGTACAGTCATGGCCAAAGGTTTTGAGAATGACACAAATATTACATTTTCACAAAGTCTGCTCTTTCAGTTTCTATAATGGCAATTTGCAAAAACACATTTCCACTGCATTTCAGCCCTGCCACGAAAGGACCAGCTAACATGAATACAATGACACACAGGTGTCACACACATGAACACAGGTGTGGGTGATGATGAGGCTGGAGATCAATCTGTCAGGATTGAGTGGCTGGACACTTTAAAAGGAAGATGGTGCATGACACCATTGTTCCTCATCTGTTAGCCTGCAAGGAAACACCTGCAGCCATCATTGCATTGCACAAAAAGGACCCTACAGGGAAGTTTATAGCAGCGAGTAAGATTGTCCCTCAGTCAACCGTCTATTGAATCATAAAGAACTTCAAGGAGAGAGGTTTAACAGTTGCCAAACAGGCTCCAGGGTGCCCAAGAAAGTCCAGCCAGCGCCAGGACCGTCTCCTGAAGGTGTTTCAGCTGCAGGATTGGACCAACACCAGTGCAGAACTTGCTCAGGAATGGCAGCAGGCAGGTGTGAGGGCATCTGCACCCACAGTGAGGCCAAGACTTTAGGAGGAAGGCCTGGTGTCAAGGAGGGCAGCAAAGAAGCCACTTCTCTCCCAGTAAAACCATCAGGGACAGACTGGTATTCTGCAGAAGGTACAGGGACTGGACTGCTGAGGACTGGGGTAAAGTCATTTTCTCTGATGAATCCGCTTTCTGATTGTTTGGGGCATCTGAAAGAAGGCTTGTTGGGAGGAGACGAGGTGAGCGCTACCATCAGTCCTGTCTCATGTCAACAGTGAAGCATCCAGAGACCAGTCATGTGTGGGGGGGTGCTTTTCGGTCAAGGGAGTTAGATCTCTCACAATCTTGCCTGAAAGCACAGCCATGAATGAAGAACAGTACCAGAACTTCCTCCGAGATCAACTTCTCCCAACCATCCAAGGGCAGTTTGGTGATGAAGAATCCTTTTTCCAGCTTGATGGAGCATCTCACCATAAAGCAAAAGTCATAACGAAATGGATCGGGGAACAAAACATTAAGATTTTGGGCCCTTGGCCAGGAAACTCCCCGGATCTTAATCCCATTGAGAATTTGTGGTCACTCCTCAAGAGGCGGGTGGACAATCAAAAACCCACAAATTCTGACAAACTCCAAGCATTGATTATGCCAGAATGGACTGGCATCAATCAGGATTTGGTCCAGAAGTTGATTTACAGCATGCCAGGGAGAACTGCAGAGGTCCTGAAAAAGAAGGGTCAGCGCTGCAAATATTGACTTATTGCATGAATTATGTGTAATTCTTAATAAAAGCTTTTGAAACTGATGACATGCTTCTAATTGTATTTCATTATAACATAGAAACACCTGACAAAAACATATAGAAACTCTGAAACAGCAGACTTTGTGAAAATGTTAATAGAGTCATTCTCAAAACTTTGGCCATGACTGTACAGTGCATGTTTCCTCTGCCCTTGTAAAGGTAGTGATGTTATGAGTGAAGCGAAGCCCCGAAGCGCGTATCGAGAATGAGGGGGCGTGTCCGTGAAGCGCATATCAAGAGTCGCTTCATTTGGGGAGGAGCCAAAAGTGATGACGTCCGAAGCTTCCGCCTGGCTGTACCACGTGACTGCTTCGGGAAGTGGTTCATTTCTTGTCTCAAGAAATGGGGTTTGACAGCTTTATAAACGCCACAGGCTCCATTCAAAATGTGGGTTTTTGTAGGCGAGTTGCGGTCAGTTCAGAGTGTGGATAGAGTTTGGATAGCTTGGATACTAGAATCTGGATAGCGTGTATATAGTTTGTGGTAGTTCAGTATATAGTTGGCACATGATGGCACAAACATTTTTATGCAGCCCAGCATTAAAATGTGCCATGTGAAAGGGTGTTCTCCAAGGCTGGAGAGATTGGAAAGAAAAAAAAGGAATCGGTTAAAACCAAGAACTGTGGAAAAATTGCTATTTCTGAATAAATATACATAAAATAACCCCTTTAATGGTCGTCATTGTCCAAAGCATATCGATTGTACTCCCTCCGTAGTTCCACAAACAATTTCTACTGTTCTCTGCCAGCATGAACTCTGTTGTTCCGGTAGTGCAGTGGTTAGGGCAGGTGACCTGCGTACAGGTAACATAGTTTCCGTGGGTTTGACTCCCGGCTCGTCGACCCTTTTGACGCGTGTCTGCCCAGTTCTTATGATACTACTTTGGGAAACATTAAACAGAGATTACTTTCAGACAATATTTTATGCACTTGATCATTTATGTAGACCAATTATTTGGTCATACACATTTTGTTATTCACAGTCATTCGCAGGAGCCATGACTGATACATAAATTCAATGCATCACATCTTAAGATTCAGCTGGCTGTGATTTTAAACCTGACCAGTAGGTGGTGTCAATGCTGCAGCAAAGAAATGTACCATTTCTCGAACCATCTGGCCAATGTGTGACACTGCTTCACGGGGCTTCATCTCACCATCACTAGTATAAGAGGGAGCAAGATTGGGCATTAACAGTTTGTTCCAGCATTTGAAGTGTTTTATTTTGAATTTGGTTTTGTGGCATTCATTTAATCAATAAATATGTTTCTTTTTTTAAATTTGTCAATTAATCTTCTTGATTTTGTAGCAGTGCATGTGGAAAAACTGGATATTTGTCTATGCCTTGCACCTCAGGGATCGAGTAGCATGCCTGACACCTGTGATTATAAATGGTACAATGTTTTAATTGAAGTGTTAATAAAAAAAAATAATTTGTAGGTCAGTCTGTTTCAGTGTGTCATGGAGGTGTAGGGGGCGTGGAAGGAGGACCCAAGTTGCAGGAGGTTTCAAAAACAAAAACGGTCTTTATTAAAACAAAAAGTCCAAAAACCAACAATCAAAAAAAATCCCAAAATCCAAAGATACAAAACTTAACTCCAAGGTATAAGGTGAACCACGAGGACAAGCAGACAGGCATGCAGGGGGTAGAGACGACAATGGACAGCAAACAGAAAGGGAGTGACAGGACTTATAAACACACAGGAACAAACGAGAGGCAGGTGTGAACAATCAAGGCTGACAAGGGGGATGAAGAAAAGCTGGACACCACGAAGACAAGACAGACCTTCAAAGTAAAACAGGAAGCAACTACAGACATGGAGAGACGCCAACTTGACCACAAAACAGACAGAAAATACAAATTCTCAGTCATGGCTGACCTGGGCCATGACAAAGTGCATCTTTGAACCTGTGTAAAGTGAATTTGTTGGGTAATAATAACTCCCAACTGGTGTTGTTGAGCTTTATGCAAATTTTATAAATTTCTCCCCCTTTTATGGTCCCATTTGGTACATGACCATGATGTTTTATTACCATGACTAGACACTAGGGGTGCAACGGTACAGGTGGCTCACGGTACGGTCCGTACCCCGGTTTTTGTGTCACTGTTTTGGTTCGGATTCGGTACAGTTTGATTCGTCATTCGAGCAGCTGGTCAATGAGTAAATATCCCCAGTTCACATTATTTCAGTTACCAGCAGGGCGGTCTTTGTTCGGAAACATTTTCCTTCCTTTCCTTTCACTCTCACCAAGTGACTGGATGGATGAATGGTTGGAGCAGGATCTAAATCAAAGGGGGGGGGGGGGGGGGGGGGGGGGGGGGGCGTGAGCAGAGTATATGAGGATATCCAGATGATCGCCTCACCGTCACTTAGTCATATTAGCGCAAGATGGGAGGAGGACCTGGGTTCTGAAATGTCGGATGCATCCTGGCAAAGCGCAATTAAGAGTATACATTCAACTTCTAAGTGTATCAGTCATGGTTTGCTCCAGTTTAAGGTGCTCAACAGGCTTCATTTATCCAGGAGTAGGCTTGCCAGGATGTATCCAGATGTGGATCCGACTTGCTTCCGATGCTGCCAAGCTCCGGCTACCATCTATCAGATGTTCTGGGCTTGCCCAAAGTTGATACAGTTTTGGTCTTTAATCTTTGATACCTTTTCTTACATCTGTGACAGAGAAATAAGCCCTGCTCCTGAAATTGCAATCTTTGGTGTGGCCCCTGCTGGGTTGGCTATGTCTGGAGCACAAAAAGACGCCATTGCGTTCTCGTCTCTACTAGCCAGACGTCTTATTTTGTGTAAGTGGTAAGTCCAACATGCCTCCCACACACAGGTGCTAGGTTGAGGATGTAATGGCACACCTGAAACTTGAGAAGTTGAAACACACACTCAGGGGATCAACCCAGAGACTTTATGAGGTCTGGCAGCCATTTTTGAATTATTTTAATAAACTATTCTCTGATGGAAACACTGAGACATAATTGACTCACAGACTCTGTAACTCTGTAACATGTCAGCTTTTTTTTTTTTTTGTTACTTTATTGTTGTATATGTTGGGGTTGTGTTTGGGGACTTGTTAATAATTGTCCTATAAATGTGTACAATTCAAAACCCAATACAAATATTTGAATAATAATAATCTTAAATGGCTTGCGCAGCAGTTAAACAATAGATGACCAGAGCGTGTTTTACTGGGAGCGCACCGACTATCTGGGACTTTCAGGTAGCTGATAGGAATTGTCTGTGTAATATTTTTATGTATATATCAGTGCAGAGAGGAGGAGGAGGAAGGAAGAGGAGGAAGCTCCACAGACGAGTCCCAGACGAGCTGAACACGAGAGCTGCTCCATTCTGGATAAAAAAGACCCTCAATAGCGGTTAGCAGTTAGCGGGTAGCACAACCTGCTCTTAAAGGCAATGGCTACTGACATACTGATTGGTTTTTAACAGCCGGAACGCCCTAACCACTTTTATGCATAATGTAGCGGGTAGTGCAGGCGGGATAGCGGGTTTAGCAAGGTGGAAGATAGCGTTCTTTGCGGGGGAACGCCCCTCCCGCTACCCGCTATCTCTAAATAGCGGCGTTAGGAGATCTGGTGGAAGATCGGGCCCTCGGGCCCTCATTGTTGCGTTTCTTCTTTTCTCTATGCCTACAGACATGCCTTCCTCCTCTCCTTCTCAGACCAACAGTAGCCCAATTCACTTCTGCGCCCTGTAGGTAAACAGCGCCGATGACGGTTGTTATGAACTCAGGCCTCAACAGATCCCGTATGGGGTTCATGGGTCTTGTTATTCACATGGTTCGTTTGGCATACGTTTAATGTCAGATACCCCTCCTGACACAACCCTCTGCATTTTTTTTCAGTGTCTGTTTATTTTCTCAATAAGACACTGGCCTGTGACCCCCTGAGGATGCTTTGTCTGAGGGCTCAATAACGCTTCATATCTCATTGACTGCCAGACAGCTGCACAGCAGGGAGCCTCATACTGATTTTCCAAGACCCATAGAATATTGTGTTCTATGACTCTGTGAACACTGAAGCCACCAACATTACAGTAACAAACCTAACATTACACCAACAGTTAAACATGGGGAAGTTTCACCAAAATCACCAACTTCTGACCAAACAATAGAGAAAATGAGCTTTTTGTAAAGAGAAGCAAAACAATGAGTTTAACACAAATATTTGTTGTTTTACTGACACTTCAAACATCTGAACAGTGGTTTCCTTCTATAGAACCAAAGAAAAAAAAAAAAAAAAAAAGGCAGAAGGTTTTTGATGTCAAAAATAATGATTTATTTACACATATACAACATTATATAACACATTTTGACATCTTCATGCCAGACAGTCTTCCCCACGACACCTGGATGCACAATCCTATAAATTACAGAAATATATACAATCAGCATAAATATATTTTTGATATCGCTTGCTGCAGTGTGGAGCTACCCCCCCCCCCTTTTTTTCCCCCCTTTTTAGACTCACCTTTCTTTGTTAAACTGCCAAACAGGTGTGGAACTGGGACCTCTGCTGGGTGCAGGACCTGAAATTTTTTTTCAAGAAAATATACAATTTCAAAAGGTTCTAACTTGAAAGCAGTTTGAGATAAAGGTATACTGTCAATGAGAAATATCTTCAGATCAACTCCATGATAACCAACAGGCTCATCAAAATTTATTCTCCACTTTTGATAATCTTCTTCTTCTTCTCTAAGAACTTTCAGCCGCCATCATCATCACCGTGATTTCAGGTACACCATTAGCGCTGTTTTTTCACCGGCTCCTCCATTGTTGCCAGAACTGTTTCATCCCCGCTACATTTTTCCATATTTGTGGTGTTATGAGCCCCCCTGACACCTCCACCTGCTTGGCGATCGCAGAATGTTTTTATCCCGGTCACGCTGAGGCGAAGCAGCCGGTATACTGTGTGTTGATTGTGGATTACGGCGGCTGAAGCCTCCTGCGTCTCCGCCTGGTCCGCTGCAGCTGGAGCTCCCCTTTCCTGGTTTGGTTTTTTTTTTTTTGCGTTGAGCATCGTCTGGGAGGCTGTCCTTGGGGGGGGTACTGTCATGGCCTGGTCACCATGGCAGCCATGTGTGTGTCAAGTTGGCGTCTCTCCCTGTCTTTAGTGGTTCCTGTTTTACTTTGGAAGGTCTGTCTTGTCTTCATTGTTTTCTGCTTTGCTTCCTCCCTCTTGTTACCTTGATTCCCTGCACCTGCCTCTCGTTTGTTCCTCGGTGTATTTAAGTCCTGTCATTTCACTTGCCTGCGTTGGTCCATTAGTCTTTGTGGAATGTTACGTGTTTTGCAGTCTTGTTTGCAGTCATCCTTCTCCTCACCCTCCTCTCTGGACGTTTCGGTTAAGTATGTATTTTTGCATTTTAGTGTTTTGGGATTTTTGGATTTTGGATTTCTGGTGTCTTTGGATTTTTGTGTTTTGGATTTTTGGATTTTGCGTTTTTGTGAATAAACCCTTGTTGTTTTTGTACTCCTGCTCCTTGGTCCTCCCTTAACCACTGCAAAACATTGTTAAAGGTGGCCGACATTATCATATTAATGGGCTGAATAAAGCTCGAGCTATTTCTTTAAACTGAAGATGCACACATTAAATTTTAGATTGCAAGCTTTTCAAAAAGATGAGTATTTGTCCTGACCTATATAGCCTACAGTATTTAATTTAGGGCCCTCTGTCAGCTTATATTTCAACTTGACTTCTTGATGAATAGTTTGGCCTGTACGGTCATGTGTAAGTGATCACTCATATTAAGTGCTTGGTGTGAAGGGCATATTGGGTATTAAAGGGCAACTTTTCACCTGAAGAGTCACACACAGTCATCCACCTTTCATTCCCTCCCCTAATGTTTGACATGAAATTATGTATTCATAGACTGCATTTTACATGACAGAAATCTGGCTGATGGCCTCACACTGATGAGATTCACCTTTTTTTTTTTTTTAAATAAGCCTGAGAACCCTTTAAGTGTTGCTATGAATAAAGCATCATGAAACTGTTCACACAGTAGGAAGAAATAGTTATAAAAAGCTCCACCCATCGCTTTTTTATACTTGGTTAGTATATATAGAAGGATTGTGACAATAAGAACCAGCAATGCATGGCCCCACTCTCTGAAGGTTTAAGACCCTTAAGTCATTAAGGCATAGACTTAAACATGAGCACACCAAAATCCTGTTGTCAGCTGAAGATAAAATGCTAACTTGGTTGTGTTTAGAAATTTTTTTTTCTTCTCTGTGTGGTTAAAAACATCAAATACAGTCCATCCATCCTAAACTCATCCATTACAAATACAGAAGGAAATATTTACTAAGCAATAAGCATGTGGTTGAAATCCCAGCAGGATAAGGCTCGATCTGTGGATGGACGCTGATCAACAAAGTACCAGCTCGATCACTGCCAGTTCATTCCAGTAATGAACAAAGTGGTCAACTGGGAGCTATGCAAATTAGTTTAAACTCACAGTCATTATGTTTGTTTGACTCTGTCTCGTTTCACTGTTAACTCGTTTCTGCTTGCTTACACCTACTTATCGACAGCGGTAGAGACTTGGGGGTGTTAGCGGCGGTCAGAATTTTATTTGTATAGCGTCTCCTACAATGGCAATTGTCTGTAAGAACTTTACAGAGACCCAGAGCATGACCCCTGAGCAAATATCATTAACTAAAATTATAACATCCAATCCAAAGGATAATGGCAAGTAAAAAAAAGTGGGAGAAAAAAAAAACCTTTAAGCCAAACAATGGCAAGGAAAAAAGGTGTAAGAGCCATACTTATAAAGACATATAAAGTCACTGGCACAGTCTGCAAATAGTCTTGACTTCAATCCAGTTGAAAATCTCTGTTGGAAATTGAATTAAAGAGCCACATGTTGCAAAGCTGATCTGGTAGCAGCAATAAGAGAAGCCACATTGATGAAGAATCCTGTTTGTTCATAGTTTGGTCCTTTTCCTCAGAGAATTCAGGTTGTTATCAAAGCCAGAGGTGGTTCAATATAGTAGTAGTGTTTTTTTTCATTAATCTTTTCTTCAGTGATTACATTTTTTTTTTCAGTTTGGTCTAAAAAAATATTCTTACAACAATCCCATTTTCTTTCTTTTTGAAAAGGTTTTGTTTAAAATATACTTCTACAAAGTTAAACAATCAAGAGTGGTTATTCCATCATTTTTCCCAGGGGTTATGTTTTTGCATTAATTTTAGATTCCCAGACCTACTGCCCCAGAATAGTCCACATAATCAAAATAAAATAAACTGAACAAGGAGTTCAAATAAGGAGCTCATTTATATTCAGGCAGCTGAACATATTTTTTTGGGGTCAAAGGGACAAATGGAAACAGTGAACGACAAGGTACAACTTCTTTTTGAACTCAGACATGTCACATGCAGAGTAAAAATACTGACAGCGCGGTTTCGACTTCATATTTGCATTTTAACAAGATATAAGCAGATTCAGTAGATTCCACCAGATTACCAAACTTCTTCTTTGCCAACTGAATGCCAGTCCAGCCCATTTATTCTGGATGGTGGGACTGAACAAGAACAGCTTGGTACTGGATGGAACCGGGCCTTCAACGATGACAGTCGCCATGGCAGCATCAAAATGTTGTTGTTGGGCCTTTTAGAAAAAAAAACAATTGTAAACTTTCTTCTTTGGCTTATTTACCTAAATAACAGCCACATTACAACCTTTCACCTTATGTTTTTAACTGTAAATCCCAAACAATTCATTGTCATATGTATGATCATTTATATTTTTTATGAAAGATTAAAATTGCACGATTGAGCCAAAGACAGACAAACATACCACTAACACTCCATCAACAATATGGTGACGAATGAGGGCGGGAAGTGTTGATGTTCTGACTGTATTCAGGTACCAGTCAGCACTCAACTAAAGAACTCAGTGTGAATGCACTTATACATTTAAGAAAGTAAGTGTAAGTGTACAAGCAAATACAACAACAGAGTTTACAGATGATAAATTGATAGAAGCAGAGCTTGATAGAAGACAACAGACTGAAACAAGGAGGGAGAAAGAAGAGTAATGGCTGCTTTGTGACATTTGAGGGGGAGTTAAAAATTATTGCAAAAATTATTTTTTCTATAAAGTAATCATAACCTTATGATATAAGTCTGATTGTTATGAGATGCTGTTTTGCCATATAGAATACATTAAATAAACACTATAAATTATTATTTTTTTACAGGTTTAGTGGCCATTTTCATATCTGAAAGTTGAGAGACAGGAAAGGGGGGCAGATAGAAGGGGTCAGGGGTCACCACTGCAGGAATAAACCAACTGAGCTAACTAGTAGCCCAGATGTGATCGTTTTAAAGTCAATAAGAGTGAGAGAAATGAGAGAAATGACTGGTGGTTGAAACAGTCTTCTTCTTATCCTTTCAGCTGTGTCCATCTAAAACTATCCTCTCACACCAACTAGAACATTTTTGAACTCAAATAAGCGAAGGCTGTATGGAGTCACTCTGCTCTGGAAGAAAATGAGCAGAAAAGCTTTTAAAAGCATTGTTTTTGTTAACTTTGGGTCAATAAATTGAAGGATTTAAATAATAAAATACCTCATGAGACAAAGCAAACACCTTATTGATCACATGGACATTCCATGCAAGTGAATCCATGAAATCTGCTGGTTATGGCCATAATCTGGGATATTTCTGTAAACTATTGTGAATTTGAAGGTAAAAGGGAACCAAACCAGAGCCGGTCCAGAAACCTGGCGCTGTGGTTAAACGGACAGCAATATTCTAACTGTTGACATATTCTAAATAAGACATATTGGTTTGAAAATGTTCATTCTCTAGTCCAATTATACATGTTTGAGGGCATAGTTTGAATACTGATATGTCCCTTACATATGGTGTTCCCTTAAACATTTAAAATCAAACAAAATCAAACAAGAGTTTGTAAGCTATATGATACAATACATCATTTTAAGTGTTTTGTTTCTGATTTTGTAAACACATGGACAGTGTTGTATTAAAACTATGGCCTGTTTCTCAGTGATATTAATATCTAATGTGTGATATCTAATTCAATGTGGGATAATACTCAGGCGTCATGGCATCATTTTTGAGACACTAGTTGTTGGAAGAATTTAGCTCAAGGCTCAACGTATTGATAAATAATGGTTAAAATGACTGCATTTCCTCTGCTCATGACAACAGCTGTCTGTGCTCTTGTTTAGTTACTTGACCTTCTGCTTAAATACAAATGGAGAATAAAAAATCCACTCTGCATCCTCTGTCCGATTGTCAAGTGCTCTGTTTAAGTGTTGTACAACTGCCTCACTGGAACTTTCTAATTATTGGTAAACTAATAAACATTTATAATAATTTCTAAACAACACAAGAATTTCAAACTCAGGCCTAAAATGTGTTCTTTTTTTTTTTAGCAGTTGTTCTTGTTTTATATTTTTTGTCTTCTCAGACATTTCACTAAACTGCTTTAGGCCATTTTTGTGTTGCAAAATGGTGCAAAAAACTTCAGCAGGTATGATAATAAAATATATAATACAGGTATGATTGGAATAATTCATGTTTTATCGTGATTATTACCTATTATCCTGTTTTAAAGTATTGCCTTAATTGAGTTCATATAAGAGAATTTTCTATGTACAGTAAATACATTGAATGAATATTACATAAATAAGCAAACATCCACACAATTATTGATATGAAATATAATCGAGAATCAATTATATCGTAAATCATGTGGACAAACATTGCATCTTTTTAATCTTATTTACCCACTCACACAAACACAGCAGTTTTGTCGTACAGGAACTTTAAAACAGTGCTTATATTTCTACAGTCATATTCATAAGCTCACTGGGAGGCATTTAGGGTTTAGTGTCCAAGGATGTTTTGACACATGACAAGCGAGGGATTAATCCTGTGACTTTCCAGCTGGAGGACAATAATTTCTACCCACTGATTACCAGCCAGCACCACTTAGGGCCACTTTAGGCAAATGTCAGTTGCCAGTAGGGGCGACTCATCTACCAGGAAAGATGACTTGTAAGGGGGTGGGATGCACATTCAGTTTGGGTTTGCAGACACACATCTTTGGTCAAATGGCCTCCCATTCTCCATGATCCTTTCTTTTGTGTTTTCAATTGCACCTCATAGAGGATGGTAGAAAAGGCCAACTGCATATGTGTGTTTGTGTGGATTTATGTCTGAATATGTATGTGCACATGTTTTCCTGTCAATCACCCTGCGAGTGTGTACTGTATATGTACATCTGTCTGTCTTTACTGCTGTGTATTCTGTTACAGATCAGATGTCTCCTGTACTCTTAGTTTGATGATAGACCAGTGATAAACAACCATATACACATGCACAGAAAGAAAAAAAACCTTAAGTAGCACGCATTTAAAAAGACAGATGCCATTCTGATGCCTTTTTTTCTGCCATTGCAAAAGCAATATTGTATGTATTTTTGTTAGCATGCAAAACATTTTAGCTAGGGAAGAGGTGTTTTTGTTTTTTTGCCTTTTTGACAGATGCTTAACTGCACTCACTCATACACGAGCTTTCACTCACATCTTTCTTACAAACACAGGCGGTTAGGCGATGCCTAGTTAGTGTAATGACTCTTTGGAGGGCCATCAGCTGTCCAGGAAGGTAAACAGTACTGACTGGAGGGCCCATTATTCCCAGTCGTGCCTGGATGAACACATTTAAGATGCTTCATCATTTGAGATCATATTAAACTCCAGTAAGAACAGGGAACAAAGAAGCACTAAGCTGTTTCTGGGTCCCTTTTTAATTCTAATTTGCTTTTCTCTCTAGATATTTTGTGCAGGTCTGCATGGCAGGTGCTTACACTTTATTAATAGTGGTGTGTGTAAAATTAGATTTAAGGTGCTAGGTTATCTCAAGGTTTGAGATTTACATCTTTTCTGTATGTTAAACCCATACAAAAATTAAAATTTTATATATTTATGTTTAAAGCCTGAAATGTGGCAAAAGGTTGAAAAGTTCAAGGGGGCTGAATACTTTCACAAGGATCTGTAAATGCCACGAATATTAACTAAAAAATAACATTGAATCCAAAACAAGGATAATGGCAGGTTAAAAAACTCCCACGGAGGAAATAAAAACCTTTAAGCCAAACAGGGACAAAAAAAACTCCACTTTAAGAGGAAGAAACCTGGACCAGGACCTGGATCATATGGAGGGACCTTCATGATGAAGACCAGCTGGATAAAGACAGAAAAGAGGGGAGACAGGACGGAGGACAGAGAAAGGATGGAGGACAGAGAGAGGATGGAGGACAGAGAGAGGATGGAGGACAGCGGGAGGATGGAGGACAGAGAGAGGACAGAGGACAGAGAGAGGACGGAGGACAGAGAGAGGACGGAGGACAGAGGAGGATGGAGGACAGAGAGGAGGACAGAGGACAGAGAGAGAGATGGAGGACAGAGAGAGGACAGAGAGAGGATGGAGGACAGAGAGATGGAGGAGATGAGAGGAGGATGAGGACAGAGAGAGAGAGGAGGAGGACAGAGAGGATGGAGGACAGAGAGGATGGAGGACAGAGAGAGGATGGAGGACAGAGAGAGGACGGAGAAGAGAGAGGATGGAGGACAGAGAGGAGGGAGGACAGAGAGAAGATGGAGGGACAGAGAGAGGATGGAGGACAGAGAGGATGGAGGACAGAGAGGGGACGGAGGACAGAGAGAGGATGGAGGACAGAGAGAGAGGAGGACGAGGAATGAGAGAGGATGGAGGACAGAGGGAGGATGGAGGACAGAGAGAAGGATAGAGGACAGAGAGAGGACGGAGGACAGAGAGATAGGAGAGAGACAGAGAGGACGGAGGACAGAGAGGATGGAGGACAAAGAGAGGACGGAGGAAGAGAGGGAGAGGACATAGAGAGGGAGGATGGACAGAGAGAAGATAGAGGACAGAGAGAGGACGGAGGACAGAGAGAGAAGGGAGGACAGAGAGATAGGAGAGGACAGAGAGGATTTAGGACTTTATAAACATAAACAGATGGAGGCAGCAGCACTGGGATGAGATGGCCAGAGGACCAGGTCACCGATCACCACACCAGTCGGCACCCAAACACAAGTGGAGGAGAACCCCGGGATGGACAGAGGATGGAACTGCAAGTCAGCGTGAAACCCAGGACACTCTGGCCTGCAAATACACAGAAAGAAAAAAAAATGGGGGCAAAACAAACCACAGGAAAGCAAAGAATATGGAGCACAGTTACAGTAACAAGGTGCTCCCAAGGAATTATGAATGAGCTGGAGGAGGAGGAAGGGAGGAGGAAAGGGAAGGAAAAGGAGAAGAGCAGTGGAGACACCACTCAGCAGATCATGTTGGCGTCTCCCTGCAGCGTAGGCCTATAGCAGCATAGCTATGACGAAGCTGTGATTAAGACGAGCTACTCTAGTCTGAGCTACTACAACTATGGCTATAACTATTAGCCCCTACACACTATAGTTTAGACTAACTGTAGCTATAACTATTAGCCCCTACACACTATAGTTTAGACTAACTGTAGCTATAACTATTAGCCCCTACACTATAGTTAGACACTATAACTATTAGCCCCTACACACTATAGTTTAGACTAACTGTAGCTATAACTATTAGCCCCTACACACTATAGTTTAGACTAACTGTAGCTATAACTATTAGCCCCTACACACTATAGTTTAGACTAACTGTAGCTATAACTATTAGCCCCTACACACTATAGTTTAGACTAACTGTAGCTATAACTATTAGCCCCTACACACTATAGTTTAGACTAACTGTAGCTATAACTATTAGCCCCTACACACTATAGTTTAGACTAACTGTAGCTATAACTATTAGCCCCTACACACTATAGTTTTACAGGGGTGTTCAACCCGCGGCTCTGGAGCCTCATGCAGCTCTTTAGCTCCTCTGCAGTGGCTCCCTGTAGCTTTGGGGAAAAACTTGTCCGAAGGCGATTCTCTCTCTGGAGCACTTGTAGTGTCCTGTAGGTTGCTCGCCAGCAGGGGGCAGAATGAGTGTGTTCAGCGCAAAAATACTGCCAGGTTACTGCAACAAGGAAGTCGTATCTGCGTGTTGCATCCTGGGAAAGAAAATAAAGGCGAGCGCGAGCTCTCTGACTATCGCCGGACATCTTTATATGTTTCTCATGTGCCACCGTTAAAAAATAAAAGAAACATTTCCCGCAGCACATCGGTGTGTTGTCGTGGTGTAACACACAAAAGGAGTGATATTGGAAACTTTCCCAAACATGACAAACTTGTCTTTGAAACATGAACGTCATTCCAGCCACTGATATGAACATGAAGACGTTTTTATTTGGAGTCCTGTTAGTCTTTGATCCACATACTGATGTGAGTTGTAGTTTTCTCCAGCAGGAACTACAACTAATGTTATGTTCAGGCTCAATGGTTGATTGGGTCAGAGGTCAGAGGTCAGAGGTCAGGGGTCAGGGCTGAGGAGAAAACAAGAGGATGACAACACACTGAAATGGACTCAAGTCATAATTAAATACAAACTGGCCTATTTTTATATTTAGAATTTTTTTAAGTTATTAGGCTGCAGCTATACATTTTATTCATTTTTAAAGTGGGCTACTTTTTATTTGATCAATGTTTTACAAATAAGGGAATGACTCAAATGAACCTGCATGGTTCTTTGTTTTTATTTCAAACTAGGTTTACATATAGTATTTTTTTTCTCCTCATTCAAAAGATTCAAGATTAAATATATTTACTTCCAGGTCAACAAGTTGACAGGAAATTATCTTGGTTCTGCTCCCAAACATACAGTTCAGCAGCCAATATTCAGTCTTTAACAGAGTTTTGAGGTTTATCTTTGTTATAACAGGTAAAAACAGCATTAAAATGTTAACAGTTTTCTGTTTGTTCTTCTATAATTTAATAAATGCAACAAACTATAGTTCTTTTACAGTGGATGACAAAAAAAAATGGAACTCAAACTTTAATTTGTATCTTGCCTGGCCTTTAGCATTAAAAACTTACTAGGAATTAAGCTTTTTGGTAGATTCAAATCCCTCTGAATACAGAATAACTAGATATATAAAACTTCATACACTGTTATCTTCATTTTACGGGTCAAATAAGTTTTTAGATGAATTTTTGGGGAAATCCATATTGAGGGAATACTGCCTCATGCCTTGTTTCCTGTTTGAGTTTCTGATAACGACAGGTAAATCAGCTCCTGCAGGTTTAAGGCACATGTGCATGTTATGCTTGTTATGGAAGAAATGTTGTTAGATTGTTCAAGTAAAGTAAAATGCCTAAAACTAATTACTGAAAGTGAAAGCAAGAATCAAAGTCATTTCAATCAGGAGTCAGTGAACAGTGAGGCGCTGCCACAATCAAATAATCTCTGATTGTTTCTGATGATTTAGTTAGTTGCATTGTGGGAATAATAGTTATAGATTTATAACCTGGTTGGACAACACAGTGTTTCTGCACATATTCTTGTCCTGATAGCTCAAATATTTCCTCCCTTGTGCAGGAACCAGGGTCTGCAGGATTTATCAGAAAATATATAACATTTAAATATGTTTACAGCTAAAATGTTTACCATCCTTAAACATACAGTATCGCTCTTATCAGAAGCTGCTATCAAACAAACAGATTGAGGTTTGCCTTTGTAGGAGGATTTGACGAAGAGTTGCAGGGCAGTTGGACTTACTAACGAACGTTTGTTAAAACTCTGTTTGGTTAAAACTCTGTGCTCTCTGACAGCTTATTAATAATTCTTCCTGTGAAAAGTAGCTGAAAACATCAAACCCAAATTAAGTCTTTGAAACCAGCCAGACTTCAAAAGATTCTGCCATAGATTATAATTTGATTTATTGTGATTTTAGTGTAGAAGTAAAAGCTAAAATTTTAGTGGTTCAGCACTCTAACTATAGCTGTTGTATAATCAAATACTGAATCTGATTAATGAAATAAGGTAATTGTTAAAAATCAGTTTTTGTTCTAATGTTGTTTTAAAGGCAATAAATTGACTGAATTTAGAAATAACAAAAGCAAGAAATAAAAAAAAAAAATACTGTATTAATATATAAATTCCTAAATTATTCTAGTTATGTCTTTTTTTTGAGTCAAGAATTGTAAACCAGGCTTACATGAACAGAACAACGTTTACCTTTTAGTTGTTCAAAAATGTGGGATTATTATGTTTCAATGTTTCATTTCAGCTAATACTTTTCAAACAGAAAAAAAACACCTTTCAACTAACCAGTATGTACAGTCATGGAAAAAATGATTAGACCACCCTTGTTTTCTTCAGTTTCTTGTTCATTTTAATGCCTGGTACAACTAAAGGTACATTTGTTTGGACAAACATAACGATAACCACAAAGATTGCTCATAAGAGTTTTATTTAAGAGCTGATATCTTACCATTTTCCATGGTTTTCTTGATTATAACCTAAATCACTTAAGTTTTTACATCAATAGCTATGGCGTTGTACTGCCAAAAACACTGCTTTTATGCATTCAGTGTTTTCTTTTCTGTCTGTTTTAGTCACATGATGACGTTTAGTGGTACCAGGTATTAAAATGAACAAGAAAGTGAAGAAAAAATGGTGGTCTAATAATTTTTTCCATGACTGTATATAAACGTGCACACTAGTTTTCAGGCTTAGGTTTGTTGGAATTATTGTTTAGTGCTTTAGTTTCATTAAGTTTTAGGTGAGTTTCCATCAGTGGGAGTCCAGAGGAAAACCAGGGCTTGGAACTTTCAGACACTAACTAACTAACTTAACAACCTACCACTCTATAACACCTGATGGTGACGGTGCACCCCCTTCACTGTTTGCCAACCACCAATAAATAAAATAAGAATAAGAGAGCAAAGAAGAAGAAATAAATAAACTGGAAGGAAATAAATCAACATTGAAGGAGCTGAGATGGTTGCTGTGCTTCTGTTTGCTGCTGGGATCCACTGCAGTGGTGAAACGCAACGACTCACGTTTGAATAAAAATATTGAGGCAGATGAACACAGTCGTCTCCTGCGACAGTTCACCGGATCAGAACCAAGTCCAGACCGGCAGTGTTTCAGGGCTGCTGCTGTCTGGGCCCCAGAGAGGTTTCTGAGCAAAGATCAAGGCTGCATAATACCTACCTCAAACCCCCACTAATAAAAAATAAAAAACTGACTTCTGGTTTACTTGTTTCTTTTGTTTCTGGACTCCTGCTTTTTGTTTTTTTTTTTTATTTGTATTGTTTTTTTGCCTTGTGGGTCACTTTGTTGGTGTACAGATGCAAGAACGCCATAGACAAGCGGGTCAATTTTCAACATCAAACAGCGCGAGCACACTCTAACTCATACATCAACATAACGTTGAAACTTGGAGACAGTTAAAAATTCAAAAGAGATTTCAACTACATAAGCAGAGAGGTCAAAATGCACAATTTGCCAATTTGAGTGTACTTGGAAGCCCTCCATTTCTGAAACACAGCTTCCTCTGTCTTGTCAAATCACCTTTAGGAGGATTCCTCGTTACTCCTAAACTGAAGTTTAGGGATGGTCTCTCATTCTCCAGCGGGATTTTGGTCTGATCAGACACCTCACTGAAGGTGATATTAGAAAAACAGGCAGTATGAGACCTTTACTTATTTGACTGGAGGACTGGTAACCAGTCCTGGCTGTACACCCGCTTTCTGCTAAAAGAGCTGGGATGAGCTCCAGCAGGTCCCTGTGATCCTAAACAGGAATAACTAGGCTGGATCATGAACGGATGCAACATTTCTAATTGTTTATGCAAAATTGAAATCGCAGTTTGAAAGAGGTAGAACTGTAGGCTTTATTAGTAACATTGTTTTCATTCATGTGAAACAACTGATTCAAAACATTTCAGTCTATGCAAATATTCTCTTTGTAATAGTGGAAATAGAAATCCAAAAATGGAAATTGTTATTGTACTCACCGAATACTCTGAGCACAGATCAGTTATGCTTAGAGGTTATTTATATCATTCTAAAGGAGACATTTTATACTTTTTTTTTTTGTTTTGTTTTGATTTTGAATGTTGAAATACCTCAGAATTAGTAAAACGGCACTTTTTTTCAACCTTGTTTCTTCACTTTTTGTCACAGAGATTAAAAGACAGAGCTAGGATCTCAGCTCCATCCCACCCATCGCTTCTTCTTGGTGTTTGTCTTTGGATGTTGGTGACGCAACTTTGAGCTGCCTACTCTTGACGTATGCCTACAGCAAAATATACAAATATATAAATGGGAAAGCTGAAAACTCTTACTCTGATCTGGGTCTGTGATAACACAGTTCCCTGGATACACAAATAACACACTGAATGACATGTTTTCAGACCTTTGTGATCCCAGGTGAAGTGGAAAGGTTTGAGTCATCTCAAGGTTTTAGAGATGGGAGTCACTTCCTTCAGACACCATTAAATAATGCTTCCAAGTGTGGCAGATGTAGTCAACAACAAGGTTTTTTTAAAAGACTAAATCATAAAAGTATGACAACTGTGGTGATCCTGACTTCCTCAGAGGCTGCCCCCCCCCCCGCCTGTGGCACTGATGCTGATTACTTCCACCTGAGGCCAATCTACCTGCTGGGTTATAAAACCACTGCAGACTTCAGCCTCAGCGGTGGAGTATTGTCGGTTCTTTTAGAGATACTTCCTCGTTGGTCCTCAGATACTGGATTACCTTCATTCCTGCACTTGGATCAGCAATAAACCTTGTTTTTAAAAAAACCGCTTCCTCTGTCTGGCTGCTTTTGGGTTCAGTTCCTCCAGCACGTCACACAACAACCCCACCCTCAGAATTTCACCCAAGAATTATTGTTTAATATCAATCTGTTGAACATTATTTAATAACCCATATGGACACACATGTTTAAGAGCAGCAGTTCCATCCAACTTCATCAACATCACTGGGTTCAGTCATGATCTTTTCTCTCATTTCTATTCAGATGATCAACTTTTCCACCTGCCTGCATTCTCTCCAGTGGTCTCAATACACAGAACACTTTTTCCAAAACTGTTTGATGGACATTAAGCAGTGGCTCTCAGAATTTTCAACATTTAAATGAGAGCAAAACTGAGTGCATTATGTTTGGTTCCAGACTACTCACTGACTCCCCTTATTGGAAACCTGTGGTGACGAACTTGGGAGTCAAGTTTCACAGCTGCTTCATTTTAGACAGATTTACTGTTTTTTTTTTTCAGCTTTTGGCCAAAGTGAAGCCATTCCTAAGTCGTTAAGACCTTGAAAAGCCCTTTATCAGTTCTCACCTTGATTATTGTATGAGTACTGTAGTGTTTCATAGTGTTCTCTTTAAACGCCTCCAACAGGTGCGTAAGCCTAACCCTAACACCCGACGACCTCACTTGTGTTTTATACCATCTTCACTGGCTCACAGTTCATTTTAGAGTTGAGTTTAAACTCTTCATGTTTGTTTTTAAAGCAGTTCATGGCTATTAACGCAAACCTTTACACATTTATGGACCTAGCAGAGCTCTGCAGTCTGCTGGTCAACATCTGCTAAAGGCTCCAGTGTCTCAGTGCAAACAGGGATCATGGTTCTGCAGTAGTCGGTCCCAGACTCTGGAACATTCCACCCATGGATCTACTAATCATCAAAAATCTGCCTCTGTTTAAATCTAAATCAAATACACATCTTTTTTTTTAAGACTGGTCTTTGGTACCTAAAAGCTCTGTGACATTTTAAATGTTATTTGGTTTAGCTACTTCTAAGATTTAATGTTAAATGCCTTTTTTAATTTGTTTTAATGTCAGATGTTTTTGATTATTTGTTTTTATGTTACATCACGGAAAGCACTTTGGTTTGGCTCTGGACTGTTGTAATTTTCTATATAAATAAAGGTTGACTGATTGACTGATTCTCATTATTATTATTTCAAATTTTGTGAATCATTAACAAAAAAATGATGCCTGAATGTTAAAATCTCAGCTGAGGCAGACCAGGGGTACAACTGGTTGTGCAGAACAAGGTTCTGGTTCTGTTCTGTGTGAACATTAGGATGCTGAACTTGAATTCTGGGAAAGTTTTCCATTTTTACCAACTGAGGTAACTTAAACCCAAGCAAGAGGGTTTAGTTAATCCGTCACTGATGGACTTTTTT